>JAVJIX010000053.1:2890000-3275000 GCA_036785185.1 Paratrypauchen microcephalus | reverse complement strand
GTTTTGACTCTAGGGTTCTAAAATTTGACAGAAGCGCCGGACCAGGAGCAGCTGGATTTAGTGTTTTGGTAATCCACCTCATAAGAGCAAAAAATAACATGGGATATGTAGAAAATGTGCTTTATTTCAATTAAAAATGAACAAAAGCATTACAACAAAATGTCCATCTTTCAAGTTCCACAGTATTTAGCTATTTATTAAAATGACTCTCTCACAGAAAATGTAATTAATGAATACGGCTTTTTTTTTTTGTTTTTGTTTCTAGCAGTTACTATTTTAAAGCACTGAAAGTTCTGTTCTCCTTCAGGTTCTTTCGTTGACTGTTTTGTGGCAAAGTGACGCCTGATATTCTTTAAAAACGCTACAGTCTCTTGGCATATCAGGCATACAGCAGTTGATAAGTATTCGGTGAAAAAATATTTACTTGTCCACTCGACATTCTCTGTCCACTTTTCTTTTCTTAGCTCCGCTCATCTTTACAGGAGGGCTAAGGGGTTAAAGAGTAAAGCACAAACGTTGAGCAAAACGCTGCATGTCAGTATCCAATGTGGGCGGAAGTCCCTGATGTGGGCTCTGTGTTCACGCATGTGCAGTTTGTGATTTGTTGTACGGGTTTCACGACAGTGCCCGATTCGTCCCTTGCAGTTGGTTTACGCCTAACCCTAACCCTAACTTTAACCCTAACCCTGTCAAAATACGTCTCTGTTCGTATTGTTGTACAGGTTTCACGACAGTGCCCGAATCAGCCAGGAAAACCCTCCTTCTTCCTGATACGTATGTCCTGTTTCCTGATACGTCATTATTTGTCATTGTGCGCATGTGCAGTTCACGCAGAGCCCACATCAGGTACTTCCGCCCACATTGGGCACCCACACCGCTCCTCAAAAAAGGTCAATGTATGTAGTGCGCCAGCTATTGGAAAACGCCACAATTGCAGGGAAATTAAAACATTAAAACATTAAAGGGACAGTGTGTAAGATTTTTACCCGTTAATTACTGAAATTGAAGATACCCATTCAAAAATACATTGTTTTCCAGGCCTTTTCACTTCCATCATGAAATCAAAGTATTCTTTTGGACTTAGATATAGTCACATAAAAGGGGGATCTTCCCCATGCAGAGGCAGCCATTTTGAATACGAGAGCCGCAGAAGGACATTTGGGCTCCGCCTTCGCCTTCGGCAAGGCTCGTGGTTTTGGGTAAACAACACAAGCATGCTGCCGGATCAGACGTCGTAATGGATCTAACACGTGTTTTTAAAATTGTTTTACTGGATTTTATTCGCTGGATCCTTATGGACAAATTGAGAGCAAGTTTATGGTGAAATACAGAGTTTGACCTGTGCAAAGCATTCTAAGGTAAGCTAACCTCGTTTTGTGCTTTTCCGTATAAAAGCCCCATGTGCTCGGGGAGTGTTTGTTGTGCAGGGAAATGAATTGCATAGTCAAAAAGAGGAGACTGTAAGGTTTCATTTGATGTGTAGAGTGTCATGGTACATGATCGGGAATGTGTGTTTTCATGAGAAAAAAAAAAAACGGGACCGCGTTTTATTTATACAGTAGCGGCGCGCGGCTCGTGCACGCGCCCGGGTGACCCTCGAGGTCTGCCGTAGCTAAAACAGAAAGTGCAATAGCACCATCCACCTATGCTCCACGAATCCTACACACTGGGGCTTTAACAAGGTTTATTAATATAATTTCTTCAAGTTCGGTGGGCCGGATTAAAAAGCTTAATCCGGGCCATAGTTTGCCCATGCCTGATCTATACACTTGAAACTAAGATTTAATAAACATAAATATAATTCAAAGGAACACTTAAGTAAATACCAAGGCTACAACAAAGTGCAAGTGTGAATATAGCATAACATATGATCTATAACTGAAGCATTTTGTAAAGTTTTGGGCTGTCACTTAAGCCCTCGTGAGCCGTCTGTGCAGACTGAGGATGTGTTCACTGTGACCTGTCATTAGCTGGTCAAGTTCAGGCTCTGTGGTGTTATTATCTGCATGACCTGTCTACACTGAACATTGGCCTCAGGCTGAAGGAAGTCACAAATGAGTGACACTTCACCTCGCTGTTTTGTACAGAGCAACGTTTCCCAAACTGTGGTCCTGGCACCACTAGCAGCACGTCTCTAATATTTCTTTCAGATATAATCACAAAGATAGCTATTGTTTTCTAGCCCGTTTCCCTTGACAGTTTCTAAATAGTCCATGGCCAGGAATGTTTGAGTTCTTTTGCAAAGTCTAAAGACAAAAGACAAAAAAATCAGTACACATCACTGTGGAAACATCAGTGAGAAATTTGTTTTCTATTTATACCTCATTAAACCACATTTATTATCACTTTGTGTTTACTTCATATATTTTGGCACTACCTCACTTTTCATCTGTAATCTCTGTTTTGTCTGTTGTGTTTTTTTTTGAGTGTTTGCACATTTTGTCTTGTCTCTTGCCTTTTGTCTAGTCCAGTATGTCTTTACATTTCGTTTTTTTACTTGAATGTTTTACTTGAATGTTTGCACTGAGGTGGGAGAGGACAGCAATTTCATCTGGGCTATATATTCTTGTATGTATATGCACATGTGACAGTAAAGAGAAATTGAATTGAATTGACTTATCAGTTAATTTAACACTGCTTAAAAACATGTGGATTTCAGAGGTCTAAACGATTATTCATTTATTTATTTTATTTATCTAAAAAAGGGACAATGCACATTAATCGACATCAAAGCAATGTAAATGTGCCCGAGTTAGCTGATAAGAGCTAATTTGCATCGGTAGTCCCTTTGCCAGATGTCAAAAAGGCATCCTAAAAGAAAATACACTTAAAAAGTTACACATTAAAAATTACACTTAAAAAGATACACATTAAAAATTACAAATTACAATAACAAAAATTACAAATTACAATAACAAATGTACAATAACATTAGGCTACAGAAATACAATAAAAGTTTTAGTGTTCACACATTTGCGTTTCTAAAAAAGCCACTTTTTGGCATTCTTTTTAAAAGCAAAGAATGAGGGAGATGTTCTTATCACTTCAGGCACAGAGTTCCACTGATGGGACGCTCTGACGGAGAAAACAGACTGCCCAAATACAAAAAAATTATTTTGTTTGCAGAGACAAGTCTTTTAATGAAATAGTTGCAGAATTTATGATTTGCTATTTGCAACCACTCAAATTCAGCTTTAGATTTATTTGTAATTAATCTTCCCACTTTTGTTAAATGTGTCTTTATGTTTGATTTATCCATGGGAAAGAGTAGCATGAAGCAGCACCTACATTTCATTGAGAGAGAGGGCAGGATTTGTCAATGGGGCTCTTGAGCTCAGTGTTGATGCTGTGTGCCTAATGTGTTTGCATTGGCTGTGATAGAGGGGATTAGCTCCTTTGTGGTGGTCCGCCCGCACCGCAGACTACTGGACTTTGAAAGCATACTTGCCAACTTAACTCACAGCCGAATCAGAGCTGGTGAAAAATGGTTCCTTCAGCACCTAGTTGACTGTTGACCTCACCGGCTGTGGCATCAGCGAAGTCTGGGGCGGCCATGTTTGTACAAGCACCGAGGGTCAAGGTGACAAACGGCAAACACAGAGTAAATCTCTTCTGAGGGGATGCCCTGGAAACTGCAGACAACAATGAGCCTGCCTCTGGATGTGCTGCTGCCCCGCTGATAGGGAGTTAAATATTAAATCTATATTAATGATGCTGGAAAATATGTGCCTTTCTAAGGATTAGCGCTATCTTAAATAAATCGAACACATCTGAGTTTTTGTGTGAAGATGTATGAAAGATTCTCTTGTCTCGCTTGGAAAACTGGGTGGGCATTAGGGGCTTGGCTCTGTCCTGGTTTAGATCTCACTTGTCCAACAGAAGTTTTTCAGTTCAAGTTGGGGAGGCCGTGTCGTCTTCTGCTCCGTTGACATGTGGAGTTCCTCAAGGGTCAGTCCTTGGACCTTTGTTATTTTCCCTTTACCTGCTGCCTCTTGGGTCAATTCTACATAAATACAAGGTCTTTCCATTTTTATGCAGATGAATGCCAAATATATGTGCCTCTGAAGCAGTCAAAGGACCTTTTAGATTGTCTTAGTGAGGTGAAAGCATGGATGGCTTGTAATTTTCTCAATTTTAATGAGAATAAACCTGAAGTTGTGTTGCTTACTCCTGGTGATTCAACTGCTGTTATTCCCTCTGAGTTGGGCTCCTTGACCAAGGCAATAAACCCTGTTGTCACAAACCTGGGCGTTAAACTTTGACTCTGGTTTGAAATTTGATGCCCAAATTAGGGCAGTCATAAAGACCAGTTTTTTTCAGCTGAGGCAACTTGCCAAAGTAAAATCACTTTTACCTTGTCATAATTTTGAAATTTTAATCCATGCTTTTATCTCGACACGGTTAGATTATTGCAACGCCTTATACTCAGGTCTCAACAAAACCTTACTTTCCTGTCTTCAGCTAGTCCAGAACACTGCTGCTCGTCTTTTAACTGGTTCTCGGAAATTTGATCACATAACTCCCATTGGCTTCCTGTTCAGTTTCGCCTTGATTTTAAGATTCTTTTATTTGTTTTTAATTGTCTTCATGGCCCCACAGTATCTGTCTGACCTGCTGGTGCCCTACACACCCTCCCGCTCTCTCAGGTCTGCAGGTCAGGTTCTCCTTGTGGTCCCTAAGACAAAAAGGAAACTTAGGCTACGTTTATACGGCGACGATCAAAACAGAAGACGCAAAAGTGGTCTTCAATTTTTTATCCGCGTTCTCAACAGGAAATGTTTGTTTATACGAAGACGCAAAAGTGGACGCAAAAGCCAGCGAAGGGAACAGCGTCAAGTTACATTTCTTTTTTCTACGACTGTACCGGAAAAGAGAAAGGTAAATAAATAAAATAAAATGTTCTAGTTGCATTTTAAATGAGCTGTTAAGTTCCGCTCCAAACATTTCAGTGACTTGTATTTTTGTTTACGTGTTTTTGAATATTGTACTGAAAATAGTGACATTACAGGAGGATTAGAGTGAATTAGAAAATATAAAATCACATCGTGTTTTACATTTGAAGTGCCTCATGCGGAAGTCGCTTGTCTTGGCCGTCTGTGTGGCTGTGAGAGTGTGAGAAAGACTTGTACGGGAAGAAGAGAAAAGACCGTAGACGTGTGTGGGTGCGATGTTTGTTCCCCTGTCAGTACACCGCATCTATGTGACGTAAACGCGTACGCGACGTGAGCAGATCTGACCAGTTTTGCATCTTGGGCAGTTTACACGGAAACGCTAGAGCGGAGCGTATTTAACTTTTCCACTCTGGAGGGTGGTTTCAGATTTTTGCGTTTTTAGGCCCCAAAAATGCCGTCACCGTGTAAACGAAAGGCACTTCCGATCAAATATTTTGTCGTTTTTACCCGTAAGTGTTCTCGTGTAAACAGGCCCTTAGGGGTGATCGGGCTTTTTCAGTGGTTGCTCCAAGACTCTGGAATGCACTTCCACTGAATGTTAGACAGGCCGACTCACTTCCTGTTTTTAAATCTCTTCTTAAAACTCATTTTTTTTAGCTTGGCTTTTAACTCAGTGTGAGTAGTTGACATTTATCATGTTCTGTTTTTGATGTTACTGTGTCTCATGTTTTGTGTTTTAACCTGTGTACAGCACTTTGGTCGACTGTTGTTTTTAAAGTGCTTTATAAATAAAGTTGGATTGGATTGGATTGGAAGGAATGTAAAGTAATTGTTGTAATAAATCTGAAATAATCTTACGTGGCCAGCCAGAACCACACGCTTTTGCAAAAACTTCACAAAGATGAATGGATCTGGAGCTGTGTCCTGTCTCCCTGATTTCAGAGAGTGTAAAGTAAAGAAAACACTGGGAGCCACAAAACCCTTTTGAAATTTAAAATGAAATAACACTGCATATAAAGGCTTTTTTTCCCCCTTTGTGCCATAGAATTACGTTTTGAAAATGAACAAACTAAAATAAAATACATTTTAATTAAATACAGTGGTCCCTCGCTATATTGCGGTGCACTTTTCGCGGCCTCGTTGATTCGCGGATTTTTTTATTCCAATTTTTTTATAGTGCAGGGCTCTCAAGTCTCACGCTTTGAAAGTGTGAGACACGCAATTCGACGTGTTCACACATGGTATTTCTCACGCTGAAATTTAGTTACGCAATTCAAGCACAGCGCTTCTGTGCCCAGAAAATCGATTAGATAATGCAGGCACCACGCGTTTTCAGCGAAAAAAAGTCCCTCGCACGACCCCGCTCAAAACTTGAGAGCCCTGTAGTGTATCAACACGCATTGTGTTCTACGTCCTGATTGGCTAAGGGACTGTAGATCTTTGCCGTGCCGTGTCTCCTGTACAGTACAGAATGCGTTCAGTTTGCCAGATTTTTATAAAAGTTAAATCACTCGCAGTGTGACCCTGAGGTGCTGTATGTTTGTAAGTTTCTCCCCAACAAAACCCACCACAGCAAAGCGGCTCCAGGACGAAAAGGCTCGGTCAGAGGAACTGTGAAATACACGCAGTATGTTTAGGGCCTGAAAATAGGTTTTGATCTTTGGTTTCATTCTAAAATACTGTGCTTTTTTGTTGAAAAATGTTAATGCCAGTCTGAGAAAAGTGTAGAAAGTGTGTTATTTTTAGAATTTAACCACCACTATAAATGAGGGACCACTGTACTGAGCCGCATCAGAGGGATCAAAGAGCCGCATTTGGCTCTGGAGCTGCAGGTTGCCGACCCCCGGACTAGCTAAATAAAATTCCCCAAAACATGCACAAAAGGCCTAACTAAAGATCTGGAGATGGGTTGAACTCCTCCTGACAGGTTGCCCCATTATTGGAGAATTAGAAGTAAGTTGGAGCTTGAAATTGCAAGGCACTTTCTTTAAAGGAAAATTAACGTTTTTTTTTAAACAATCTGAGCCTTCTTTCGGCAATAAAACAAGTAGTTTTACTCACCCATAGCAGTTTGGTGTCAATTGTGGCAGTATCGCAGAACTTATGTTGAGCCGTTCTGTTCTACTAGTGATCCCGTATCCGTTAGCGTGAGTGCTCGGGGCATTACTTTGCGGTCTCCAAATAACACAAACTTTAGCACTTTTTAAATCACAGAAGATCGCTGTGTCAGGGTAGACTTTCAGTGGATTCCAAAACGGCCTGAAACCCGATATCCAGCTATAGTTTCATTTGATGACATCATCAGAGAGGACAGTGCGCATGCGTGAACTCAGCTGTTTTGTAAACACCGCTAGTCCGAAAGAAGCTAACACCGCTCTGAACTTTACTTTTCTGTTGCGATATCGGGTTTCAGGCCGTTTTGGAATCTACTAAAAGTCTACCCTGACACAGCGATCTTCTGTGATTTGAAAAGTGCTAAAAGTTTGTTATTTGGACACCGCAAATCAGTGCCCCGAGCACTCACGCTAACGGATACGGGATCATTGGTAGAACAGAACGGCTCAACATAAGTTCTGCGATACTGCTCACCAAACTGCGACACCAAACTGCTATGGGTGAGTAAAACTACTTGTTTTATTGCCGAAAGAAGGCTCAGATTGTAAAAAAACGTTAATTTTCCTTTAAACGGTTGATTATGTGACAACATAAAACAACTTTGTGGAGTTGTTCTTCATATGATCTTCACGTCTGGATACGTCCTCCAGCTCTACAGTTACTCCCATCACCTAAAACATACACAAATCCTCCAGCTAAGGTTTTGAGCTGAGTCTGTTCTGTAGTTGAGCTGCCTCCTGCTCCTGACAGATTGCCCACTACTGAACGATGGGTCAAATGCAGAAGGCCAATTGACTTACCAAGTTAGTATACTTTTCCGTAAAGTTTTGAAGCAAAAAACTGTCCATTCCATTCTGTAGCAGACATATTGCATAGCTCTTTCCCACGCGTTTGACCCCTGCCCTGTTTACTGTAAACTGCTGGGGTCTAGATAGGAGCAGCCTATAGTCTTAGTCGCGGCGCACTCCCAGCAGACTCCCTGGAGCACTGATATGAGAGTCTAGAGTTACCTCTCCGTCAAACGTATCAACAGCAGAGATCTCCAGTGCACACACACTGCCCATAGCACACGGCCACGACTCAATGAACACAGGGCTCAACGGATACTTACTGACATGTCTCACAACAGTGTCGGGCAAAGCTTTTC
Source organism: Paratrypauchen microcephalus (assembly GCA_036785185.1). Taxonomy (NCBI): domain Eukaryota; kingdom Metazoa; phylum Chordata; class Actinopteri; order Gobiiformes; family Gobiidae; genus Paratrypauchen; species Paratrypauchen microcephalus. The sequence goes on along the minus strand of JAVJIX010000053.1, from coordinate 3,266,846 downwards.
CTTTTGAAATGACCTCAGTGAACTCTGCTTTGTGCATGTACGGATCCACTCATGCCTTCGTTGCTACTTTTGTGCTTTTGAGATCCATTAAAAAAATTCATTATTGTTATCTTCTTTTACATAACTTTGTGTGTTCTTTTTTAAAGGCGAAGAACTTTTGTTTTTACCTTGACATGTTGCGTTGAGCGTCTGTCACCTTCCTCTGAAGTGTCATCCAGCTTTTGTGACGTGTCATAAGATAAGATAAGATAAGACTTTATTGATCTCACGCAGGAGAAATTCACTTGCCACATTAGCTCCAGGCAGTTTAGTGCAAAAGAAAGTTAGAACAAAAAAGTGCGTACAGACAAGGTTAACCTTCACTTAACTTCACCTTAACATTACCTAACCTGTTATATTCTTGTAAATTTGTAAATTTTGTGTCATATTATATCATATTATTTACCTGGCCAGCCAAATGATATCTCTCTGTATTTGCTATACAGCGAGATACCATTTGGACACCCTCGCTCCACCCTCGCTCCCCCGGTTAACAAAGGACTCCGCGATTCTGATTCGTTCAAAGATGGTGACGTCAGTGCACCCGCCTTTGCCCGCAAAGTCACTCTTAGGCAGCGGAAGTTCCTCCTCAGTTTTGAATCAAGATGGCGCATCGGAGAACTGAACGCCCCTTCCATTCAGCTGTAAAATTGGTCTTAAATGACCTAAAACACATTGATTCCTTAAAGCCACAGCAGCTGACAGCTCTAGAGGCCTTTCTTTTCTTTCTTTTCTTTTTTTTGATTGGTTCACGTCGCTGTCCGTTAACTGTTCTCTGATTGGTTCACTTAGCTGTCTGTCTACGTGCAACGACAGCGCATTCTGGACCAAGCATTACCAGACTCGCCGCTGGCAGCGATGAGTCATGGATTCTTCCAGGCAATCATATTATTGGTTTTCTACTTTATTTTATTCTATTTTATTTGCTGCATGTTAAGTGTTTGTTTACATTCTGCTCCAAGTACCGAAGCAATTTCCTAATCTTGTGAACATGTTCACTCATATGACAATAAAACCTTTCTGATTCTGATTTCTGATAAGTAATAATAATAGTAATAAGTAAATAAAACATAGAAACAACTGTCTACAATAGTGTCATGCAGTTTTTGACTGAGAGACAGTGTCTAGGGAGAAGGAAGAGTGAACTTTCCTTTATAATAGGAATTTTGGTGGTTGGAAGTGAAGTAATTGTCATCTCAACGATCTTGTTGCTAGGCTTGATAAAGACTACCTTATCCTTCCATGATTCTTAGAAATAATTTGCCTGATTGGATGAAAGAATGTGACGCTGTCAGTAGTTTCTGTATTGGTCATTACCGCGAGAAAATGCTATGTAAAAAACGCTTTTCCGTGTTCTAGGTCGTGGGGAAACACGGGAGGACAGCCCCACGTCGCTTGACGCAACCGGCCTTGATGTACTTTTGTCATGGGAGCGAGGTGGGGTTAAGTGTCTTGCCCAAGGACACAACAGCAGCACTCATCTGTGGGAGCTGGGATCGCGCCGCCAACTCACGGGTCAGTGGATCCGACCGCTCAACCAACAACGCATTGTCGAGCGCAGGATTCAAACCGCCAACCCCTGGATCAGACAAACGCTCTACCAACTGAGCTACTGCCGCCCCCGCTTTGCACAATTATTATATTTTTGTTTTTATTTAGCAGCTTATGCTATACAATGCATGATGTAAAAAGCACTTACCTTGACAAAAAATGAAAACTTCCTACTCATTAGTAACCATGTTTTAAAGGTCCCATGGCATGAAATTTTCACTTTCTGAGGTTTTTGAACATTAATGTGAGCCCCCCCCCCCCATGGCTAAAAGTTGCGAAATGTCTAAACTGAGCATTTGCGATCCTTTTCTGCGTTAGAAAAAACACAGCTCAAACGGGCGATTTTGAACAAGGCACCTTATTGACGTCAGATCGAAAAATGCAGCTCCACCCCTGTCTGTGTCTCTACTCAGCGTCTCTGTAAATCACGCCCAGAGAGTTTGGACTGCGAATGCGCTAGGCAATGCGAAATGCGTTTTTTTATTTGCCTGGAGGCACGTCCGAGTGTTTCTAGGCTCGGAAGTCCTTTATCTGAGCCTCTGGACCTTTGAACAGCAGTGGTTTAATTTTATTTTCTGTGAAAATGTGTTTTTTTCATTAAAACGGCTCTCCTTTCTTCCTCCGCTCTTAAAACACGGAAATGGATCAGAGCGTACAGCTGAGAGCTGAGAACGGAGAGTTTGGCCACGCCCCCACCCTCTACTATAGGCCATCTCTTTTCTCCTCACTTGCATTCAAGCAACAACTCCCATAATGGAGTGTTCAGAGAGATAAAAATTACTCTTTCTCATCTTATCTCTGTTTCTCATGCACTGAGTGTTGATTTTGAAGAAGGATTCATTTACAGTATTAGGGAACCATTAAGGAGCCATATAAAAGCATGTCATGGGACCTTTAAGGCAAATTACATTTCTCTGATTGGGTAATATACTATATACTATACACACTGTTCATCATCAAAAAATAAAAGCATAGGACACTAAGAAACATTACAAATATCTGCAGTATCAACAAATAACTAACTTACTGGTCTGTATCCCAGGCTCCAGGGCACGGCTCGTACAAAAACGGTCTTATGAAATGGTGGAAGATGATGTAACTACTTCTTATTTTCAGGAACATGTGCAACATCACACTTAAAACATCTTACTTTGGTCTGTGGGCTCGGTTCAACTGGAGATAGTTTGATAGTGTAAGGAATGTCCATGTTTATTTTTGGAGCAGCTGAAATATTGGGAAAAAAAATTCTTTCCATTTTCTCAAGTCAAAACCTATGTACAGAACAGCTGTGTGGTTGAATAATATGCTCTGATACAAGGCTTCTCCAGGGAATTTCCCACACAATGCTGAAATCACAATGCATTTTAATGCTGAAATCACAAAGGCCTTTACACGAATAGACCTATTCCCACCTGTGGGACAAAACCACAAGAACTTGGAATGATATTTCCATGATTGACATCCAATACTATGTAAATATACACCTGTGTTCTCAGTGCTTTTAAATAGCCTATTGTGTGAATGTTAATAATGCTATAATGTTACATCACACAAGGATAAAAGGACATATTATTCAGAATGACTTTTATGAGGTTTAAACCATCTCATAATAGTTTCCTCACATCATAATCTTGCCCAGAGTTGTATTTTAATATATTCACAGAGTTTGAATTATCTTATAGTGCCCTGGCTCGAGGGCTCAGTGTATCTCAGTTTGCATCTTCCCCTCTTGATTAATGAAATCAAATAACAAAATAGACTTTTGGTCATCCTGAATGTTCAAAAATAAGAACAGATATAAAAGTCCTTCCAGCAGCAGAGGATCAGTTTTGTAGTTTTTAAAGGGATAGTGTGTTTTTTATGTTAATCTGTATGGGTTTTCTTCTAAAAGTTACGTGTGTTGACACCGGTTTACCTCTGACAGTCTCAGCTGATCCCGGTTCGGCTCGCTTTCTGGACCCCACGTAAGCAGGTCCGGTAACTTCCCTGGAACATGAAATAAAGCTTGTTTTTCTTCTCAAAACAAAACATTTGTTAGAAAGGATATACAGTGGTACCTCACCTTACGAAAGACCCAACAAACGAAAATTCCAAGTTACGAAACGCCTTCACGTTAAATTTTTGTCTCTAGATACGAAAGAAAATTCAAGTTACGAAACGCGAAATCTCAAAAATTCAAATAATGCCACACACATTATACGCTTTTCTTAGACTGAATTTAAACTTTTCTCACATTTGTCTCTCGTTTAAACACTCAAACTTTCATAGATTTTCAACAAAATGTATTAATAGTGAAGCGTGGGGGGAAGGGGGAGGGCGGTGTGTGTGCGCGCGGACACGTGTGTGATAGCGCAGCATGACCCGGCGCGGGGCGCGAGCACGAGACCCGTGCTCAAACCGTGCCAGGTCTAAACCAGGTCTGAACCAGGTCTGAACCAGGTCTAGACCAGGATTAGACCACCGCGGCTCTTGCATGCGTTCGTTCATGCGCTCAGACTGCGTGCAGTCCCGAGGGGAGTCCTCGCTGCTCGCCTCAGCCGTGACTCGAAACGAAACCAGGAAATAGACCCGCACGCGGCGCTTTAATCCACCTGGTTTAGTCCAGGTTTAGTCCTGGTCCAGTCCTGGTTTAGTCCAGGTCTAGACCTGGTCCAGTCCAGGTTTAGACCTTGGTCTAGACTGGTATAGTCCACGTTTAGTCCTGGGTCTACAGTCTCTACGCAGGACACAGTGTTACACTATAAAAAAATGTTACACTATAAAAAAAAAACTTGGAATGCATCAAGCCTTTTCCATTGAAATAGCTACTCAACTTACGAAAAATTCACGTTACGAAACCACTTCTGGAACGAATTAATTTTGTTGAGGTACCTGTTCACCGTCAGCGGATGTCTACGCCAAAGTTTACAAGTGAACAGGCTGATAGAGTTAACATGGGCGTAGTGATACGAGTGGAGAGAGACAATAAGCGAACGCTAACTACGCTGCTGGATGTTTCGTGGACAACTGTTTCGGACGCAAATATATCACCTTTCGGACAAATGTTTTGTTTTGAGAAGAAAAACAAGCTTTATTTCATGTTCCAGTGAAGTTACCGGATCTACTTACGTGGGCTCCAGAAAGCGAGCCGAACCGGGATCAGCTGAGACTGTCAGAGGTAAACCGGTGTCAACACACGTCACTTTTAGAAGGAAACTCATACAGATTAACATTAAAAACACACACTATCCCTTTAACAGGAAGATAACAGACTTGTGTCTTTTGTCTTGTCTTAGTTAAAGCAGATCTAATCTTCTTTTTGGAGCTTTTAAACATGTTGCAGTTGTTTCCCTTTCTCACTTACCGTCTTAAGTTGTATTTAGCGTGCTCCATGAACGTCTGTTTCATCTTTACACTCCTGTATTCAGGACGTCATTGCGCTGATCATCCCCCTTTTTCACTGCCACTGGTATAAGCACATAAGCTCTGTGCTTTTGTTCTCCAAATTTACTTTCTTAATTGGTGATACATGTAGGAATCTGCAGCGCGGCAGAGTCACTCTGGTGGAAAATGGAAAAGAAATCTGCTTCATGTGCAGCTATCCGTTGGAGGTGCTGACAACCTTGACGCAGAAGAACGCAGAAGTCAGCAGACTTTTTTGTTTTATTATGTTGTTTTAGATATTGAGATGTAAAATTTCCAAATGATCCACTGATGTCTTAGATATAACTAATGGAAGACACAAGCACAATAGGCTATGTCTTCTTTAAACACTGCGGTGGTCGGTAAGCTAAATGGAAAATAAGGATCTGCATGGTTTGCATCTGGAAAAATGCATAGAATCTTATGGAGTAAGAAAGAGGTTTTCACAAGAAATGTATCCACGTGAATAACGTGTCGTCATGCATATTTTGGATATACACACGTCTTTGGTTGTAGTTGAGCATAAAATAAATATTTGCAAACTCTAAAATGAGGTGTTGTGTGTTTGATATTTGCCAGAATACAAATCTAAAAGTTACGACATCGAAAAGTTACGAGTACCGTCTTAAAGCCCCAGTGTGTAGGATTCGTGGCGCATAGGTGGATGGTGCTATTGCACTTTCTGTTTTAGCTACGGCAGACCTCGAGGGTCACCCGGGCGCTACTGTATAAATAAAACGCGGCCCCGGTTATTTTTTTTCTTCTTTTCTCATGAAAACACACATTCCCGATCATGTACCATGACACTCTACACATCAAATGAAACCTTACAGTCTCCTCTTTTTGACTATGCAATTAATTTCCCGGCACAACAAACACTCCCCGAGCACATGGGGCTTTTATACAGAAAAAAACAAAACGAGGTTAGCTTACCTTAGAATGCTTTGCACAGGTCAAACTCTGTATTTCACCATAAACTTGCTCTCAATTTGTCCGTAAGGATCCAGCGAATAAAACCCAGTAAAACAATTTAGTCCAAAACACGTGTTAGATCCATTACGACGTCTGATCCGGCAACATGCTTGTGTTGTTTACCCAAAACTACGAGCCTTGCCGAAGGCGAAGGCGGAGCCCAAATGTCCTTCTGCGGCTCTTGTATTCAAAATGGCTGCCTCTGCATGGGGAAGATCCCCCTTTTATGTGACTATATCTAAGTCCAAAAGAATACTTTGATTTCATGATGGAAGTGAAAAGGCTTGGAAAACACTGTATTTTTGAATGGGGATCTTCAATTTCAGTAATTAACGGGTAAAAATCTTACACACTGTCCCTTTAAGTACGAATACGAATTTCTCAGATGGACGAAAGTGGACAAAAATACGTCATCGGTTACGTCATCACATCACATGCGTCAGCAGAAGAAAAGTCGATCAGCATCGAGATTACGCATGCGCTGACGTAACCCATGACGTATTTTTGTCCACTTTCTTCCATCTGAGAAATTCGTATTCGTAATTAAAGGGATATGCCACCCCCAGGTCAAACTTGGGCATCTCCCCACAGTCCAGAGACTAAAATAAGTGGTGGGAAGCGTTTTCCTGGTGACGCAGCCATTGTCCAGGTCTGTCAGCACTGACCGCCGCGGTATCTGAAGCTACTCCGCGTTAGACTGGAGTCTAACGTCGCCAGAGAAAAACACAGCCGAAGCACACACCACGCTGCGTAACAGGGGAACTGCCTTCCTGGTGTGTAACTGGGATTCCCCTGTCAGCGTGGTGTGTGCTTCGGCTGTGTTTTTCCGCACTGAAAAATAGTTCCCACCCAAAATGACCAAGTCAAGCTCTCCGTGTTGATTTGCACATTTATTTGCACTCAATATGAATGCGCACTACACACAAAGTAATTGGGAAAAGCATCGAGCCAATTACTTCCTTTTGGCCCAAATCTTTCTCTGGCGACGTTAGCCTCCAGTCTAACGCGGAGTAGCTGCAGATACCGCGGCGGTCAGTGCTGACAGACTCGGACAATGGCTGCGTCACCAGGAAAACGCTTTCCACCACTTATTTTAGTCTCTGGACTGTGGGGAGATGCCCAAGTTTGACCTGGGGGTGGCATATCCCTTTAAGACAGTACTCGTAACTTTTCGATGTCGATTTGTATTCTGACAAATATCAAACACACAACACCTCATTTTAGAGTTTGCAAATATTTATTTTATGCTCAACTACAACCAAAGACGCGTGTATATCCAAAATATGCATGACGACACGTTATTCGCGTGGATTAATTTTATTCGCGTGGATTAATTTCTTGTGAATACACGTTATTTTGTCCTCTTTCTTACTCCATAGAATCTCCTTTAACACTGCCCTAAATTATGACATGATAAAAATAACACAATACAGTCAAACAAATGGGAGTTTATATGAAGATTAATTCATTATCTATGTTTGCTTTCCCACTGGACTTATGTTTCTCTCCATCCTCCTTGTTGCCGTTAGTTACCTGAGCAACCAAGTTAGATTCCCGATAAGCGCATGGTGGGAACTGCATGTGCGGCTGGAATGTCTCACCCGTGCTGCTGGTTGTATAAGAGGTTTGTGTGGTCTCTGCGAGCATATTAGGCTTCATCAGGGAGGCAAATGGCTCTGGAAGTATGAGGAGTATGATAAACTTTTCTCTAAATGTAGTCCAGTTGGAATTTGCGTCTAAATAAAAGCCAGACAAACGTGTTGCCACAGGTGACAAATAAAATAAACTCTGCGAAGATGACAAGCTTGTTTCCAAACAGCCTTGGACGAAGTCATGGTTACTATCGAAGAAGCCATAGTTAGGAATGTGCTGCTTTATAGGACGCGACATGACTTCATACTGCTAAATGACAAAGAGTCGACCTACCTGATGACCGGATGATTGTACTGAGGTGAGGTACAGTACGTGAGTCAGTATGTTTACATGAAGTGAGGAAAAGCGAATAAATGGCCTAGTCCTATTTAAACTGACAGGTTTTGACGATTCTCTGATTTTGACTGTTGGACATTTGGTGGGGTAATACCTGTTGTAAATAGAAAATTGAAGAAAAGTTGAAAAATATTACTGAGAAACACACTGATGACATCACACTAAAGAGAATTATGTCCAAAACCTTGGTACAGTTTCGACACAACAAACATGATTTCAAGAAAATAAAGGTGTTTTCTTATATTTTTATTTGTCAAATAACAGTTTCTGTGTACATAAGAGGGGCTTTGGCCGACTGTAAACATGGTTCCTAGATACAAAATAATAAATTTAGCAAAATCTGTGAAATAAGTAGGTAGTAAACTTTAAAACAGAATCAAAATGCTTGTAAACCCAGGAACTATGACTGAGGAATCATGGCTTGATTCCATCCATCCATTTTCTTCCGCTTATCCGGGGCCGGGTCGCACAGGGACTCAGAATCAGAATCAGAAAGATTTTTATTGCCATTGTCAAGTGAACAGAGTTCACAAAACTAGGAACTTGTCTCGGTGATAAGGTGCAAACAGGCCTGGACTGGTAATTGGGAATACTGGGCATTTTCCCGGTGGGCCGACAGACCTAGGGGCCGATGCCCTTCTTTTTTTTTTTTTACTTAGAGACCGGCCCACAATTTAGGATTGTGACTACATCAGGTCTGAACCAGGAATAAACCAGGTCTGAACCAGGACTAAACCAGGACTACATCCGGTCTGAACCAGGACTAAACCCCAGGACTAAATCAGGATTGAACCAGGACTAAACCAGGACTACATCCGGTCTGAACCAGGACTACATCAGGTCTGAACCAGGACTACATCAGGTCTGAACCAAGACTAAACCAGGTCTGAACCAGGACTAAATCAGGATTGAACCAGGACTAAACCAGGACTAAACCAGGACTACATCAGGTCTGAACCAAGACTAAACCAGGTCTGAACCAGGACTAAACCAGGACTAAATCAGGATTGAACCAGGACTAAACCAGGACTACATCAGGTCTGAACCAGGACTAAACCCCAGGACTAAATCAGGATTGAACCAGGACTAAACCAGGACTAAACCAGGACTACATCAGGTCTGAACCAGGACTAATTATGAGGGGCTGGTCTAAGCCAAAAATGCCAGGGCCATTTTTTTGTCCCAGTCCAGACCTGGGTGCAAACATAAAACCCAGACTTCCTTTACCCCGGACACTTCCTCCAGCTCCTCCAAGGGGACCCCAAGGCGTTCCCAGGCCAGCCGGGAGAAATAATCCCTCCAGAGCGTCCTGGGACTTCCCCGGGTCCTCCTCCTGGTGGGACATGCCCGGAACACCTCCCGAAGGAGGCGTCCAGGAGGCATCCGGAACAGACGCCCGATCCACCTCAGCTGGCTCCTCTCGATGTGGAGGAGGAGCGGTTCAACTTCGAGCTTCTACCGTGTCGAGATACTTGAACTCCTCCCCTTGAGGCAGGGACCCACGTGGAGAGGGCAAGCCACCTTTTTCCGGTCGAGAACCATGACTTGATTCCCTCAGATCCCAATAACACATTTAGAGAAGCTAGTACATACTCAGACACCCTCTGCATGCCCACGCAGTCCAGTTATGCACAGGCGAGGAGAGGCATTCAACTACACAGGGTAAGAAACAGCTAGGGAAATATTAGACACATGTACTCGCTTGTTTTTTATAAGCAGTGATGACAAACTACGGCCCCTCCAACGCGGTCTGGCATATGTTGTCTTGTTTTGAGTCACTGTGTTAAAGTGAAAGTGAAAACTACCAGAGCTTCATTGTGTTTACATTTGCTGATGAGAGCAAATGTCTGAAAATTAAACGCTCAGTGTAAATTAGATGTTGCTTATCTATTTCTGGGCCTATATTACTCTGTTATCTGATATATGTTATGTTGTTTCCTCATCAAAAACATACCCAGAACAGTGTTTTGTTGCAGTCACACATGTGAAATGCACAAACCCTGCATATTTAGGCTGAGTTTTTCTCTCACAAACACAAAACACTGTTCCATTCTGTGATGTTATACAGGGGAGAGCTCCACTATATTTTGAAACTCTGTACACTTTCATTAGAATGATTTGGATAATCAGCCCTGGAATTGCCTCTCTGTACTAAAAAGTAGCTTTTACTTGAAAACTATCGGTAGAACAAAGCATTTTGAGCTTTGGAGATGTACAGACTAATAATAAAGGGTTACGCAAACATGTCTGACTGAAACAAAACACAACTCCTGGTATGTTTTTGAGGAGGTAACAACATTATAACATGGCTAAAAGCTCACAGGAATCCATTTGGTGTAATATAGGACCTTTAAAGGAGAATTAATGTTTTTTGTTTTTTTTACAATCTGAGCCTTATTTTGGTAATAAAACAAGTTGTTTTACTCACCCATAGCACTTTGGTGTCATATGGAGCATTTCCGGAGATGTTTTAGATTTGCGATATCAGTAATGTGAGTTCTCAGGGCAAATGTTTGCGGTCTCCAAATAACACAAACTTTAGCACTTTTCAAATCATAGAAGCTCAATGTCTTAGTCTACACTTTCGTTTGAGTCAAAAGTGGCCTGTAATCCGAGATTTAGACATAGTTTTGAGTAGATGAGGACGCCAGTGCGCATGCGCTCATTCAGAGCTTATTTCGCAGATAAGATGACGCAACTTTTCTGTTGTGAGCGACACATGGCAGAAGATTGGGACTTTGAGGCTGAAGAGGACTTATGGAGGACTGAGGACTGAAGAGGAGTATACGGATGAGGAGACAGAACGGATACGGAAAGAATGAAGCGGAAACAGTTTTAGGAGCAGCAGAGAACAGCCATCGGTTTCACATTACTTCCCAGAATCGTGCGCTGAATCCGCTGGCCTTCTTTCTTTTCCTTTGCTGGTAAAAAATCGTCCTGACTGAAGTGGGTACTGCAAACACGATGGTCCAAACATCTTACAGCTTTGCCTTTCATGTTTGGGTCTCGAGAGCTGAGAGCAAAATCAGCTGTAACTGAGCACATGTGCACTGTCCTCCTCATCTACTCGAAATTATGGCTAAATCTCGGATTACAGGCCACTTTTGACTCAAACGAAAGTGTAGACTAAGACATTGAGCTTCTATGATTTGAAAAGTGCTAAAGTTTGTGTTATTTGGAGACCGCAAACATATGACCCGAGAACTCACGTTACAGATATCGCTAATCTAAAACATCTCTGGAAGTGCTCCATATGACACCAAATGGGTGAGTAAAACAACTTGTTTTATTACCGAAATAAGGCTCAGATTGTAACAAACGTTAATTCTCCTTTAATACTATAAAACAAATTACATGTACATCCAACAAGAAATATAAAAGACCGTTTAGTGTCCAGATGCTAAAGTTGTGATATGAGTTTGTATATTTTAGAGATTGAGACAAATTAGACAAATTAAGCAAGAATTTCCATTGGCCAAATTTGCAGGCCTATGAGGGGTTATCTGGCACCAGTTTCCATTATGCTGATTTTTAACGAATGTCACTATCTGAATAAATATATCCGATGACACTGATAATAGTCCCGTACAGTACTATAAACACAGCCCTCATGCTGAATAGTTTTCACATTTCATAATCATCATCTGTTTTGCAATTGACAGATATGACCCCTTTACAGCAGTTGTTTTAACTGGTTGTAGCAGGTAAGTGCAGGTGAATCTAATAATTCTATGAGGCCTAGCAAGACAGGAGGCTCAGTCGATGGAATGCTATTGTAATCAGTGGAATTAATACATCTGTGTTTCCCTGCAAAAACATGTCAAAATGTCTTTCATAAAAAGGGCTTGTTGTATTGAAAAATCGCTCCGACACCCACGGACTTGTGAGTAAGCCGCTCTTGTTTGAGTTCAGATTAGTTGGACTTAAAAAACAGAGGAGGACCTTTAAAATGAGCTTATTCTTAGCTTAAATTTTCTTGAAAGATATATCTTTATCAACATTAAATCTGGTATTGTTGGTAAAGACAATTCATTTTGGACAAAAATCCCGTCTCATGGCTTGTTGATGAGTCCCTTTACAGTTAAGGGTACAGTTAGAGCAGACTTATTATGCAGTGTTGTCTTTTTAGCCATGTTATTGTTATTTCCCCTGTTTTACTCACCTGAAGTTGTATTTGGAGTGATACGTGCATGTTGAGTAATCTTTAATCGCTTATTTTCAAGAAGCCGTATTGCCAAACAATCCTCGTTTTCACCGCCACCAGCGTATGCCCACTCCTCTCTGCTTACTTCGTTTTCCAATTTTATTTTCTTAATCAGTGATACACATAGGATTCAACAGTGTTGCGTAGTCATTTTAGTACAAACAAAAACAACAATTCTGCAGCTCGATTGTTATTTTTATGCGCAGCTATCCAAAAGAGATGCCGACACTTCTGTGTTGTGATGACGTTTACAGTAAAGTGAACGTTGAAGTGAACTTATTTGTTTCTTTTACTAAGTTGTTTTTGATGAATATTGTGGTTTATAATGTGCAAAATATAACATAATGGTCCTTGGGTGTCATAGATTATAGCCAGTAGTCGAGTTGTAGAATGAAACCAGGGGGGATGGTGAAATTTTTCATTTATGTGACATATTTTCCAATAATTCAATAATACAAAGGATATATGTTATCACACACGTACACACACGCACACACACCTTAGTCCTGGTTCAGACCTGGTTTAGACCTGGTTTAGACCTGGTTTAGACCTGGTTTAGTCCTGGTTTAGACCTGGTTTAGACCTGGTTTAGACCTGGTTTAGACCTGGTTTATTCCTAGCTTAGATCTGGTTTAGTCCCGGTTTAGTCCCAATTTAGACCCAGTTTATTCTTGGTTTAGACCTGGTTTATTCTTGGTTTAGACCTGGTTTAGTCTTGTTTAGTCCCGATTTAGTCCCGGTTTAGACCTGGTTTAGTCCTGGTTTAGTCCTGATTTAGTCCTGGTTTAGTACTGGTTTAGTCCCAGTTTAGTCCTGGTTTAGTCCTGGTTTAGTCCCGGTTTAGTCCCGGGCCCCTGCTGTCAGCGAATATGTCCCTTTGATGCAGAAATAATATGATAATTAGGGCTGTCAAACGATTAATTTTCTTGATCGCAACTAATCTCAGAAATTTCATAGCTAATCGCGATTAATCGTGATTTATTTTGCATGTTTAAAATTGATATCTTGCAGTAAGACCGTTCGAATCTAAAGTTAAACTCACAATGCAAAGTATTTCTCACCATTTTTTTATTTCAAAAAAGTGCAGAGAAAGGAAAAAGTAACAATGAACCAGTAATAGTGCTTACTTTGAGAAATTGTAAATAAATGATTGAAGCCCGCTCGAGCTGCCTACGGATGCGTAGAAGGAACAAAATATTAGCAAACTCAAAATAGCGCGTTTAACCGACAATGAGTTTAATTAATACAACCAAATGAGCTGCATATGGATGGTAGAATTGCGGAAAATGCTGGCAAACTCTGATCGCGATTAAAAAAATTGTTCGCGATTAAAAATTGCTCGCGATTAATCGCGATTAACACGTTAATATTCCCAGCCCTAATGATAATATAACTCACCCCATAAGAACACGGTCAGCTCCGTAGTTTTCGGTGTTGTCCGATAATTTACGTGTCCACGTGTATGCACATATCGCGTATACCCACAGACTTTCTAGGCTAAATTATCCGGAGCTCCGGAGAAATGGACATATCCTGAGTCCCGAGGGGAGAGTTCCTTCTTATGTAGCGTTAACGTAGCGTACATATTAACGGGGCTCGCTCACAGCTGATCAGCAAACAGGCGAAAACACAACGCTAATCGTCATGATTGGCGGGAGCGCGATTGGTGGGTATGCTGCAACATGATTGGAAGCCGGAGCGCAGTTCGGCCTATGATTGGCTCTTGGAACTGGCCACGATTCATGTAGGTCACCTGTTTTGACTTCAAAACGGTGAATTTCGCCAAAAGGTGAGGAGTTTTCATGCCTGATTGATAAAATGCCACAAGGGATGGAAGAAGGGATGCCCGTTTTAGAAGAGGGATGATTTTGACTACCTCCCCCATCCCTCCTGAACTCGAGTACTGATTATAGCTATATGACAGACACAAGCACAATAGGCATTCTTAAAGATCCTTATATCCCTGTAGGAAAAACTGTCCACTGCATTTGACCCGTCCTTTAATGCCACTGGCCCAATCTGTCTGTAGAGCTTGAGCTAGGTCAGGACTACCTACTGTGTGTGTTTTAAGTTGATAAAGGAGCTGCAGAGACAGTTAGACAGATGAACTAACTAAGAATATTCTGTCTTTGGTCAGTGTTAGATGAATGACTCACCAGTTGCATAGTGTTTTGATAAAGGAGGCCCTCCCCGTAACCAGAAACATTGCGTAGGGGTGTGATTCTTATTCTTTTAACTTGTGTTTTTAATTATTTTGTCAATTACTTACAATAATAATGTCATAAAACACACACACAGTTTATGAATTCTCATTCAATCCAACAAAATCTGGAGCAAAGCCACTAGTCCAATCTCTTAAAACCTGGGGATGCACTGTTTTGATACTGATATTGAAAATTTGGCCTTAAACGTCTCATAATATTAAACTTGTATTTTAGAAAGCTGGTCTACAATTACAAAACACATTTAATATACAGTGGTACCTCACCTTACGAAAGACCCAACAAACGAAAATTTCAAGTTACGAAACGCCTTCACGTTAAATTTTGGTCTCTAGATATGAAAGAAAATTCAAGTTACGAAACGGGAAATCTCAAAAATTCTAATAATGCGCGCTCAGCCACACACATTATACGCTTTTCTCAGACTGGATTTAAACTTTTCTCACATTTGTCTCTGTTTAAACACTCAAACTTTCATAGATTTTCAACAAAATTATTAATAGTGAAGCGTGGGGGGAAGGGGGAGGGTGGAGAAGTGTGCGCGGCGGGGACACGTGTGATAGAGCAGCATAACCCGGCGTGGGGCTGCGAGGAGGAGACCCATGCTCAAACCGTGCCTCCTCTAAACCAGGTCTAAACCAGGTCTAAACCAGGTCTAAACCAGGTTTAAACCAGGTCTAAACCAGGTCTAAACCAGGTCTAAACCAGGTTTAAACCAGGTCTAAACCAGGTTTAAACCAGGTCTAAACCAGGTTTAAACCAGGTCTAAACCAGGTCTAAACCAGGTTTAAACCAGGTCTAAACCAGGTCTAAACCAGGATTAAACCACTGCGGCTCTTACCTGCGTTCGTTCATGCGCTCGGACTGCGTGCGGTCCCCTCCTCGCTGCTCCCCTCAGCTGTGACTTGTGAAAAACCAGGAAATAGACCCACACGCGGCGCTTTAATCCACCTGGTCTAGTCCTGGTTTAGTCCAGGTTTAGTCCTGGTCCAGTCCAGGAATAGACCTTGTGTAAACCTGGTTTAGTCCACGTTTAGTCCTGGGTCTACAGTCTCTTAGCCAATCAGGACGCAGAACACAGTGTTACACTATAAAAAAAAAGTTACACTATAAAAAAAAAACTTGGATCGGGGCCTTGGAACGAATCAGGCTTTTTCCATTGAAATAGCTACTCAACTTACGAAAAATTCACGTTACAAAACCACTTCTGGAACGAATTAATTTCGTAAGGTGAGGTACCACTGTATATGTTTTTTTTTTTACCTTATCCTGTAAAAAAATTAATTATATTTTCAGTTTCTGCCCTGATAGATACTTAAAGTCAAAGAACTGATATCAGCAGCATTCCTACTTAAAACATTGAGCACAAAACATTCCTTTAGTCAAAACAAAAAATACTGTTCCAATCTAATAATGTAATAACTGATTTATTTTTATTCTGACATTAAGCAGCCCTACAAGATCAAGATGTATATGTCTTGAAGTCAAGTGACTAAACCTAGATAAATATCGACTTGTGATATTTTTGCACTAAGCTTAAACTGTCAGAGAGAGGAGTGATGTTGCATTGGAGTTTCAGGTTCACATGAGGGGAGCGGCCTGTCTGCATATCAGCCAACCGAGCAGCACTGAACGCCAGGACACACATGAAGAGGCTTTTCTTTTACTACAGCGCTAAACAGAGCTCTTCCAACCTGTCTGTGTGGGACTTTCCACCAGGACTGCAGCTACACTCATCAATCAGTTCCCAAAGCAACGTCAAACCATATTTGCCACATTTGTATGATTCATTGCTTTGAGGGAGAAGGTGAATTTATCTCGCCCCGAGCTGGGATTTCACCTACTACAAGTCATTCAAAGCTAATTTGTGGCTTTGTCATGTACCTAAGGGTTGCACAGATAGCGACAAATCACTCCTCAGACTGTGTTTGTTGCTCTTGAGTTTGCAGCTGTGTAAAATGGGGAGTTCAAAGATGAAATTTTCATGATGTTACTGATCTTTTATTGAGATTATGACTAATTAACTTATACTTTTTTATACTTATATTTTCTATTCTATGCTATATCTTTATGTCTGGGACTGCGGAAGGAAATTAGCACTGTGCTAAATCCGGCATATTTACGTCGGTTTGTGTGATCTTATACAAATTGTGCGTTCATTAATATGCATTGTCCCTTCCAAATAAATGAATAAATAAATAAATAAAATAAATACTACTATAACAGTGGACATGCATCATTGTAGTTTTAATTGGCCTTTAGAATGCTTTATGGGACCTTGGCATTAGTACAGTGGTACCTCACCTTACGAAAGACCCAACAAACGAAAATTTCAAGTTACGAAACGCCTTCACGTTAAATTTTGGTCTCTAGATACGAAAGAAAATTCAAGTTACGAAACGCGAAATCTCAAAAATTCAAATAATGCGCGCTCAGCCACACACATTATGCGCTTTTCTCAGACTGGATTTAAACTTTTCTCACATTTGTCTCTCGTTTAAACACTCAAACTTTCATAGATTTTCAACAAAATTAATAATAGTGAAGTGTGGGGGGAAGGAGGAGGGGGGAGAAGACTGCGCTCTGACACGTGTGATGGGGCTGCCAGCAGGTCTAGACCTGGACTAAACCAGGACTAAACCTGGACTAAACCTGGACTAAACCAGGACTAAACCTGGACTAAACCAGGACTAGACCAGGTGGATTAAAGTGCCGCGAGTGGGTCTATTTCCTGGTTTTGTTTCGAGTCACGGCTGAGGCGAGCAGCGAGGGGGACCGCACGCAGTCTGAGTGCATGAACGAACGCATGAACGAACGCATGCAAGAGCCGCGGTGGTCTAGACCTGGTCTAGACCTGGTCTAGAGGAGGTCTAGAGGAGGCACGGTTTGAGCACAGGTCTCGTTCATGCGCTCAGACTGCGTGCGGTCCCCCTCGCTGCTCGCCTCAGCCGTGACTCGAAACGAAACCAGGAAATAGACCCGCACGCGGCGCTTTAATCCACCTGGTCTAGTCCTGGTTTAGTACAGGTTTAGTACAGGTTTAGTACAGGTTTAGACCTTGGTCTAGACCTGGTATAGTCCACGTTTAGTCCTGGGTCTACAGTCTCTACGCAGAACACAATGTTACACTATAAAAAAAGTTACACTATAAAAAAAAAACTTGGATCGGGGCCTTGGAACGAGGCTTTTTCCATTGAAATAGCTACTCAACTTACGAAAAATTCACGTTACGAAACCACTTCTGGAACGAATTAATTTTGTAAGGTGAGGTACCACTGTGTTTTCCAAATTAAAGTATATATGTTGAGAAAACACTGTCAGCAGTGAGAAAGAACAATGAAAACAATAAATAAATGCAGCTATACCCACTTTACACTGCAGACACTTTACACTACTGGAACTGTATTTATGATGCTTTTTTAAAAAATCTATTTATGATAGTTTTTACCTTTATGCTTGTTGTATTTTTATACTTCTGTAGCCGGGAGTCCATCAAAATTTCGTTATGCTTGCATAATGACAATAAAGAATCTTGAATCTCTATGTAGCTGTGATGGCATGTTAGGTATAAGTTTCTTTTCCACACTCAAGTGGAATTAATATAATTAACTTAAAGGTCCCATGGCATGAAATTTTCACTTTCTGAGGTTTTTGAACGTTAATGTGAGCTCCCCTACCCTGTTTAGGCCCCCCCGTCATGGTTAAAAGTTGCGAAATGTCTAAACTGAGCATTTGCGATCCTTTTCTGCGTTAGAAAAAACCAGAGCTCAAACGGGCGATTTTGAACAAGGAAACTTATTGACGTCAGCTTGAAAAAAGAAATGCAAATGCAGTTCCACCCCCGTCTGTCTCTAACCACCGTCTGTGTAAATCACGCCCAGAGAGTTTGGACTGCGGAGGAGCTACGCAATGCGAAATGCGTTTTTTTATTTGCCTGGAGGAACTTGCGAGTGTTTCTAGGCTCGGAAGTCCTTTATCTGAGCCTGTGGATATCTGAAACAGCAGTGGTTTAATTTTATTTTCTGTGGAAATGTGTTTATTTTTCAATGGAACGCTTCTCATCTCTCCCTCCGCGCAAAAACACGGAAGTGGGTCACAGAGCACACAGGGCACAGCTGAAAAGGAAAGAGCGGAGAGTTTGGCCACACCCCTACCCGCTACTATAGGCCATCTCTGTCTTCCTCATTTGCATTCAAGCAACAAGGCCCATAATGGAGTGTTCCAGAGTGACATTTATGACTCTTTCTCATCTTATCTCTGTTTCTCATGCACTGAGTGTTGATTTTGAAGCAGGATTCATTTACAGTATTAGGGAACCATTAAGGAGCCATATAAAAGCATCAAGAAGTACCATGTCATGGGACCTTTAAATTCAGGAGCTGGACCACGCCTCAACCTTCTCGTCAGCCAACCACAGCTCATGTCGACCACGCCTTCAATTACCCAGAAGCTCTATTTATACAGCCATACCGATAATACCATCCATGTCAGCTCTCTCGACCCCCTCCCTCCCACGTCGTTTCTCTCGTCCATCCTTCAGCCTGAAGACATCATCTTTAAGGAGGGGGGATCTGAATCGGCTGAGTGACCATTTTGGATCGGACACGGAGCCCCCACCCAAGGTCTCCCACCAGCCATCACATCTACCCACCGTCAATAAATATCTTTATCGTATTTCATTGTCGTGGCGTGGTCCTTGCTTGTGAAATGTAGCTTTACAGTTTCATATTCATTTTCTTCCCACTTGATGGTGATAAGCCCTAAAGGAGGGTATGAGGCTGCCAGTGTGCACAATGGTAATCTCTGACACTGGAGGTTGAGCTCAAACTGCTCATATTCATTTTGTATTACTTCACTTATTTCTTATGGGAGCTACTCTCGCATAATGATGACACTGTGACTGTAATCACAGCCTATTCAAATTCATTTGTGTTAAACTTTGTTCATCAGTGATACCTTATGTGGACTGATGACAACCTGCTTTCATTTTTACACCAACACAACATACAGTTTGAGTTGACATCATCGTGTCTGCCCCAGGAATGTATGGAATGTTTTCCCTGACAGATTCTTTTGCATAAATATCAACCTTACCATAACAGTGTCTTCAAACTAATACAGTGAATCTGCCTCACACATCATGCGAGTGTGTTTATGTTTCATATTTCCATGTCTAAATAATACAAATATGAAAAAGCTCCATGTTAGGCTACTTATAAATGCGCCATAGCTTTTCCCACAAAATCTCTTAACACTGTGTCCTGTGTCACGACCATCCACAGAGAGAATTTGACAACAAATCTGAAAGGTGCTGTAGCCTATTTAATATTTAAAGGTCCCATCACATGGTACTTCTTGATGCTTTTATATGGCTCCTTAATGGTTTCCTAATACTGTAAATGAATCCTTCTTCAAAATCAACACTCAGTGCATGAGAAACAGAGATAAGATGAGAAAGAGTATTTTTTTTTCTTTCTGAACAGGTCATAATGGGCGTTGTTGCTTGAATGCGAATGAGGAGAAAAGAGATGGCCAATAGTAGAGGGTGGGGGCGTGGCCAAACTCTCCGCTCTCCGCTCTAGCTCTCAGCTGATCCATTTCCGTGTTTTTGCATGGGGGGAGAGATTTGAAGCGTTCCATTGAAAAATAAACACATTTCCACAGAAAATAAAATTAAACCACTGCTGTTCAAAGGTCCAGAGGCTCAGATAAAGGACTTCTGAGCCTAGAAACACTCGGACGTGCCTCCAGGCAAATAAAAAAACGCATTTCGCATTGCCTAGCGCATTCGCAGTCCAAACTCTCTGGGCGTGATTTACAGAGACGCTGAGTACAGACAGACGGGGGTGGAACTGCATTTGCATTTCTTTTTTCGATCTGACGTCAATAAGGTGCCTTGTTCAAAATCGCCCGTTTGAGCTCCGATTTTTTGTAACGCAGAAAAGGACCGCAAATGCTCAGTTTAGACATTTCGCAACTTTTAACCATGGGGAGGAGGGGCCTTAACAGGGTAGGGGAGCTCACATTAACGTTCAAAAACCTCAGAAAGTGAAAATTTCATGCCATAGGACCTTTAAAAGTGAAAAACACAACTAGCTCCTTTTAAACGGTTTTCAGTGGTCTAAAGTTATTCCTCACTTACCTTATTCATTCCGAGCCTCCTAATTATTCACTATTAGAAGTTTATAAGCCCTTTTCTCAACTTTCAGAGACCAGAGCTGGTAACAACTAGCATGCTAACCTAAATGTCATGATTCTCAGACGATAAAATGCATTTGTGCGTGCAGTGCAGAGCTGAAATTGTGTGTTTTCTTTCTTTCTTTATTCGTTTATTTGGAAGGGACAATGCATATTAATGAACGCACAATTTGTTTAAGATCTCAGAAACTGACGTAAATATGCCGGATTTAGCACAGTGCTAATTTCCATCCGCAGTCCCAGACATAAAGATATAGCATACAACAGAAAATATGTTGCAGTTGCAGACATTAGACAATCTAATAAGACAAATTTGTAAAACTCTAAATAGCTTATTTACTTGACATGTTTCGGCGGTAGCACTTCCACCTTCGTCATCAACCGAGAGAGTTTACCTTGGCTCACACGTTGGACTCACTTCTAAAGAGACCAGATCTGTCAAACTGACCACGCCTGGGAACACCTGCTGATAAGAGAGACGTCACAGAAGTCGGCTGACACCTCTGACGAAGACGGAAGTGCTATTTAGCTTTTTTACAAATTTGTCTTATTAAAAGAAAACACAAAGTTGCTATATGACAAGATGACAAAATGAATTTTCTAAACATAAGTGCAGAAGTGACTTATTTTGACCTCAATATATCTGCACCGAGCGAGACAAATCTGGCTAAAATGCGTGGTAAAACTAAAAACACTGAATAAAACACATTTGTGCAGTTGCAGACAGTGCACAGCTGACTTATTTTGACCTCAAAAACTGCTTATACAACATATTGTGATGGGGTAAAACAAATTTTGCTCAAATATAGGGAAAAAATCTGGTTCAGGACATTTAGTGCTGAGATCTTGTTATTTCGCCTGTTATGTATGTCATAAAAGGACACAGCACTCCCGACAATGAGAAAAACACAACTTTCGATACATAAAGTCCACGAGTTTTGGCAGTCGTGCTCGCAGTCTGTTTTACTGTCTTCAGGAGGGGTTAGTGTGATTGCACGATAAACTAGACCCAAACACTGACAGCCACTGTGCAAAGACAGTGGGTTCCTTTGCCTAATAACATGTGGACAGTTGCCAGTTGGGGCTTATAGGACGGGTGATGTAATGTTTATACAATATAGGGATACTTCTCGTCTCTGTCAAAACTACAACTCACCTGCGTTGATCCAATCCCCCAAGCATCCAGACAAGAGAAGCAGTGATAGCTCTGTCACTGAGCTTGTGTTCAGTCACTAATGGAGGCAGACGTAATGTAGCGAGGTGTAATAACAACCTGTGAACAAGAGCGCCAGCGTTTCATAGACGTGGTGTTTTTTTTTTTTTGTCTTCTGCAATTTGTCATAATCCTGTTTTTGTGTGTACCGTTCCCTATAGACCGTACGTAATCATATAAACACAGAACCGTCGAGCTCCTGTTTTTTAGATACAGTAATCCCTCGTTTATCGCGGGGGTTAGGTTCCAGAAATAACCCGCAATAAGAGAAATCTGCAAAGTAGGACAACTTTATATTTTACAATTATTCTACATGTTTTAAGGCTGTAACGCCTCACCACACACATTATACACTTTTCTCAGACTGGAATGAACCTTTTCTCACATTTCTCTCTCGTTTAAACACTCAAACTTTCATAGATTTTCAACAAAATGTATTAATAGTGAAGCGTGGGGGGGGGGCACGGCTCCGGGTGCCACGCCGGACGCGCGAGGGGAGCGGAGACATGAGTCACTGGATTTGCAGGAAGCACCGCACTCATCAAACGCCACTGCCACGTCCCGGGACGCGACGCACCCCTCATTGTGGTCAAATCCGTGACAGAGCAGCACGACCGGCGCGACGCCGCGCGTACACTGGGGCTGCGAGCACGAGATGGAACCGTGGCGCCCGGACCGCGTCCTCTCAGCCCGAGCCACAAACCAGCCGCACGAAACCAGCAAAGAGCGGCACATGGTGGTTTAATCCTGGTTTAGACCTGGTCTAGTCCCAGTTTAGTCCAGGTCTAGACCTGGTCCAGTCCTGGTTTAGTCCAGGTGCAGTCCAGGTTTAGACCTGGTTTAGACCTGATCTAAACCTGGTTTAGTCCACGTTTAGTCCTGGTCTAGTCCTGGTCTAGTTCCGGTCTGGTCCTGATCTAGTCCCGGTCTAGTCAATTGGCAAAGGTCTACAGTCTCTTAGCCAATCAGGACGCATAACACAATGTTACACTATAAAAAATGTTATACTATAAAAAAAATGTTACACTAGGGCCTATAAAAAAATTGAAAAAAAAAAAAAAAAATTGAAAAAAAAAAATCAGCGAAACAGCGAGACCGCGAACAGTGAACCGCGATA
The DNA here is from genome assembly GCA_036785185.1 of Paratrypauchen microcephalus. Lineage (NCBI taxonomy): Eukaryota > Metazoa > Chordata > Actinopteri > Gobiiformes > Gobiidae > Paratrypauchen > Paratrypauchen microcephalus. Next base: position 3,243,939 of record JAVJIX010000053.1, on the reverse strand, counting down.
GAGCGAGGGATCACTGTAACATAATCGAGATCTTGTCTATATTTGGTTCATTGTACAGGTTTATTGACTTAAAGAGTCTCCAGTACAGTTTTATTGTACGATCAGCTCTTGAGGTCAAAATCAGTCCACTCTGTATCGTACTATCTAATAATGTTTATAGCCAGAGGATCAGGAAGTGTGCGGTTAGCTTGCTAGCATTACTGTGATAGCAAAACTCTGCTCTGGTTGTGAAAAGATCTTTAAAAACTCATTGCGGAAAATAATTATGATGCTCGGAATTCGTAAGGTAAGTGAGGAATAACTTTGGACCGACAAACGTGTTCTGGTTTTACGTTTTAAAATCTGATGCATAGCCTTTAATAAAAGAAACTGACTTCTGGTTCAAAACCGCAGAAGTGACTCTTGGATACCCCTTAATGCTACGTCACTCAGAGCGTCATCACATAATCCGCCAACACATACCAGCAGTTCACAGAAGCAAGCAGAGGATTTTAGTTCACTTTGGAAAAATGTCTATGTGAGCTTCTGCATTTAAAAACTACACACAAATCTTTACACTTTTCAGTTTATTGTGTTTGAACTTTTGAGGAATTGTTTGAACCCCTGGCCCTTAGGGACACAACATATCCTCCTGGGGCCCGAAGAAAAAAAAAGTGTATCTAAATTATTATTATTATTTTAATTTTCTATTTGGATGTAAATGAACACCTTAGCGTTTACATTTTGTTAATTTTAAATTTATTCATAATGTAACATGTCCTCTGTAATGGACTGTAATAGTGTTAAAGCCATGTCAATTTAATAAAAACATTTTTTCGGTCGGTTCTACAGTCGCCTCAAAAAGTTTTTAGACTCCCTTTAAATTTCTTATTTATTTATTTATTTATTTATTTTATTTTTTATGTAGCCTATTATTTATTTATTTACTTATTTATGTATTTTATTAACATATTTTTATTTATTTATTATTATTATCACTCCTGTGGACCCACCACCCGTGGGAGGATTCATGGGGGCGGGTGCATTGTGTTCTGGGCAGCAGAACACTGCTTGGACTGCTGCCCCTGCGACCCAGAAAATGGAAAAGTGGAAGAAAATGAATGAATGAATGAATTATTATCACTATCACTATCATCATCATCATTATTATTATTATTATTATTATTATTATTATTATTATTATTATTATTATTATTATTATTATTATTATTATTATTTTATCATATTGCAGCCACAAACTAGAGTCTATCAATCAAACAATCAATCAAACAATATTTATAAAGTGCTTTTCATACAAAATTGTAGCACAAAGCGCCTATCTTAAAGTCTATCTCAAAACTTAAAACATGTCCACTATAAAGGACACAAATGAATGGGCGGGTCTCAGGAGGATATGGAGACTTACAAGAGAAGAAGTCCAATGTCCTGGTCTAGTGAGAAGGAAAGAGGCTCAATATCAGGACAGCCTCTTGGTCGATGGACACTGGCCCTGTCTGCAGCACTGACCCACAGTACCACAATATATATAATATATATATATATATATATATATATATATATATATATATTTTTTAATTTTTATTTTTTTTTTTATTGTAAAGGGGCTTTATGGACACCCTGTATAATGCTCCCTACAACAGAAGCATAGCCAGGACAAGACTGGAATGGTCAGTACTATCATAGTGTCTTGAGGGTTCATGTCTCCGGGTCCTGGGTCCCAAACTCATGGGAAACACTTCTCCTGTGTTAAATCCTGGTCTACATCATCACAGGTGTAATGCTCCCTACAACACTGGAATGGATAATACTATTATTATTATCCTTTATTTATCCCTGTAGGACCCATCCTTTCTGGAGCAGTGGGCAGCACATCTTTCAGGCGCCCGCGAACCCATCTCCCCGAGCTTATTGATCATGGAAATCTTATCAGGACCTCAGCTGGAGGATTTTACCTATAGATCAAGCATGTCCAAACTATGGCCCGTGGGCCAAATGCGGCCCTCAGATTAATTTTTCTTGGCCCTTAGGCTTCCAGGTGAATTGGCCCAAATTACCTTAACTTTTGACTGCAAGTTTTTTTGAAAATCTACCTTGATAAGACAATATTTAATATTTATTGTGTGGTTTTGAGGATCTTGGCATGAATAAAGGACTGATAGCTCATTCTAACGTGTTAAACATGCAGATATTTCAACGATTGACTGTACTGAGCACCAGTTTATGGCCCTCGATCGGCCCTCTGCTTTGTCTGTGTTTAGATATGTGGCCCTTGATGAAAAAAGTTTGGACACCCCTGCTATAGAGCATGTTTTTGTGTTGATGGGGGAAACCGGAGTGCCCGGAGAAACCCCCCTTCCCCTTCAGAAACGGGAAGAACATGCAAACTCCACACAGAAAGGCCCAGGCAACCTGGGGTTCGAATCTGGGGATCCTTCTTGCTGTGAGGCGTGAGTACTAGCCACTCAGCCACCATGTCGCCAATACTGTCACAATGTCTTGTGATGTTCTCATCATAAACATACATGGAGATGTGTTTTCTTTCTTTCACACAAGTTTAACAAACAAACCCTGCATATCTAAAGAGTTATTCTCTCAAACAGAAAACACTCATGATATTATGTGGAAATACAGGAAATACAGAATTATTTGGATAAATTCAGCCCTGCAATTGCCAATCTCTACTGAACGAAAGGTAAAGGGTAGCTCTTAACTTGAAATTTACTACATCACAAAGTGGAACAGGTCATTTTGAGATTTGGAGATGTAAAAAAAATAACAAAGTGTAACTCAAACATGAATGTGAATGAAACAACTACACGTATGTGGTAACAAGAGAGGTCAAATTTAAGTAATAGGAAACTTTTAAAACTTAAAACAACAAAAAAATTCAACAAAAACGTTTTTTTTTTAAATACATTGTTTAGGTATTATTTTTTTGTTGAAGTATTACCATTTTTACAAAGACTGTTTTGAATGAGATACAATGTTCAGGCAATCCCGACTCCTTTGTACATCCCTGAACACATGGAGCTGCTGTATGTGATAAGTGTGTAAGTGCTCTGAGGACACAGGTAAACCCAATGCACCTCCATACTGTTTTGACAGATTCCAGGGTGACTCAAGTATTCTGATGAAAGTCTGAGCAAAATATTTGGATAAGCCCAATGCTCTGATCTGAATGTAAAGACACCTTGTTGAGCTGCTGTATAGGGCTCTGTTATCGGACTGGTGTCACATATTTCTTATAGTTGATCTCTTGTTGACAATTACATTTATTATTATCTTTACAGGGGGAGTTATATGAAGTGTTTTTTGTAATTATTGTTTATAAAGAAAGTGCAACTGAGTATGTCAAACCAGAATATTGAAGTGCAAGTTTAAATTGCACTTGTGGTGGTGCCATGGAAAAGTCACCGCCCACCATTTCCCAATAGACCCCCCCCCAAAAAACATAAAATCATCAACACCATAATGTAATGAAACCTTATAAACTGCCTTGTTTTTGCCAGAAAGTTATAAATGTGTGTGTTTTTTGTTTTTTACTGAAAACATCTGTGTTATGGACATGAGTTACTCCACCGTGGATTTATGTAATTTCCATTTTTCAATGAATCAATGGGCAAAATGAATGGTAAATCTAGTTCTGGAACCACAGCAGGCTTTGAAGTGGGAAGGACTGTTGAGTTGAGTTTGGGGCGGCAGTAGCTCAGTTGAGTGTTTGTGTAAAGCGTAATTCCCAAATGTGGTTTATATATCCAATGTGGAGCACATGTGCAAAGATGCAGCCAAATGAGACCATGTAAAGTATAAATAAATATAAATATAAATAAAGTTATTTATCAAAATAAGAGCATGAGCCCTGTGGCATGCGAGAAAACAAAAGTGAAACTTAAAGGAAAAGTAACGTTTTTTTTTACAATCTGAGCCTTCTTTCGGCAATAAAACAAGTAGTTTTACTCACCCATAGCAGTTTGGTGTCAATTGGAGCAGTATCGCAGAACTTATGTTGTAGCCGTTCTGTTCTACTAATGATCCCGTATCCGTTAGCGTGAGTGCTCGGGGCACTGCTTTGCGCTCTCCAAATAACACAAACTTTAGCACTTTTCCAAATCACAGAAGATCGCTGTGTCAGGGTAGACTTTTAGTAGATTCCAAAACGGCCTGAAACCCGATATCGCAACAGAAAAGTAAAGTTCAGAGCGGTGTTAGCTTCTTTCGGACTAGCGGTGTTTACAAAACAGCTGAGTTCACGCATGCGCACTGTCCTCTCTGATGACGTTATCAAATTAAACTATAGCTGGATATCGGGTTTCAGGCCGTTTTGGAATCCACTAAAAGTCTACTCTGACACAGCGATCTTCTGTGATTTGAAAAGTGCTAAAGTTTGTGTTATTTGGACACCGCAAAGTAATGCCCTGAGCACTCACGCTAACGGATACGGGATCATTAGTAGAACAGAACGGCTCAACATAAGTTCTGCGATACTGCTCCAATTGACACCAAACTGCTATGGGTGAGTAAAACTACTTGTTTTATCAGATTGTAAAAAAACGTTACTTTTCCTTTAAGCCCCTGTCAGTCCACTTGAGGATCTGTTTGCTCTGTTTCATTTGCATGCACTTTTGTTTTGAGTTATATTTGAACATCAGTCAGTGTTGATGCTCCTTTACTTTTCCTTTGTCTTTCCTTTTTGACAGCTGTCCGCAGGCCTACGTCACACCATTGGGTCTGTCTTAGACCTGTGTAACACCCAAAGTGTCCTGGGCCCATTGTAATGGAAACGCTCCCTGGGTGGGGGTGGCGTTCCACATCAACGCGGCCCAAAGCGAACTGCGCTAGTGGAAACGGGGCTATTATGTACTTTTTTGAAGCAAAAGACATTGCTGTTGGTTGGGCACATGTAAAAATCAGGTCAAGTCATTGACAAAGTGTTCAAAAGAAGACACATGTCATTACAGGGGCAGTGTCCGGAGTTTGAGAACAGTGCCCAGTTTTGTGCTACCAGTCAATGCACATTCTAATGATAACGGCTGATTTCAGAACTCAGCTGTTCAAGTCCATGTTAGTCACATTATACGTGACTCTTACAGTGTCTGTTTGATCTGTTGAGTTTTTAAAGCACTTACACAATCTTTTATCTTCACCCTATAACACATGTCAGGGATTCTCTCCATGTCTTTCTGATCAGTAAATGTTTCCTTCTCTAGCCCATATGCTCCTAAAGTCTTTAATCTTGTTGGTCAGAGATTAGAAAAGACTGCCAGCTTTATTTCATTGAGTGACCTTATCGCGGGCCTGTTTTCACTGCAGCCTGCGTCTCTGGGCAGGGCAGTACATGATTACAGCAGCATGTGTGGGACACGCCCGCCTCTCCACAGAACACTTGTCAGACATCCCCTCTGACACATGCTGAGGAGTCCACTTCCAGCACCAGTGATGTCAACAGGTGTCCATGGACTATGTCTCTGTCAGTGAGCACTTCATTCAAGATCAGACTGTGTTATAATCATATTACCTCATTTCTATTAGACAGAGTACTGAAGTGTTACTGAAGTGTTACTGAAGTGTTATTAGCACAGTTACCTGACTAATAATGTTCTGATCTACCTTAAAATGTTGTTTCCTCATCAAAAACACCCGGATTTGTGTGTTGTTTCATTCACACGTTTTTCACAGCACACAAACCCTGCATATTTAGGCTTTGTTCCACCTTGTGATGTCATGTGGTAATACAGAAAACGTCCCACTGTGTTTTGAAATCCCCATACACCTTCACTAGAATCATATGTATCATTTCAACCCTGGAATTGCCTCTCTCTCAAACAAGGTAAGAGGTAGCTGTTGTGTTGAGTGTTTTTAGTTTGACAGAAGGGTTTGCGTCTTAACCATGCGTGAATTAACCAAAACACAACTCCAGGTATATTTCAGGAAACATTATAACACAGATCAGAAAATAGAGTCATATGGACCCTTGGAACAATGGCTTCTTCATTAGCCAGGAGCTCCACCCTGTTCCTCATTTGCATCCTGGGTTTTATCATTATCAGAGCTTGGGAGATGCACTGCTTGTCCAATAAATGTTATCTGTTATAAAATATATACCGGTATATGTAAAAAAGATCATGCCTCAAGGTTACACCCCAGCCCTGCCCCAGAGACTATCCACCTTAAAGGAGAATTCACGTTTTTTACAATCTGAGCCTTATTTCAGTAATAAAACAAGTTGTTTTACTCACCCGTAGCACATTGGTGTCATATGGAGCACTTCCAGAGATGTTTTAGATTAGCGATTTGAGTTCTCGGGGCATAGAGCATGTAATATATGCCCCGAGCGGTCTCCAAATAACACAAACTTTAGCACTTTTCAAATCATAGAAGCTCAATGTCTTAGTCTACACTTTTGTTTGAGTCAAAAGTGGCCTGTAATCCGAGATTTAGCCATAGTTTCGAGTAGATGAGGACGACAGTGCGCATGTGCGAAGTCACAGTTTATTTTGCTCTCAGCTCTCGGGACCCAAACATGAAACACAAAGCTGTAAATTATGGATAAATCTTGGATTACAGGCCACTTTTGACTCAAACAAAAGTGTAGACTAAGACATTGAGCTTCTATGATTTGAAAAGTGCTAAAGTTTGTGTTATTTGGAGACCGCTCAGGGCATATATTACATGCTCTATGCCCCAAGAACGCTAATCGCTAATCTAAAACATCTGTGGAAATGCTCCATATGACACCAAAGTGCTATGGGTGAGTAAAACAACTTGTTTTATTACCGAAATAAGGCTCAGATTGTAAAAAAAACAAACGTTAATTCTCCTTTAAAGGTCCCATGGCATGAAATTTTCACTTTCTGAGGTTTTTGAACGTTAATGTGAGCTCCCCTACCCTGTTTAGGCCCCCCCATGGCTAAAAGTTGCGAAATGTCTAAACTGAGCATTTGCGGTCCTTTTCTGCGTTAGAAAAAAACACAGCTCAAACGGGCGATTCTCAACAAGGCACCTTATTGACGTCAGCTTGAAAAATGCAGCTCCACCCCCGTCTGTGTCTACTCAGCGTCTCTGTAAATCACGCCCATAGAGTTTGGACTGCAGAGGAGCTACGCAATGCGAAATGCGTTTTTTTATTTGCCTGGAGGCACGTCCGAGTGTTTCTAGGATCGGAAGTCCTTTACCCGACCCTCTGGACCTCTGAAACAGCAGTGGTTTAATTTTATTTTCTGTGGAAATGTGTTTATTTTTCAATGGAACGCTTCAAATCTCTTCCTGCGCGCAAAAACGCAGAAATGGGTCAGAGCGTACAGATGAGAGCTGAGAGCGGAGAGTTTGGCCACGCCCCCACCCTCTACTATATGCCATCTCTTTTCTCCTCATTTGCATTCAAGCAACAACTTCCATAATGGAGTGTTCAGAGAGAGAAAAATTACTCTTTCTCATCTTATCTCTGTTTCTCATGCACTGAGTGTTGATTTTGAAGAAGGATTCATTTACAGTATTAGGGAACCATTAAGGAGCCATATACAGTTAAAGCATCAAGAAGTACCATGTCATGGGACCTTTAAGATATCACAAGAGTTTAATTTCATTGCACACAGTATTAGTTCATTATCATCTTAACAATTCATAAGTTCTACCATGTCTACCACAATTTATCCAGCGGTAACTTGATTGATAGCTGCTAAAGAAAGTGCAGTGGAATGCTCATTACTACTACTTTCACTACTACTTTTCACTTCGCCGGTGAGTTGAAGGTTTTGTAGACAACCCAAATACCCCTGGAATTTGCACTAACTCATGTATAAAAGCACAGGGAGGAAAGGCATCTCAATGATTAGAAAAAAATATCTTCCAGTTAGTAGAATGCATTTGTTTTTGCTAGAATAAGTGTATTTGTTTAAAAGAATATATTTGCTACCCTCCTATACTGCAGCTCTGGCCTAGAAAGAACTCTCTTATCAAATGCAATGTGTTTTTGTGAAGTCAAACTGCAATTTTTTTTTTCTTTTTTACTTTAGATTCCTCAAGTCCTCAAAGCACCTAAAAGAAGACTGCTCCTCCCTAGTCACCATCATGCTAATTGGCCAGAACTGATCACGTGGTGCACATTTCTGGCAAGTATTGAGGAAGTAATGTGGAAGACAATAACAATAATTTCTGGCCTCATGTGGCAGTAATGAAATAGAAATTACGCCATCTTTGATTCATCTTCCATGGACTCTACATGATAGTTCATTATTGCTGGATGAAAGCCTATAATGTCTTCTTCAATTATATTACATTTGACTCATTCACGCTTATTTCATTAAGTCGTCGCCGGTCACTCAAAAATGCCCCACTCGCCTTTCGCCTGTAAAGAATAAAGAAGTAGAGCGAGGGAGTGTGACACAGCCTTCGGCTCCGGTCAAATGATGATCACAATGCAAACAATTATGGGGTGAATGTGGAGCCAAGTTCCATATTAGGAAAGAGACAAAATAGTGAAATAAAAACACCAGGATCATGTAGAGTGGGTGAATACAAACATTTTAAGACCAAAATGATGAGGCAGTTACTAAGGTCGTTTTCACACCAGGAAAGTCCGATAGTTCACTTGCTTTGACCAAATTAAAAAAAAAAAAAAAATATTTTGGTGCAGTTCGCTTTCACACTGCAGTTTTCCCCCAAGCGAACTAAAGTCTATAAACAAAACCACGTGTGTTGAGGTCGCTCAGCCATTGGACAGAAATGAGCCGTGTCCAAACACGTGAAGGAGGAGAATCATGGTGTTACGTGCTGTTTTCAATCTAGCCTTAGCAAAATGGTTTACTCAGTTTTTACAGTTCGCACAAATGTCTGAGCAGCATCGTGAGGTTTACACTATTTTACAATCAATTTCCAAACAACAAAGACACAGGGCAAGATGGCTACGGAGGACATCGCTCATGTGTGCATCAAGTTCTGACTCTTGCTCTTCACGCAAAACATAAGTAAGCCTCGTAAGTTTTGTTTCGTTTAGTTTCGTCAGCCTCGGTTTCCCATAATGCTCCACATACGACGGGAGCTCGTTAAGTACAAAAAGCCAACTTGTGTCGGATCGAGTCCGGTCTGCATTCTCACCTCAAACGAACCGCACCAGAGTTCGAATGGAACCGTGCCGAGACCGAGCTTTTTAGGTGGTCTCAGTTCGCTTGTTTGCTCCGGATCAACACTTTTGGTTTTTATTCAATCAAAGGAATCAAAGGAGCAAACGAACTCTGGTTCGTTTTAAACAAACCAAAGGCAGGTGTGAAAACGACCTAAGAGAGGGGTGACCATTTTTAAATGTAAAGTCACGATAGAGCCGTGATCACCCCCATGTTCACATCCTATTCGGATGTGCCCGCTAGTAGGTTAGCTATGTCTGTTTATATTTACAATTTATGGTTTCCTCACAGTTAAAACCCCAGACTTCTCCAACCAAGCTTTAAAGCCCACAAACCATCACGAAACTCATTTATGGTCAAATTGTAAGCAAGGGCATTAAAAAAAAGGATGGATCTATTAAAATAACTGGATAAGTTATTGCTATCTTAAAAAAAAAGCAAAGGATTTTTCCCATAGGGCACAATGTAATCACAAACTGCTCGTGCTTGGCTGACAGGGCACCTACAGCTTTCAAAAAGGTCTGATTTTGTGGTGATTTTTACCTACTTTTCGATCATCAACTTTTTCTCAGCTCAAAATCCTTTAGTTGTCTTAAAAACATTCTTTTAATCATTAGTTCTGGCTCTGCTCTGCTCTGATCGTGTATGCCCACGCTGGAGAAGATCACTACTGTGCACGTTCAATGGGCAAAGAGCCACCGGAAAAACCTAGTCGGCCTCGGCTGATCTGGAGACATCGCCATTGCCGCCCGGTGACTTGAATGGACGGCCATGTTTAGACCGCAGGGTTTGGGATACCGCTTCAGTTGATTTCATGGTTGTTCATTCCCATTGCTGACAGCAGAGGGAGGTCTAACTCCTACATTTTCATTGGAAACAGAGGTGTAGTTTATAAAGTTTATAGAGTTTGCATTTTCTAACTTATTTTAAGTTAGAAAATGCGACATACAAATCCCTGGGTGACCAAAAGCATGTTTAAAAGAGAATTAAAACAACAAACGTAATAACGCATAATATGTGTTCTTTAAAACATCCAAAGAGCCATTCTAATCTGTACCATAAGCCTGTGATTGTGGTTACTGTTTTGGTAGTTCACATGTCGTGTATATCACAGTGAGCAGAGCCAATGTATTGCTACTTGAGCCATAGATTCTCCCATGGGTGCCTCTCCTCTGAAGTTCACTCGCAGTTATTATTCTCGTTCTACATCTGCAAATAAACAAAGTAAGCCTCTCAGTGATGAATGCTAATGCCCTGGGCTTTGTCCGAGATCCTCCGCCTGCTGTTAATTAGCACTCAGGGGGCTGGACATGACGTGATACTGCTCTGATGTCATGGAGCATGGCCATCTCCCAGGGCACACGCCACACTCAACTCACAGCTACGAAGCTAGAGGAGCAACACCGAAGCTGAACTTTTGAGGCTTTTAACTATAGAATACAAAAACGGACCTGGACTTTCATTCTAAATATGTCCTGTTTTGAGAGATTTATTATTCTCAGTTTCAGCTTTCTTAAAAAATGTGGAAATAACATCTGATTCTGTGTTAGTATGCACCTTCAACAAGTGTTAAAAGGCCCATATTACAGTATTTTCTGATTCTATGTTGTTATAATGTTATTTCCTCATTACAATTCTACCTGGAGTTGTGTTTTGTTTCATTCACACATGTTTAACACACAAACCCTGCATATTTAGACAGAGTTCTCACTGAAAACACATACGCTTTCATCCCTGGAACTGCCAGTCCAGTTTTACTGAATGAAAAGTAAAAGGAAGTTGTTTACTTGAAAACTCCTTGACATCACAAAGTGGAACTGAGCATGTTGAGCTTTGAAGATGCAGATAGACTAATAATAAAGGATTACTCAAACATGTGTGAGTGAAGAAAACACAACTTGAGGTATGTTTTTGAGGAGATAACAGCAATATCCTCCTGGGACCCAAAGAAAAAAAGTGTATCTAAATTATTATTATTATTATTTTAATTTTCTATTTGGAGGTAAATGAACGCCTTAGCATTTACATTTTGTAAATTTTATTTTTATTCATATTTTTGTAACATGTCCTCTGTAATGGACTGTAATAGTGTTAAATCCATGTCAAGTTAACCTAACGTAAACCGAACAAAAACATTTTTTCGGTCGGTTTTACAGTCACCTCAAAAAGTTTTTAGACTCCTTTTTAATTAATTAATTAATTAATTAATGTATTTTTATTTATTATTTTTTATGTGTTATTTTTGTATGTATTATTTATTAATTTACTTATTTATGTATTTTATTTATATCTTTTTTTTTTTATGTACGGTATTTTATTTATATATTTTGGATTTTTTTATTCATTATTATTATTATTATTATTATTATTATTATTATTATTATTATTATTATTATTATTATTATTATTATTAATTTATTTTATTACTATTCTTTTTTTTTTTTTTATCATAGTGCAGCCACAAACTAGAGTCTATCTCAAAACTTAAAAGATGTCCACTATAAAGGACACAAATGAATAAGTGGGTCTCAGGAGCATATATAACATTGCTTAAAGCTCACTGAATCCATGTGTAATATAGAACCTTTAAAGGTCCCATGACATGGTACTTCTTGATGCTTTTATATGGCTCCTTAATGGTTCCCTAATACTGTAGATGAATCCTTCTTCAAAATCAAGACTCAGTGCATGAGAAACAGAGATAAGCTGAGAACGAGTCATAAACGTCACTCTGGAACACTCCATTGAGGTCTGAGGGCCAGCTCCAGCTGGTGGTGCCTAAGACCAGACTTAAATCCAGAGGGGACAGAGCTTTTTCTGTGGTTGGTCCTAAGCTCTGGAACGCCCTGCCCCCTCACGTCCGAGCAGCTCCCTCAGTGGAGAGTTTTAAGTCTCGTCTTAAGACCCACTTTTATTCTCTGGCTTTTAACACCGCGTGAGTTGTGTGGTCCTCTGTTGTCTTTTATTGTATTTTAGGGTTTTTTATTATTTTATTGTTCTTAGAGTATTTATTTATTTATTTTTTAGCGTTTGTATTTTTATTTATTTATTTATTTTTATTTTTTTATTCTATATTGTTTTTATTATTTTATGGTATATTTATTTGTGTGCACACTTGTTTTTGTGATTATTTGTTTATTTTAAATGATGTTTCTGTGCAGCACTTTGGAAACGCTTTTAGTTTATGAAATGTGCTATATAAATAAAGTGGATTGGATTGGATTGGATTGTTGCTTGAATGCAAATGAGGAGGACAGAGATGGCCTATAGTAGCGGGTGGGGGCGTGGCCAAGCTCTCCGCTCCGCTCTGTGACTCACTTCCGTGTTTTTGCGCGGAGGGAGAGATGAGAAGCACATTTCCACAGAAAATAAAATTAAACCACTGCTGTTTCAGATATCCACAGGCTCAGATAAAGGACTTCCGAGCCTAGAAACACTCGCAAGTTCCTCTAGGCAAATAAAAAAACGTATTTCGCATTGCGTAGCTCCTCCGCAGTCCAAACTCTCTGGGCGTGATTTACAGAGACGCTGAGTACAGACAGACGGGGGTGGAACTGCATTTGCATTTCTTTTTTCGATCTGACGTCAATAAGTTTCCTTGTTCAAAATCGCCCGTTTGAGCTCTGATTTTTTCTAACGCAGAAAAGGATCGCAAATGCTCATTTTAGACATTTCACAACTTTTAACCATGGGGGGGGGGGGCCTAAACAGGGTAGGGGAGCTCACATTAACGTTCAAAAACCTCAGAAAGTGAACATTTCATGCCATGGGACCTTTAAATGGAAACTGTTAATCCAACACGTTGGTTTCTTCACAGTAACAATTAGCTGTGCTGCTAATTTTCAAGGCGCCAGACACCTATTCCAAAGGCTCAAAAGGGCAGGAACAGAACTGCAAAATGTGTGTAGTATTAAAATAGTTCAACAGAGTGCCAAAGTAACATTTAAAATACGTGTAGTCTTTGTCCAGCAGTGATTTCAAAAGCAAAATCTATTTTAGTGCGATACAAATGTTATTCCATTCTTTCTAAAGTAAATCCGCTCAACTATATTGCTGTTATTAAAATGTATGCAATGTAAAAAAAAGTGTGACAAATTTTCAAAATGAACTCCTCCAGCTAAAATGACGAGATAGAACTGTGTTGATCCTATAGGAAATTCAAAGTTCGGCAGCATAGAAAAAGTATGAAAAGATAAAAAGTGCACTGTTCAACTTTTCGGGAGGGGTCCGCAGCTTTTGTCTCCATGGAGATGTTAATGCTTTGGCTTAAGTTGTCCACAGTATGGTATTAAACTAATCTTTATTGCATTTATTCAATTACAGGCCTTATTTATTTTATTTTATCTCAAAATTCTTACTGGGAGTAGTCGCCTCTCCACACATTTAACCTGTAATTTGGCTTACAAGTCATTTATTTATTCATTTAAGGCCATATGTGGAACATTCTAGACACATCTCCATGGAAAGCAGGTGACGGGCTTATACAGTGCACCTTTAAAGTTAACAGTCCATCCTTGTCTGCTATATATATCCACATGCAGTACCCTACGAATACCCTACTCATTTGTAAAAATAAAAAAATAAGAATACAGTGGTACCTCACCTTACGAAAGACCCAACAAACGAAAATTTCAAGTTACGAAACGCCTTCACGTTAAATTTTGGTCTCTAGATACGAAAGAAAACTCAAGTTACGAAACGCGAAATCTCAAAAATTCAAATAATACGCGCTCAGCCACACACATTATTTGCTTTTCTCAGACTGGATTTAAACTTTTCTCACATTTGTCTCTCGTTTAAACACTCAAACTTTCATAGATTTTCAACAAAATTATTAATAGTGAAGTGCGGGGGGAAGGGGGAGGGGGGAGAAGACTGCGCTCTGACACGTGTGATAGTGCAGCATGACCCGGCGCGGGGCTGCCAGCAGGTCTAGACCTGGACTAAACCAGGACTGGACCAGGACTAAACCTATACTAAACCAGGACTAAACCTGGACTAAACCAGGACTAGACCAGGTGGATTAAAGCGCCACGCGCGGGTCTATTTCCTGGTTTCGTTTCAAGTCACGGCTGAGGCGAGCAGTGAGGGGGACCGCACGCAGTCTGAGCGCATGAACGAACGCATGCAAGAGCCGCGGTGGTCTAGACCAGGTCTAGAGGATGTCTAGAGGAGGTCTAGAGGAGGCACGGTTTGAGCACGGGTCTCGTTCATGCGCTCAGACTGCGTGCGGTCCCCCTCGCTGCTCGCCTCAGCCATGACTCGAAACGAAACCAGGAAATAGACCCTCACGCGGCGCTTTAATCCTCCTGGTCTAGTCCTGGTTTAGTCCAGGTTTAGTCCAGGTTTAGACCTTGGTCTAGACCTGGTATAGTCCACATTTAGTCCTGGGTCTACAGTCTCTACGCAGAACACAATGTTACACTATAAAAAAAGTTACACTATAAAAAAAAACTTGGATCGGGGCCTTGGAACGAATCAGGCTTTTTCCATTGAAATAGCTACTCAACTTACAAAAAAATCACGTTACGAAACCACTTCTGGAACGAATTAATTTCGTAAGGTGAGGTACCACTGTACACTATTAAGTTGCCTCAAATACATTAAACATTACAAAAACATTAAAGCTTTTCCACTTCTCTGACTGTTGAAGCGAGGCCGTGCCGGTGTGCAGACGAGCTGCTACATATCTGCTCACTAAAGTATTCTCCACATTTTTGATTCAGGTGTCTGTGGTGACAGGAGCACTCTGGTCTCTGGCACTTTGACTTGAATGTGTGTCAGGAGCAAGCTCGAGCCTGCACCGGGCCCGATCAGAGCGCCCGTCGTCCAATCAGGCGAGCAGCGAGCGAGGATGGGTGCAGTGCTGTTATCTTGCGCCAGGATAAAGTTACTGTGTCAGTGCTGATTGACCGGGAGCGAAGTGGAAAAGTGGCACACTTCGTACACAACATGAAGGTCCTGAGTTTGAATCCCAGACTGGGTTTTTTGTGTGCAATTTGAATGTACAGATAATCTCTATTCTCAACAGTGGTGGCACGTAAGTAAAAATAGTAAAGTATACTTAAGGAAAGTACATATACCTAAAAAGTATATTTAATTACATTTTAGAGTGAATACCTTTTACTTCTGCTTTACTACATTTGTAAGCAGGTATCTGTACTTTTTATTCTACTACATTTTTAACAGGACGTATTGTTATAAGTATTGTTTAAGACACTGCAGAAAAGGTTGAAGGGGTCAGTTTTTAACACATTTGTAGCTTGAGCAAACAAAAATATGCAAATAAAAACTGCTAGGATAAAATGAACTTGATTAGGATAACTTTTACTGGAATATTTTTTTCTCTGGTATCTGTACGTTCCTTCTTTTAAGGGTCCCATGACATGAAATTTTCACTTTCTGAAGTTTTTGAGCATTAATGTGAGCTCCCCTACCCTGTTTAGCCCCCCCCCCCCCCCTGTTTAGCCCCCCCCCCATGGCTAAAAGTAGCGAAATGTGTAAACTGAGCATTTGCGATCCTTTTCCGCATTTGAGAAAAAGACAGCCCAAACGGGTGATTCTGAACAAGGAAACTTTCTGACGTCACACTCGCGGAAAGGTTTCCACCCCCCATCTCTGGATGTCTACCCACCGTCTCTGGAAAACACGCCCAGAGAGTTTGGACCGCAAACGAGCTACGCGATGCCTGGAGACACGTGAGAGTGTTTCCAGGCTCGGATGTCCTTTATCCGAGCCTCCGAACCTCTGAAACAGCAGTGTTTTCTGTGAAAATGTGTTTTTTTAATGGAAAGTGTCTCATATCTTCCTCCGCGCTTACACACACAGAAGTGGGTGACAGCGCACAGCGCACCGCTAATCCAGGAAACAGCAGAGTATTTGGCCACACCCCCACCCGCTGCACTGGCCTGTCTCTGTCCTCCTCATTTGCATTCAAGCAACAACACCCAGAATAAAGTGTTTCAGAGACATATTTAGCCTCATGAAGACAGTCAGAGTCATATCTCATGCACTGAGTGTTGATTTTGAAGAAGGATTCATTTACAGTATTAGGGAACCATTAAGGCGCCATATAAAAGCATCAAGAAGTACCATGTCATGGGATCTTTAATTACATTTTAGAGTGAATACCTTTTACTTCTGCTTCACTACATTTGTGAGCAGGTATCTGTACTTTCTACTCTACTACATTTTTAACAGGACGCATTGTTATAAGTATTGTTTAAGACACTGCAGAAAAGGTTGAAGGGGTCACTTTTTAACACATTTGTAGCTTGAGCAAACAAAAATATGCAAATAAAAACTGCTAGGATAAAATTAACTTGATTAGGATAACTTTTACTGGAATATTTTTTTCTCTGGTATCTGTACGTTCCTTCTTTTAAGGGTCCCATGACATGAAATTTTCACTTTCTGAAGTTTTTGAGCATTAATGTGAGCTCACTTACCCTGTTTAGGGCACCCCCCCCCGCCTGTTTAGCCCCCCCCCCATGGCTAAAAATAGCGAAATGTGTAAACTGAGCTTTTGCGATCCTTTTCCGCGTTTGAAAAAAGACAGCCCAAACGGGTGATTCTGAACAAGGAAACTTTCTGACGTCACACTCGCGGAAAGGTTTCCACCCCCCATCTCTGGATGTCTCCCCACCGTCTCTGGAAATCACGCCCAGAGAGTTTGGACCGCAAACGAGCTACGCGATGCCTGGAGACACGTGAGAGTGTTTCCAGGCTCGGATGTCCTTTATCTGAGCCTCCGAACCTCTGAAACAGCAGTGGTTTAATTTTATTTTCTGTGGAACTGTGTTTTTTTAATGGAAAGTGTCTCATATCTTCCTCCGCGGTTACACACACAGAAGTGGGGCCAGCGCACAGCGCACCGCTAATCCAGGAAACAGCGGAGTATTTGGCCACACCCCCACCCGCTGCACTGGCCTGTCTCTGTCCTTCTCATTTGCATTCAAGCAACAACGCCCAGAATAAAGTGTTTCAGAGACATATTTAGCCTCATGAAGACAGTCATGAGTCATATCTCATGCACTGAGTGTTGATTTTGAAGAAGGATTCATTTACAGTATTAGGGAACCATTAAGGCGACATATAAAAGCATCAAGAAGTACCATGTCATGGGATCTTTAAGTACATTTTAGAGTGAATACCTTTTACTTCTGCTTTACTACATTTGTGAGCAGGTATCTGTACTTTCTACTCTACTACATTTTTAACAGGACTTATTGTTATAAGTATTGTTTAAGACACTGCAGAAAAGGTTGAAGGGGTCACTTTTTAACACATTTGTAGCTTGAGCAAACAATAATACGCAAATAAAAACTGCTAGGATAAAATTAACTTGATTAGGATAACTTTTACTGGAATATTTTTTTTCTCTGTACGTTCCTTTTTTTAAAGTAACAAATCTGCGTAGTTCTTCCACCACTGATACTAAGGTATCCTTCAACATGCAACATGCACAAAAAGATAAAATTATAGTTTAGTGAAAATGAATACGGGTTACAATCTGGAGGTTGATGGGTCAAATGCTCAGAACAATTCAATGGGGTATAAAATATCCCTAAATGTTTGGCGGTGTGAGTGACTCAGAATTCACTTTAAGGTTGGTAATCCAAAACCATGTCACTGGCATGCCGTTGGGCAATCGCTTTTTCACATCTACAGTATCACATGTACTGGTGTTTCCAGGTTAAGTGTGGTGGTTGAATCACATTTCCCATCAGTCTCCTTATCGTCTATCCCGATCTACAGTCATTTTCAGGGGGGTTTCTACCTACCAAGAAACACAGGTAAATGTTTGGGCTCCCCTGACCACTAGAGGCCCCCAAATAGCACTTTTTGATCAATAAAGTAGAAGGAAATTCATAATATTAGGACTGATCTATCTTCTTGAATAGAGTTAGTGAGACCTACATGAATTCTTTTACATTTTCCCCCCACTGACTAAAGCTTGTCATCTCATCAGCTCACGATTCTAGCAGTTATAGGAGCGAATTTTGAGCTGAGGAGTTTATTCACGGATAAAATTGAGAAATATATCATTGATAATCAAAAAAATCAGTAATTTCTTTATAAAAATAGAGAATTAGAAAAATGAGAAGGCTCACAGCAGCAGTCACAGAGACAGAGAGGGGACACATTTTCAATGCAAAGTCAAATGGAGTTGGAATTGGAGTCGGAAGTGGCCAATGATCAATTCCTATTTGCAGGGCTCTCAAGTCTCACGCATTGAGAGTGTGACACACGCAAACTGAGAATCACCAGGTAATAACTTCAGTTTTTCTGATTTTACTACTTATAGGTTTGTGTTTGGGCAAAAGGAACATTTTTGTTTGAGTCTATAAACTACTGACAACATTTCCCCCAAATTCCAAATAGAAATATTATCGTTTACATCAGGGGCGTCAAACTCATTTTGGTCCGGGGGCTGTATCCAACATACTTTAATCCCAAAGGGGCCGGATCAAAAAACTCATGGCATAAATACCCCCAAAATAGCAATAAGTCCAAATATTTGTCAAGAAATGCAAATCTATTACAGACTGCTGTTTCTTCAGTCCCAGCAAAAATTTGTTTATCTTCTGTCTTCTCAATTCTCCGTTCAAGTTATTGTGTTGTTTGAAATGCCATGTCTCGTTTTGGTATTTAAGATTATATTCCTTGAGCACCGCCACTTGTTGCAAACACACCGAGCGTACAGGTTTCCCATTCACCTCCTGAACAAATAGGAATTTGTCCATTTTTCTTGCAAAATCCTGCACTCGGCGTCCACTTTTCTCATTTTTGACATTTTGCTGATGAGGGTGTGACGTCAACAGTCAAAACGATGGTCCTTTAAGAGCGTTTGGAAAGAGGCGAGTCTTCATTTGTGCTGCTCTGGTGGGAGGGGCCACGCACAGAGGCGCTGGAGACACTGCTATGCTAAACTGCGCAGAAAAGCGGTAGAAAATTACCAATATTTGAATAGAAAATTAAAATATAATTAAAATATTTTTATAGAAAATCAGCTGAGGGCCAGATTAAAGGTCTTAGAGGGCCAGATCCAGCCCCCGGGCCGCATGTTTGACACCCCTGGTTTAGAGCATTTATTTGCAGAAAATGACAAATGGTCAAAATAACAAAAAAAGATCCATGTTTTCAGACCTCAAACAATGCAAAGAAACAAGATCAAATTCATTTTAAAACAACATAATACAAATGTTTACACTTAAAGGAAAAGTAACGTTTTTACAATCTGCGCTGTCCTAGATGACGTCATCCAGTCGGAACCATGGCTGGATATCGGATTACAGGCCCAGGCCGCTTTTGACTCAAACAAAAGTGTAGACTAACAAATTGAACTTTTGTCATTTGAAAAGTGCTAAAGTTTGTGTTATTTGGTGACTGCAAAAGTCTGCCCTGATAACTCACGTTAAACAGATATTGCTAAACTCCAAAATCTCCGGAAATACTCCAAATGACAGCAAAGTACAATGGGTGAGTAAACGACGTTGTTTTATCACCAAAATAAGGTCCAGATTGTAAAAACATTCATTTTCCTTTAAAGGTCCCATGGCATGAAATTTTCACTTTCTGAGGTTTTTGAACGTTAATGTGAGCTCCCCTACCCTGTTTAGGCCCCCCCTCCCCCCATGGTTAAAAGTTGCGAAATGTCTAAACTGAGCATTTGCGATCCTTTTCTGCGTTAGAAAAAATCAGAGCTCAAACGGGGCGATTTTGAACAAGGAAACTTATTGACGGCAGCTCGAAAAAAGAAATACAAATGCAGTTCCACCCCCGTCTGTCTGTACTCAGCGTCTGTGTAAATCACGCCCAGAGAGTTTGGACTGCGGAGGAGCTACGCAATGCGAAATGCGTTTTTTTATTTGCCTGGAGGAACTTGCGAGTGTTTCTAGGCTCGGAAGTCCTTTATCTGAGCCTGTGGATATCTGAAACAGCAGTGGTTTAATTTTATTTTCTGTGAAAATGTGTTTATTTTTCAATGGAATGCTTCTCATCTCTCCCTCCGCACAAAAACACGGAAGTGGGTCAGAGCGCACAGGGCACAGCTGAAAAGGAAAGAGTGGAGAGTTTGGCCATGCCCCCACCCCCTACTATAGGCCATCTCTGTCCTTCTCATTTGCATTCAAGCAACAACGCCCATAATGGAGTGTTCCAGAGTGACATTTATGACTCTTTCTCATCTTATCTCTCTTTCTCATGCACTGAGGCTTGATTTTGAAGAAGGATTCATTTACAGTATTAGGGAACCATTAAGGAGCCATATAAAAGCATCAAGAAGTACCATGTCATGGGACCTTTAAGAAGAGTTCACAAATCAATATTTGGTGCAATAACCCTTATTTTTAATCACAGCTTTCATGCGTCTTGGCATGCTCTCCACAAGTGTTTCACATTGTTCTTGGGTGACTTTATTCCACTCCTGGTGGAAGAACTGAAGTAGCTCAGCTTTGTGTTTGTGTTGGAATTCAACAGACGCTGGAATGGAATGGCTGTGATACATGTAGAGATGCGATTTCAGGAAAAAAATGCAGTGGTCTCTTTATTTTTTCTAGAGCTTTATACTGTCCATGGTCTGATTTGGGGGGTCCCTTTTAATGTTTTGCCCCAGACCATAAAAACGCTGCACCGCCCCTGTCAGTTGTGTTGGGTCCTAAAGGTGGACTGTATTATCAGTTGGTGTTTATACTCCACACTTCAAAGAGGCATATGGGGCCATTTAGCTCAGTGTCTTCCCAAGAAACATGGGCCGTCTCTGCTTGTCTTTGATGAACAAGATCATCACACAATTATGTTAATATTTTCTTTTGCCCAATTCCAAATATGATATTGATCCAGAACACACACACTGCTTACGCGTCCAGCAGATAAAGTTTTATGTGCGCGAGGATACTTTCGACGACGAGAGGTTCTGACACGTGCTTGTCTCAACGGAGATGTTATGGCTTTGTCTGGAAGGTTCCACAGTATCACATTTCTTTTATCTCCATGGGGACAAGCAAGTCACTCCACCAAGCGAAGTTGCACGTCTGATCCGTGGAGAGAGGACCACGTGTGTTTTTCAATGTGTAAGGAAATACTATAACATTTCCAAGGAGATAAGTTGGTAGCATACCCTACCCCAGAAAAGTTACACAGTGAAACTTTACTGTAAATGGAAAGAGTCATTGCTGGTGCTATGCCAGGGCCCTTATTACGCAATTTTGTGACCTGTTATAATGTTGTTTCCTCATCAAAAACTTTGTATTTTGTTTCATTCACACATTTTTAACACACAAACAAAGTTCTCTCAAACTGAAAACACTCCAGGAAGTGCTCCACTGTGTCCTGAAACTCCAGACCTGGAATTACCCGTCTCTACTGGATTAAATGTACAAAGCAGCCGTTAACTTGAAAACTACCACTTCATGACATCACAAGGTGGAACGCAGCATTTTTAGATTTTGGAGATGTAGACGGACTAATAATGCAGAATTACTTATGAACTTATTATGATATTATTATTATTATTATTATTATTATTAGTAGTAGTAGTAGTAGTAGTAGTAGTAGTAGTATTTATTAGTATTATTTATTAGTATTAGTATTATTATATTATTATTAGTATTATAAGTATTATTTATTATTATTATTATTATTATTATTATTATTATTATTATTATTATTATTATTATTATCATTATCATTATTATTATTATTAGTCGTAGTAGTAGTAGTAGTAGTAGTAGTTTTTTTTCCCCCGATACTCTCCCTGTCACTGTTTTTATTATTAGGGGGCCAAGCACCGAAGGTGCTTAGGCACCCTATAGGAATTGCTTTGCGTTGCCTAGGCAAGTTGCCTAGTAACCCTTTGATCTTTCTTTTGATGTTTTGGTCTCCTGATTCTTATTATTATTATTCATATATTCCTTTCACCATGGGGAGTCTATGGGAGCCCCTAGAACCGTCTGGTAAAAAGTTGTGAAATTTGGCATGCACATTCCAGCCGGTCTCCTCATTACCCACAGCAATTTATAGGTCCCCAGCACCAAACGTCTAGTGGCACCAGCAGGTCAAAGTTGCAGAAATTTGTCAATTGCCTAGCAACGCACCTAGCAACCTTTGATCTGTCTTTGATGTGTCTGTTCTGACAGGGTTAGACCCTGACCCTGTCAGACCCTGTCAGACTCTGTTAGATCCTGTCAAACGGTGCTTGGCCCCCACATTGCTGCTTGCAGCTATATTTATTATTATTATTATTATTATTATTTGATTTATTACTTATTTTACTTATTTTATTACTATTATTACCTATCTTTATGCCATTCTTGCCTGCATGCACTTTTCTTTCTTGTTCAAACTGTCCGTACCTGGAGCTACTGTGACAAGTAAATTTCTCCTGTGTGAGATCAATAAAGTCTTATCTTATCTTATCTTATCTTATCTTATCTTATCTTATCTTATCTTATCTTATTATTATTAGTATAATTTTATTTAACCAGGGAAATTCCATTGAGATTAAAACCCTCTTTTTCAAGGGCGCCCTGGACAAGAGGCAGCAAAAAAGACAATTACAACACAATTAAAATGACATATAAATTAGTTTAAAATATTACGTATGAATAAAACAACGCACAACTCCGGGTATGTTTTTGAGGAGGTAAGAGCTTAACATGGCTTACAACTCACAAGAGTCAATTTTGTGTAATATAGGACCCTTAAACTTAAGCATAAAACATAATAAACTACATGTCTTCAGTAATCTCACTGGACTAGGTGTTTCTCTTCTTGATATAACGTCTGATTTAATGCCTCCTACTCTATCCAATTAGTTTGTGCACATTTACATGTGTCTTGGGTGCAGAGACAGCCATACATCATAATGACTGGTGGGAGCTGTTTGGCCTGGAGCGGTCGGGGTGAGTTATAACAGTTTTCAGCTCTGCACAGAGGGCCTCCTGATTTGGGGAAGAATCATGCTGCTACAAGGACAACGCATCCAACTAAACAAATTCACTTGCACTTGGATTTATGATCGTGTACCTTTACATTCAACACTGCAGAAATGCGCAGTTGAAAATAAATGAGGAGGAAAATACTGTAAGTAAAATGGATTGTTTACATGGTTATCAACACACATACCTCTTTAGGCTTCCATTTTTACATGGGCATTATTTTCTTCTTTTACAGGTGACTGATCCTTAACCATAATGACACAAATGAACCTCCATTTTACAATATTTTCTGATCTGTTGTAATGTTGTTTCCTCATCACAACCATGCCTGGAGTTGTGTTTAGTTTCATTCACAAAGTCTGCATATTTAGGCCAAGATCTTCTCTTAAACAAAAAACACTCCTTGAGATGTCTTTTTATTTATTCATTCATTCATTCATTTTCTTCCGCTTTTTCCATTTTCTGGGTCATGGGGGCAGCAGTCCAAGCAGTGTTCTGCTGCCCAGAACACAATGCACCAGCCCACATGAATCCTTCCACGGGTGGTGGGTCCACAGGAGGACGGCTCACATCACAACAGGCCTTGATGTATCTTCTGCCATAGGGGCTACCAGTGTCCACAGACACTGGGGGCAAGGTGGGGTTAAGTGTCTTGCCCAAGGACACAACAGCAGCGCTCATCTGTGGGAGCTGGGATCACATGCGGTCAACCCGTCAAGAGCGGGATTTGAACCGCCAACCCACTGGATCACGAGACATATGCTCTACCAATAGGGACAGTGCATATTAATGAACATCTACATAATTGCAGTGTAAATATGCCCAGATTATAGCAAGAATGCTAATTTCCATCTGTAGTCCCTGGGCAGGTGACACCACAGCAAAAACAATAAAAGCACTGACAACTGACAATAACACCAACATTAAAACATTAAGCATTAAAACATTAAAACATTAAAACATTAAAACATTAAAAGTGTCCACAAGTCTGGTTTTCCTTTAGTCGCTGTTTCAAGTGTGATTTTGAAAGTGTCCAGTGTTGGAGTCTCTCTTATTGATGATGGGAGAAAGTTCAACAACTTAGAGCCTCTGACTGAGAGCACAGTTTGTCCAAATGTAGTGCGTCTGTGTGGACCTCACAGTTCCCCTGGGCCGTGGCCCTTGTTCCCATCCCACTGACAGTCTTTGTCTTAATAAAATCCTGCAGTGGAGGAGGAGCAAGTCCGTGTAAAACTTTATATATAAAACAACTGTATTTAAAGTGAAGAAAATTATTAAAACTGAGCAAGTTGTACTTGTCTAAAATTGTGCAGTGGTGAACTGAGAACAGTTTCTTGTCTAATATTTTGAAACAGCTGGTAAAAGGAAGTGCTCCACTGTGTTTTTAAAGATAGCTGTCAACTACCACACTGACTAATAATAAAGGATTGCCCAAACATGTGTAAATGAAAAAACAAAACAAAAAAACAAACAAAACAAACAAAAAAAAAACCACAATAGCCTATTTTTTATATTTTTGATCAGGTTGATCAACAATACTGTAACATGGCTTAAAGCTCACAAGAGCAATTTTGCTTAATATATAACCTTTAACTTAACTCTAACCTTAACCCAGTGCTTCTCAAATAGTGGGGCGGGCCCCCCTGGGGGGGCGCGGTGTGATGCCAGGGGGGGGCGCATGTGACCCTGGGAAACATGCTTTTTTGCCATACTGTACTAGAACGAAAGTGTAATTGCACATCAACAACAGTAGTTGGCAGTAGCGCTCTCGTTGTCGCTCTGGGGCAGGGTTCGGCGACCTTAAATACGCGATATACGCACAGAACAGATTTGCCATCAGCAGAACATCCTCTGTCACAGAAAAAACACGTTATATTCCACTGAGCTTTGAATTTATGCAAATGGACCATGTGGTTTTTAAGTTTCGTTTCTGTAAAACGTAAACAAATGTGCACAAAGCTGCATTAAAAGCACATTAATATTTGAGTCCTCAGTGTAAAAAAAGAGTGCAGTGTTTGTTGGAAGTTTCTTTCTTTTTTTTGTTTTTAATGTTAATAAAAGGATACATTGTTATGCAGAGGTGTACTAATAATTTTCTAGACAAATAATACTATTAATAGTCGTGCACAGGGAGGGGGGCGTGAAATTTTTTCTTCTTCCTAGGGGGGGCGTCATAGAAAATAATTGAGAAGCACTGCCTTAACCTAAATATGCATATGACAGGTTTTCACATTTTTCTAATTATTAGTTATATTGTTGCTGGTAAATATTTATTAATACTTCCACATTTAACATTTAATGAAAGAAAACGTAAAAAAAATTTGATACAGGAAATTTAATTCAAAATGCAGGAGCAAGTCCAAGCAGGAAGTACAATAAATCCATAATCTTCTATCTTGTATAAACCTGTCAAATCACAGCCCGTCTG
Source organism: Paratrypauchen microcephalus (assembly GCA_036785185.1). Taxonomy (NCBI): domain Eukaryota; kingdom Metazoa; phylum Chordata; class Actinopteri; order Gobiiformes; family Gobiidae; genus Paratrypauchen; species Paratrypauchen microcephalus. The sequence goes on along the minus strand of JAVJIX010000053.1, from coordinate 3,218,452 downwards.
ATCCAGCGTGGAAGCTCCCAACAAGCAAGTTAGCATCTGAATGATTTTCAATGATTTTATTTGAACATAAATAATATTTATTTATAGTACGACCTGCCACTACACAAATCACAGTTTTTTTTCTGGTCTACGCCAGAAAACACTCAAATGTAATATCTGAATATTCTGTTCTGTCACTGGAAAAAAGCTTTTTAGAGTTTTTAAGAGTGAAGACATTTGCAGAAAACAATGAGCAGCGAAACTTCTTTGCACTAAAAAACCTTTTGACCAGTTGACTGTCCAGCTCTGGACCCTACCTACAAGACTGACGACTGAGGGAATACACAGATATTTAAAGGAGAATTAACGTTTTTTTACAATCTGAGCCTTATTTCGGTAATAAAACAACTTGTTTTACTCACCCATAGCACTTTGGTGTCATATGGAGCAGTTTCGTAGATGTTGTGGTGTAGTGGTATCCGTGAACGTGAGTGCTCGGGGCAAATGTTTGCGCAAACTTCAGCACTTTTCAAATCACAGAAGATCGCTGTGTCAACGTAGACTTTAAGTGTTGTCAAAAGCAGCCTGAAACCTGATATCCCACTCAAGACAGTAAAGGCATTCTTCCTCTGTGGCCATTGACATACAATGTCCACATAAACACCACAAGGTACTGTCTTTTCGTAGACGGGCTGTCGCTCGCTGTTCTCTTGTGCGCTGCTCCTCAAACTGTCTCCGCTTCCTTCTAATATCTCTTCCTCAAAACGATAGGGACGGCCATCATACTCAAATAAGTCCTCTTCAATCTCAAAGTCCGAATCTTCTGCCATGTCTCGCAACAGAAAAGTTCAGGAAGGTGTTAGCTTCTTTTGGACTGGCGGTGTTAATCGGTGCTAAACAGCTGTGAATTCACGCACACGCGCTGTCCTCTATGATGACGTCATCAGATGAAACTATAGCTGGATATCGAGTTTCAGGCCGCTTTGGACTCCACTTAAAGTCTACGCTGACACAACGATCTTCTGTGATTTGAAAAGCGCTGAAGTTTGTGTTATTTGGAGACCGCAAACATTTGTCCCGAGAACTCACGTTACGGATACTGCTACACCACAACATCTACGAAACTGCTCCAAATGACACCAAAGTGCTATGGGTGAGTAAAACAACTTGTTTTATTACAGAAATAAGGCTCAGATTGCAAAAAATGTTAAAGGAAAAGTAACTTTTTTTTACAATTTCAGCCTTATTTCGGTAATAAAACAAGTTGTTTTACTCACCCATAGCACTTTGGTGTCATATGGAGCACTTCCAGAGATGTTTTAGATTTGCGGTTAGCCTAGCGCGACTTCTAGCCATAGCTCGGGGCATATAATATATTCCCCACGCATGTAATATGCCCCGTGCGGGCTCCAAATAACACAAACTTTAGCACTTTTCAAATCATAGAAGCCCGATGTCTTAGTCTACGATTTTGTTTGAAGCAAAAGTGGCCTGTAATCCGAGATTTATCCATAGTTTACAGCTTTGCGTTTCATGTTTGTGTCCCGGGAGCTGAGAGCACAGTCCGCGCATGCGCACTAGCGTCCTCATCTACTCGAAACTATGGCTAAATCTCGGATTACAGGCCACTTTTGACCACACGAAATCGTAGGATAAGACATCGGGCTTCTATGATTTGAAAAGTGCTAAAGTTTGTGTTATTTGGAGACCGCAAATAAGTGCCCCGAAAACTCACATGATGGAGATCGCAAATCTAAAACATCTCTGGAAGTGCTCCATATGACACCAAAGTGCTATGGGTGAGTAAAACAACTTGTTTTATTCCAGAAATAAGGCTCAGATTGTAAAAAAAAAGTTAATTCTCTTTTAAAATCTTGTTTCCAGTTAATCACAGTCATGCAGTTTGTGATTTTGATTCCAACTTTTTTTTTTTACTTCAATAGTATAACCATGAAAGGCCGTTTTAAACCTTAAGGGAGTCCACAGGTGGTCCTCTGTAGCCTGTATTTGTATTAATCAACCTTTCCATTTATCCCAAGTACCTTAGCCCCGTTCTCAGTGACGGATGGTGCCTGACCCCACATACCTCTCCCCTCTCCTCCTCAAAACAGGCTAATCAAAAGGTGCTGTTTGGATGTTCTCTTCACTCACACTGGAAGATAAAGAAAAAGAGACTATTCTGCAGTCTCCGGATAAATTATCTTGCCTCATACAAACCCGAGTGGTCTTTTTCCTTCTCCAGTTTTTGCTAATAAGGACTTAAGGTGGGTGTAATTGTTGCAGGAAACACAGCACTGATCAGAGGTGCAATTTGAGGGAAAATGAGGTTGTGTGGAATGACCTCATCGGGCTGGTTGGACAGGCCAAGCCCCGGGGCCGGTCTGATTTGTCTCCTTGGGTCAGCAGCAGCACATTTGTAGAGCGCGTGTGTTTGTGTGTCTGCGGAGGTCACCATGGGGAAGGGCGCAGCGAGGATGAGTCGAAAGTGAGGAACGGAGATGATTGGACCACCTACAGATGATTCAGCTCTGGCCTGATGAGATTCCATTTTCAGCAGACTGGATCGCCTATTTTATCAAACTTCTAACAGCTGGCTTGATTAGAGACCTTTGAATTAAGCAGGAATGTAGCATGATTTAAGTTAGGCCAATTAAGCATGAGCCCACGCTGCTTGTAAAGAGCACTAATCTGGAAAAGACTCACCTGAAGCTAGAAACATGAGAGGCTTCATGAGTAAGCAGAACGTCTTAGAAGTAGGATTTAAACGTTAATACAAGGTAAATGACAAAACCCCTGCTTAAATTTCAGCAACGTTGGATTACTTTAGGGTTACAGACATGACTGGAGGTCTGTTCTCTGTAGTCCCTCTGGATTAGATGATCAGAGAAAAGATATTAGTTCTGTAAATATATGAATAATACTACCAGGAAACTATTTTTTTTATCTTCATAGTGACACTAACTGATCAGAAAACTGAACTGTGTCCAAATCAACCTTAAAGGGGAACTATTTCAATGCCCTCGATAACGTCATTAGATGAGTGATCAGATCCACGGACCCACAGGTTGGTGGAGTGATCAGTGCTGTCATTGTGTCCTTGGGCAAGACATTTAACCCAGCGCACCCCCTGTGTTTGTGCACACTGGTGTATGACTGTGTGTGTGAATGTGTGAGTGGTTCCTTGATATAAAGTGCTTTGAGTGCCTTGAAGGTGGAAAAGCGCTATATAAAACATGACAATTTACCATTTATCTCCATCGAGGCCACGTTAGGCCAGGTCAGAGCTATGGAGAGGTTACCTGGTTTACACCTGACCATATCGCAAGTGATATATGGTCTGGGAGCCACCTTCGAAATATCTCGTACCGGAGGTGTGGTTTACGATCGCCAACGGCCGTTTATTGGGCATTACGAATGTCTATCATTTGGCGTATACGTAGCCCATAGCCAATCATGTCAGTTGTCAGTTCAAACTACAAGTTTCCGTCACCGTCTTTCCACCCCTCCCCGCTCTCTGATTGGTTCCCAAAATCAGGAGAGTTCGCTTAGACTAGTTGCCAGGCTGTCAATCCGATCGGAACGAACGAAAGCAGCCTGGGATTTCCTAGGTTAGTGGAGAGGGTGCTTATAGTAAGAATGCATGTTTTTCAAAGTAATTTCATAAATGATAGATATTACTGTTTTCAGATGACATCACAGCATTCTATAGGCCAATATGAATTAATACAGCTGGGGAGCAGGTAAAATTAATATTGCTAAAATACAAAAATATGTTGTATAATGAGTTCTTGGGCCTAATCACTTATTGAAATGATCAGATTCAACATTCCTTCATCCCCACCGCTATCAGACTGTATAACTCCACTATATAGTCTAAATCAGTGTTTCCCAACCTTTTTGTCTTGTGTTCCCCCTGAGCCTTTTTGTCACACCTCGAGTACCCCCCTCACCCATACATGTTGATAATTCTCCAAAAGTAGAACGTGACACAACGGATTATTAAATGAAAATCATTTTATTTCATCTCCTTAATTTGAAAATTTAATTCTCAGACATTTTCTCTCTTTTCTTTAAAGAAGGAGAAAAGAGATGGCCAATAGTAGAGGGTGGGGGCGTGGCCAAACTCTCCGCTCTCGCTCTAGCTCTCAGCTGATCCATTTCCGTGTTTTTGCACGGGGGAGAGATTTGAAGCGTTCCATTGAAAAATAAACACATTTCCACAGAAAATAAAATAAAACCACTGCTGTTCAAAGGTCCAGAGGCTCAGATAAAGGACTTCCGAGCCTAGAAACACTCGGACGTGCCTCCAGGCAAATAAAAAAACGAATTTCGCATTGCCTAGCGCATTCGCAGTCCAAACTCTCTGGGCGTGATTTACAGAGACGCTGAGTAGAGACAGACGGGGGTGGAACTGCATTTGCATTTCTTTTTTCGATCTGACGTCAATAAGGTGCCTTGTTCAAAATCGCCCGTTTGAGCTCCGATTTTTTGTAACGTAGAAAAGGATCGCAAATGCTCAGTTTAGACATTTCGCAACTTTTAACCATGGGAGGGGCTAAACAGGGTAGGGGAGCTCACATTAACGTTCAAAAACCTTTAACTCAAATTTACTCAAATTAGAATTTAAAAATTCAAAAAAATCTCCCCCTGCACCTGGCAGCGACAATGCCGAGTACCCCCTGCAGTGTGCTCGCGTACCCCTAGGGGTTGGGAAACACTGGTCTAAATGGTCAATTTTTCTACTATTATTATTACTTATCTTGTCTGTACGCACTTTTTTGTTCTAATTTTCTTTTGCACTAAGCTGCCTGGAGCTGATGTGGCAAGTAAATTCCTCCTGTGTGAGATCAATAAAGTCTTATCTTATCTTATCTTATCTTATTTGTGAATTCACCTTTTAGATATTTCAGGGCATTTTGGATTTTACATACTGTAGAACACTTCAGACAAAGCATTAAACATCACCATGGAGACGAAAAAGGTTACATAGTGCACCTTTAAATACAATACCCTAATTGCAATATGGTTAAATTTTAACGTTTTACCGCACAACCTTACACAATGAGCTTGTGAAGTGCAAAACTACTGCATAACCAGTGCAGACAGGAGAGCGGTGCAGACTAAAGGTACACCCACACTGTCTCCATTCTGCCTCGTCATCGTTTGATCGTGTCGTGAAAACACACTTTAATATCAAATAAAAGCTAAAGGAGACACAGATGACACGATAGAGTGATCAAAGCCCCTGCCCACACCAGCATGTTGTCATCCGACTGCTGTGTGAAGCCAGCGGTGACAAGGATCTCCGTGGAAGGCCGATATTGAATTTCATACAGACAGATGAAAATAACGTGACTCAATCTTACGCCTCATCGTTTGCTTTGAGAACTGATAAAATAATAAAAGATTCACGCTTGCAGTTCTGAGAATATTAATCATAACACATCAACAGAAAATGACCATGAAATCAATCAAATCAAGATGTAATATTAAAGTGCATATGGCAGAGTGGACAATACTTTTCATTAAATTACAGTGGTCCCTTGTTTATCGCGGCGGTTAGGTTCCAGAAATAACCCGCAATAAGAGAAAGCCGCGAAGTAGGACAACTTTATATTTTACAATTATTCTACATGTTTTAAGGCTGTAAATGCCTCACCACACACATTATACATTTTTCACAGACTGGAATTAACATTTTCTCACATTTTTTTCTCATGGACACATGAGTCACTGGATCCACAGGAAGCACCACACTCGTCCAACGGCACTGCCACGTCCCGGGACACGACGCGCACCAACCCCTTGGAGAAGTGCACGACACGTGCACCCCTCATCGTGGTCAAATCCGTGACAGAGCAGCACAACCGGCGCGAGGCCGCGCGTACACCGGGGCTGCGAGCACGAGATCGAAAGTGAACGAAAGTGTAGACTAACACATTGAGCTTCTATGATTTAAAGCCCCAGTGTGTAGGATTCATGGCGCATAGGTGGATGGTGCTATTGCACTTTCTGTTTTAGCTACGGCAGACCTCGAGGGTCACCCGGGCGCGGCCCCGTTTTTTTTTTTTTCTTTTCGCATGAAAACACACATTCCCGATCATGTACCATGACACTCTACACATCAAATGAAACCTTACAGTCTCCTCTTTTTGACTATGCAATTCATTTCCCTGCACAACAATCACTCCCCGAGCACATGGGGCTTTTATACAGAAAAGCACAAAACGAGGTTAGCTTACCTTAGAATGCTTTGCACAGGTCAAACTCTGTATTTCACCTAAAACAATTTAGTCCAAAACACGTGTTAGATCCATTACGACGTCTGATCCGGCAGCATGCTTGTGTTGTTTACCCAAAACCACGAGCCTTGCCGAAGGCGAAGGCGGAGCCCAAATGTCCTTCTGTGGCTCTCGTATTCAAAATGGCTGCCTCTGCATGGGGAAGATCCCCCTTTTATGTGACTATATCTAAGTCCAAAAGAATACTTTGATTTCATGATGGAAGTGAAAAGGCTTGGAAAACAATGTATTTTTGAATGGGTATCTTCAATTTCAGTAATTAACGGGTAAAAATCTTACACACTGTCCCTTTAAAAAGTGCTAAAGTTTATGTTATTTGGAGACCGCAAACATATGCCCCGAGAACTCACGTTACGGATATCGCTAATCTAAAACATTTCCGGAAATGCTCCAAATGACACCAAAGTGCTATGGGTGAGTAAAACAACTTGTTTTATTACCGAAATAAGGCTCAGGTTGTAAAAAATGTTAATTCTCCTTTAACTGATGTAACAACAATAATACAGATGTACCCAGTAGTCGAGTTGTAAAATGAAACCAGGGGGGATGGTGAAATTTTTCACCAACGGGGGGGAGGCATTAACCTAAGCCCTCCCCCATCACTGACATCACTGTGGTGTTTCAGGGCAGGGCAGAATTAGAAGGTACTTTGTTAAAGTGGAAATGCTTTTATAACAAAAAGTCCATATAATCATTCAATAATTCAATAATACACAGGATATATTATCACACATATACACACACACACACACCTTAGTCCTGGTTTAGTCCTGGTTTAGTCTTGGTTTAGTCCTGGTTTAGTCCCGGTTTAGTCCTGGCTTAGTCCTGGTTTAGTCCTGGTTTAGACCTGGTTTAGACCTGTTTTAGTCCTGGCTTAGTCTTGGTTTGGACCTGGTTTAGTTTTGGTTTAGTCCCGGTTTAGTCCTGGTTTAGTCCTGGTTTAGACCCGGTTTAGATCTGGTTTAGTCTTGGTTTAGTCCTGGTTTGGACCTGGTTTAGTCCTGGTTTAGTCCTGGTTTAGTCTTGGTTTAGTCCTGGTTTAAACCTGGTTTAGTCTTGGTTTAGTCCTGGTTTGGACCTGGTTTAGTCCTGGTTTAGTCCTGGTTTAGTCTTGGTTTAGTCCTGGTTTAAACCTGGTTTAGTCTTGGTTTAGTCCTGGTTTAGACCTGGTTTAGTCTTGGTTTAGTCCTGGTTTAGTGCCGAAATAGATGCAGAAATAATCTGATAATATGACTCACCCATAAGAATGCGGTCAGCTCCATTCTAACAGTTTGCCGTGTTGTCTTTAATAATCCGGAGCTCCGGAGAAAAGGACATAATCCCGAACTTATCCCGTGTCCCGAGGCGAGAGTTCCTTCTTACGTAGCATTAACGTAGCAAGTTAAGGAATCTTCTTCTCTTAGAAATGCCGCGTAAATATCAGGCTCACAGCTGATCGGCGAACAGGCGCAAACACAACAGCGGCAATCGTCATGATTGGCGGGAGCGCGTATCGGTGCGTAATTATGCTGCAACATGATTGGAAGCTGGGGCGCACTGGCCATTTTGACTTAAAAACGGCGAAATTCGCCAAAAGTTTAGGGATTTTCATGCCTGATTGATAAAATGCCATAAGGGATGGAAGAAGGGATGCCCGTTTTAGAAGAGGGATGATTTTGACTATTTTTTCCCACAGGGGGGATGTGCCCCCCCCCCCCGGGGGATGCCCCCCCCATCCCCCCTCAACTCGAGTACTGGATGTACCTCAAGTATTAGAAAAAAAAGTAAAAAGCACTTTAACCCCTTATTGTGAGTTATTGCAGAATGGAGAGACTCACAATACTGTAAATAATTTCACACCATCATTGCTGTCATAATTCATTTGAAAATAAGAAAAGTACTTCTATAGCTCCTTTTGCTGTTGTGCAATACTACTGCAATGAAGTGATGCAGGTGAATCAGGAGATACTGCGACTGATGATGCAACTGCTTTGCTTATCTTTCGGAAGAAGCCTATGCTTATGGTGGCTATCTACACACACTGATTGCTGATTCTGACCTGAGATACGTACATCATTTAACACTGGGCATACTTTCTAAGTACTACTGTCAAAAGTACATGGATCCCAATCACAATATTGATCTCAAACAACTCAATACAAGCAACAAGTTTTTCGGATTCACGGATTTCCATTTGTGCCAAAATGGCTACACAACATAATATCCTTCTGGGACCCGAAGAAAAAAGTGTATCTAAATTATTATTATTATTATTTAAATGTTCTATTTGGAGGTAAATGAACACTTTAGCATTTACATTTTGTTAATTGTATTTTTATTCATAATGTTGTAACATGTCCTCTGTAATGGACTGTAATATTGTTAAATCCATGTGAAGTTAACAAACAAAAACTTTTTTTTTTTTGATGACCAACATCTCTGACAAGCTTCTACAAACACCTCAAAAAGTTTTTAGATTCCCTTTTAATTTCTTATTCATGTATTTATTTATTTACTTATTTATGTATTTTTATTTATTTTTTTATGTTATTTATGTTATTTATATTTTTTATTTACTTATTTATGTATTTATGTATGTATTTTTATGTATTTTTATTTTATTTATATTTTTTTATGTATATTATTATGTATTATTTATTTGTTTTTCTTATTTATGCATGTTTATTTTTTTTTATTTATATATTTAATCATGTATTTACTTGATAAAAGGAAAAGTTCAATTTTATCATTTTTATCATTTTTTTTATCATTTTTATTTTTATCAAAAAAATCTTTTATCATGGATTCTACCTGGACGACTGAGGGACTTTTTTGATTTATTTATGTATTTTTATGTATTATTTTTTATTTTATTTATTTATTTATTCATAATTATTTATTTTATTATTATTATTCTTTTTTTTTCTTTTTTTTTTTTTCTTTTTTTATCATAGTGCAGCCACAAACACTTAATAGGTTAACTCCATGTCCACTATAAAGGACACAAATGAATGCGCCGAGTCTCAGGAGGATATCGTCGATTAAAGGTCCCATATTTCACCATTTTCCAATCTCTGTTATAATCACAAACATCACAAACATACCTGGAGTTGTGTTTTGTATCAGTCACACGTCCTGCATATTTAGGCTTTTTAGGAGTTCTTCTCTCAAACAGAAAAGACTCTGTTCCACCTTGTGATGTCATGTGGGAATACAACAAATGCTCCACTGTGTTTTTAAACTCCATACACCTTCACTAGAAGCATTTGGATGATTTCAGCCCTGGAATTGCCAAATTCTGTTAAACTAAATGTAAGAAGTAGCTGTTAACCTGAAAACTACCACTACATGACATCACAAGGTGGGAGAGAGCATTTTTAATGTTGTATGTAGACAGACTAATGCAGGTTTATTCAAACATGTGTGAATGAAACACACACAACACAATTCCTTTTTTCTAACATGGCTGAAAGCTCATAAAAATCGATTTTGTGTAATGCAGGACCCTTTAAGGTAAAAAAAAGAGCTTTAAGTAAGAAAAGAATATGGGGGTGGTACAGGGATATTCCCAGCAATGATGTCTTGATTGCAAGTGAATTAAGATTACAGTGGTCCCTCGCTCTATCGCGGTTCACTTTTCGCGGCCTCGCTGTTTCGCAGATTTTTTAAAATATTGTATCAACATTGTGTTGTGCGTCCTGATTGTCTTCTCCTCCGTGTCTCCTGTACAGGACAGAATGTGTTCAGTTTGACACATTTATATAGATGTTATAGAGGGGGGACCCGGGGGGGCTCTGGGAGTCCCGCTGGATGCACGAGGAGCCGAGACATGAGTCACTGGATCTGTAGGAAGTCCAGACCGGGACTAAGACATGAGGACCAGACTGGGACCAGACCGGGACCAGACCAGGATTTTGACCAGGACTAACCCATGAGGACCAGACCGGGACCAGTCTGGGACTAGACCGTAACTAGACCAGGACTAAACGTGGACTAAACCAGGTCTAAACCAGGTCTAAACCAGGTCTAAACCTGGACTAAACCTGGACTAAACCAGGTCTAAACCAGGTCTAAACCTGGACTAAACCTGGACTAAACCAGGTCTAAACCAGGTCTAAACCAGGACTAAACCAGGTCTAAACCAGGTCTAAACCTAGACTAAACCTGGACTAAACCAGGTCTAAACCAGGTCTAAACCTGGACTAAACCTGGACTAAACCAGGTCTAAACCAGGATTAAACCACCGCATGAGGCTCTTTTCCTTGTTTCGTGAGGCTCTTGTGCGTTTTCGCTTTGTGGCTCGGACTGAGAGGGAGGCACGGTCCGGACACTGCCTCGGTCTTTGCTCGCAGCCCCGGGTGGGACGCTGATCATGTTGCTCTATAGATTTGACCACGATCAGCGGGTACACGTGTCCGCGCGCACACTTCTCACTATCAATACATTTTGTTGAAAATCTATGAAAGTTTGAGTGTTTAAACGAGAGAGAAATGTGAGAAAAGGTTAATTCCAGTCTGAGAAAAGTGTATAATGTGTGTGGTGAGGCGTTTACAGCCTTAAAACATGTATAATAATTGTAAAATATAAAGTTGTCCTACTTCGCGGATTTCACTTATTTCAGTTATTTCTGGAACCTAACCCCCGCGATAAACGAGGGACCACTGTACATAAACCCGCATGAATCACAGTGGGTAAATGTGAAGTGATAACAATAATAACACGGTCGATTTTGCATAATATATCCTCTTTAATAGACATGTCCACCTCGCATCCCCACGCTGAACAAACACACAAGTCTCTCCAGTTTATCTCTGAGTCTACATCACAGAAGAACCAGAGCCAAGCAACATAAACACACACACACACACACACACTCACACCAAGGCCAAAGGCAGGAGAGCACGCCTACCTCCACAGTGCAAACAACCTGGGGGAAATCTATACCACACAGAGTAGACATCTGACTCACCAAAAGTCAACAACAGCACTCGCAGCCCCGTAATTGATGGCACTGGCCCTTTTCATACAGTAAATTCATGTCAAACACCGGTAGAGCTAAACAAGCAGATTAGAAAAGATTTGCAACACGGTGGTATTATTGGGACAGCTTTGATCTCGCACCACTCAGATTTAAATTCCGAGTAATTAGTCTAAAAGTAAACATACAAGATAAATTACGGGGTTTACCAACTTCCCAGTTTAGAGCAATTAGCATCTGAAAATAGGATCTGGAATTTGTTAACCAAAGTTTGATTAATAGAATCTCATGGATTTTCCTCATAGTTTATGACACTTTAGCTGCTCCAATTGTAATATAGTTGTTACAGTAATCCCTCGTTTATCGCGGGGGTTAGGTTCCAGAAATAACCCGCAATAAGAGAAATCCGCGAAGTAGGACAACTTTATATTTTACAATTATTCTACATGTTTTAAGGTTGTAAACGCCTCACCACACACATTATACACTTTTCTCAGATTGGAATTAACGTTTTCTCACATTTCTCTCTCGTTTAAACACTTAAACTTTCATAGATTTTCAACAAAATGTATTAATAGTGAAGCGTGGGGGGGTGCACGGCTCCGGGAGAACCACCGGACGCGCGGGGGGAGCGGGGACATGAGTCACTGGATCCGCAGGAAGCACCGCGCTCATCCAACGGCACTGCCACGTCCCGGGATGTGACGCGCACCAACCCCTTGGAGAAGTGCGCGACACGTGCACCCCTCATCGTGGTCAAATCCGTGACAGAGCAGCACGACCGGCGCGAGGCCACGCGTACACCGGGGCTGCGAGCACGAGATCGAACCGCGGCGCCCGGACCGCGTCCTCTCAGCCCGAGCCACAAACCAGCCGCACGAAACCAGCAAAGAGCGACACATGGTGGTTTAATCCTGGTTTAGACCTGGTCTAGTTCCGGTCTGGTCCCGGTCCCCCCACGTCCCCCATCTATCAGTCGGCAAAGGTCTACACTCTCTTAGCCAATCAGGATGCAGAACACAATGTTACACTATAAAAAAATTTACACTATAAAAAGAAAAAACTGATCTGAGATTTATCCATAATTTACAGCTTTGCGTTTCATGTTTGGGTCCCGAGAACTGAGAGCGAAATCAGCTGTGACTCCGCACATGCGCACTGTCCTCCTCATCTACTCGAAACTATGGATAAATCTCGGATTAGAGGCCACTTTTGACTCAAACGAAAGCGTAGACTAAGACATTGAGCTTCTATGATTTGAAAAGTGCTAAAGTTTGTGTTATTTGGAGACCGCAAACATGTGCCCCGAGAACTCACGTTACGGATATCGCAAATCTAAAACATCTCTGGAAGTGCTCCATATGACACCAAAATGCTATGGGTGAGTAAAACAACTTGTTTTATTACCGAAATAAGGCTCAGATTGTAAAAAAACGTTAATTCTCCTTTAACTAAAGTTGGGCTTACACTGTGATTTTGTATGATTGCACAGAGCCACGGTCAGATACGCCAATCAAAGCTTTGTAAACTTACTGTACAACGCGTGATGCATAGAGGAGCCAAAATTTTGCCTAATTTTAAACTGACTAACTGTTGTATGACTAAATTTCATGACAACATTGACCAAAAATGGCAGCGTAAGACCAGCTTTAGCCCCTCATTTTGTGACTCAGAACAACTGGCAGGATAAGACCTCAGCCTTTGCTCTGGGAGACAATCCGGGCAGGGCATCCCATTGCAGCAGTTGCACGCTACGGAAAGAGATGGAGCAGATAGATGAAAGAGCGCCTGCATGTGTGGCTGGAAGAGACCATGATGAGACCCGGGCTAGCTCTCCAAAACAATCTCATTATTGACACAGTAAGTGCAGACGATAAGGGCCTCCTCATCAGAGTTCTTCACGGGAGGCCAAAAGGGAATAATGCAATGAAGAGCTTGAGCAGAATTAGTCTTGGCCATCAGAAGATTGCTACGGGGGGGTGCACACAAGGCTCACTGAAAATGTATTCTTTTACGCCAGCTTGGACACAGGAGAGCCCTGATGATCAGCATGTATCTGGTGCAGAAACGCCTCGGGCCACTGTACTTTGAGAACGCAGATTTCAGTGAGCGCTGTACAGTTTGTGCAGGTGGTTTCAAATGAAAACAACATTAGCAGCACCGTGGTTAACATTTTGAATATATATTTTGACTTGTCGATGATAATAAAGATGTAAATATTATGTAATAGCACTTTAAAGGGATGGTACTAGATTTTTCATGTTGCCTAATAAAGTTAATTTACCTTTGCCCAGCATTGTAAAAGCATCTCTGGTCAAACTGTGTGTAACTGCATCTAATTATAAAACATTTTTATCCTTTGTGAAGCAGGAAGTGTGCTGTTAGCATACTCTGGCCTTTGAAAGTTGTGAAAAGCGGTTCTAAAGTCATCATGGTGAATATTTTGGCTCCCAGGAAAGAGGTTTGGACCAATGCAAACCGTGTAAAATCAGGACTAAGTGGATTGTGATTACAGCATTAGTGTTTAATATAAATATATTGTATTTACCAAACATTGTGTTGTATTACTGGGCACATACTATGTAAATCTTTATAGTCGTTTTTTCAAGGTAATTTTTCATATACAGTAATCCCTCGTTTATCGCGGGGGTTAGGTTCCAGAAATAACCCGCAATAAGAGAAATCCGCAAAGTAGGACAACTTTATATTTGACAATTATTCTACATGTTTTAAGGCTGTAAATGCCTCACCACACACATTATACACTTTTCTCAACCTGGAATTAACATTTTCTCACATTTCTCTCTTGTTTAAACACTCAAACTTTCATAGATTTTCAATAAAATGTATTAATAGTGAAGCGTGGGGGGAGACACGGCTCCAGAAGCCCCCCCGGATGCTCGAGGGGAGCAGAGACATGAGTCACTGGATCTGCAGGAAGCACCGCGCTCATCCAACGGCACTGCCATGTCCCGGGACGTGACGCGCACCAACCCCTTGGAGAAGTGCGTGACACGTGCACCCCTCATCGTGGTCAAATCCGTGACAGAGCAGCACGACCGGCGCGAGGCCGCGCGTACACCGGGGCTGCGAGCACGAGATCGAACCGCGGCGCCCGGACCGCGTCCTCTCAGCCCGAGCCACAAACCAGCCGCATGAAACCAGCAAAGAGCGGCACGTGGTGGTTTAATCCTGGTTTAGACCTGGTCTAGTCCCAGTTTAGTCCAGGTCTAGACCTGGTCTAGTCCCGGTTTAGTCCAGGTCTAGACCTGGTCCAGTCCTGGTTTAGTCCAGGTCCAGTCCAGGTTTAGACCTGCTTTAGACCTGGTCTAGACCTGGTTTAGTTCTGGTCTAAAACTGGTTTAGTCCACGTTTAGTCCTGGTCTAGTCCCGGTCCCCCCCGCGTCCCCCATCTATCAATCAGCAAAGGTCTACAGTCTCTTAGCCAATCAGGACGCAGAACACAATGTTACACTATAAAAAATGTTACACTATTTAAAAAGTTACACTATAAAAAAAATTGAAAAAAAAAAAAAATCCGCGAAACAGCGAGGCCGCAAACAGTGAACTGCGATAGAGCGAGGGACCACTGTACATATTTTTAAAGCTGAGGAATATATAGCCAAGCTGTCTTTAACATATTATAAACCCCTCCATCATTGGAAAGTTGTATCTGTATTATTTTTTCATTAGTAAAAACGTTACACTGAAAGTTCTGCTACAGCTGATTTACAATGCATTATGATTTTCATTTTTCGAGTGCCAAAAATGCCCCAGTAGTTTTGAAAAATCCGCACTACTTTCTTTTGGCAATGATAACGCCTGTTGGAAATCAGCCAGTCACTTGATACAATTTACGGATGTCAATGTTTCATTCTGTAAAAAGGAAGTATGTCGATAGAAATCCACTTAAGCCAATGAAGCAATTAATACTCACCATTACATCACTGCACTGTCTCACGCTGAAACTTGCTTCAGTATGTTTTTGCCTTGTAACTTTCTTTTTTGGTTGTCATAATTTGATTTGACATATTAAAGGATTACAGTGACCACTCGCTCCGGTTCCAGAACAAAATTTTCCATTCATTTTTACCATAGGCTTAAAAAAAAAAATCAATTTCTTTAGAGTTCAAAAACATCGCGGAAGCTATCCAGATATGTGGTTACTAATATCCATAATGTGGTTGTTTAAGTCCAAAAAACACATTTAAAATGAAATATTCTGTGAACTGCTTTAATAACACGGCGGTTTATAAAATTTCAGACACAGATTTAATAAAATGATAGGTCTTGTGCTCAGTCTTGTGCTTATAAGTCACTACCCGATCAAGCTTTCAAACTTAATATTCATTTTTTTCTGGAAAGTCCATGGGAAAAATTAATGAGAAATTTACTTCCGGAACTGGTGATGGGCGGTCACTGTTGAGCTCCAGGTTATTGTCAGAAATCTTAAACGCAAGCAGGTGAAGAGCCAAAGCAAACTAAACTAAACTGTAAGTACTGTAAAATATGTTACTGTAAATTATATAAGTATTCTTATTGCCTGAGAGCAAACAGAAAAGGCACAATTAACCCTGACACGGAGCAGAGGGAGCTATAGTGGCACTCTCCTCGCCTGCATCCCGCTCTTTGGGATTAGGCCAATTTTTCCTTTCTGCTGCGTTTGTTATCCCGTTACCCTTATTCTCTTAAATGGCCATGAAGATAAGATGGCCGTGAGATACATGAGCGTGCGCCACAGCTCTTAAAGGATGAGCTCAGACTCTCAGTGTGTGTGTGTGTGTGTGTGTGTGTGAATGAACGGACCGCGGGACACATCACGTGAGAGATAATACATCACGGAAGTTTATTGACGTTTATCATGACAAAGGGCTGCAGCAATGTTATGCAACATCATGTAGAACATAAATAACATAACAAACTGATTAGGGCTGCAACAAATCACCCTCACTTATCACACATCTGAGATTGAAGATGTCCATTATCGTTTGGATACTCGCACAGTGGCTACCCTCTACATAAAGCACACATGCTTGCTTAGGCATGTACACTTAAAGGTACAGTGGCCATTTCCCAATCCAGCGACGGCACACTTGTGTCCTTGGAACGGGATATGCGTCATATCCGGCGCGACAAGCGCCGTTCCATTCGTTTTTTTCCCCCTGCACCGTCGAGACGAGCCCTGAACGGCGCCGTCATTTCCATGGAAATCGGGGAGTGGACCAAGCGTGCAAACATGCATGCTTCCCACACTTAAAAGCCCCAGCATGCACAGCGCGGGAGGATATATGACTACAAAGACCGGCTCGCCAGCGACATCCACAAGTGAGAGTTGTGACGTCACTATAAAATATACGTACTGGTTCACCTCACCTACAACTATGCTACATGAAACTCTTCATAAACTACGCTAAACATGTGTGACAGTAGCCGTAACGGCATAGATCACGGCACCTGTATTACCGTTCACCTGCTTTTCCCCTTACACTTCTATATTTCCTTTGCTGTTGTAATGCTGGATATTCTACAGTGTCGCCATGTCCAGCGTTTACTCTAAGCTGCGCACTGTTCGCACATTCTCAGCGCACAAGAAAACTTGTGCAGCGCACTGTAAACCAGGGATGAAAGAGCTTTTAGCGGATCTCCACTTTTTATTCAGCCGCGGGGTCATTTTTTTTATATCTGCAAAGTGCGAGCCGCGCGGGGGGGTTCATTTCGGATGTGGAGTTAGTGTGTTTGCTCAGACACATTAAAAATTAGGGGGAACATTGGCCATGTCCCAATTCCAAGTATTACTAGTCACAATAGAATAATATTTTTGTCTTTAGGGAACAAGGAGCAGACCACCCGGCTCATTGAGCTGAGGCGGGACCTGTTCCATTTCGCAGATGGCCATGTGAGAAACGTAGTGCACTAAGGACAGAGCGAGTGTGCGCCGTCTCGACGACAGACCGAGTGCACACTCACAAGCGTGCCGTCGCTGAATTGGGAAACGGCCAGTGTGTAGGATTCGTGGCGCATAGGTGGTGTAGGTACCATGCACTTCCTCTTTTGGCTACGGCAGACCTCGAGGGTCACCCCTCGCGTACCCTCGCGTACCCTCGCGTACCCTCGCGTACCCGCGCGCACCCGGCGCTGTGCGAGCTCTCGCCGACAACTACGGTATAAATAAAACGTGGTCCCGTTCACTGTTTTTTTTTTCTTTTCGCATGAAAACACACATTCCCGATCGTGTAACATGACAATCTACACATCAAATGAAACCTTACAGTCTCCTCTTTTTGATTATGCAATTCATTTCCGGGCACAACAAACACTCCCCGAGCACATGGGGCTTTTATACGGAAAAGCACAAAACAAGGTTTGTTACTTAGCTTACCTTTGAAGGCTCTGGACAGATCAAACTCTGTATTTCACCATAAACTTAGTCTCAATCTGTCCGTAAGGATCCAGCGAATAAAACCCAGTAAAACAATTTAGTCCAAAACATGTGTTAGATCCATTAAGACGTGATCCGGCAACATGCTTGTCGTTGTTTACCCAAAACCACGAGCCTTGCCGAAGGCGAAGGCGGAGCCCAAATGTCCTTCTGCGGCTCTCGTATTCAAAATGGCTGCCTCTACATGGGGAAGATCCCCCTTTTATGTGACTATATCTAAGTCCAAAAGAATACTTTGATTTCATGATGAAAGTGAAAAGGCTTGGAAAACAATGTATTTTTGAATGGGTATCTTCAATTTCGGTAATTAACGGGTAAAAATCTTACACACTGTCCCTTTAAGTCAGCTTCAAGAAAATGTAGACTATCAACTGGTGATTTTGAAAATATCATACAATGCACAGGGCTGTTATTCTAACTCAGATGCACAATAATAACAGTCTAATTCATCAGACCCTCCAGGAATTCACGATGTTGCGATTTGCAACTTCAACGCAACTTCAGCCGATCCCCGTGAATTCAGGGCGATGTTGCAATTTTGACCAATCACCGCAACTTTTCCGCAATTTTTACCAATTTTGACCAGTCATCGGCGACGTATTGAACTCACGTCGACCAACTTCCTTCTGCCTTACTTCCGTGTGACGAAACGAAACTGCGGCCGTGTCCCCAGTTCGGAGCGTGGTTTGAAGGGGCTCAGACTGCAGTCAAGACAGTGCACACTTGCTCAGCCCTGAGTGCATTCCGCGGACCGCATGGCCGTCTGCGAAATGCGATAGGTCTCGCAACTACGGGAAGCATCCGCCGACTCCATTTTCTCCCGTAGAAGAAGTAGTGCGCGGTGCATGCTGGGATATATGAGTGCGCGAAGCGTGCTTTTTCACGCGCTTGGTCCACGCCCCAATTTCCATGGAAAATCAAAAGTTGGACAAAAAAGAAATGACGCACATTCCCTTCAAACCACGTTCCGAACTGTGCACTCTGGGAATTGGGACACGGCTTCTAATGGCAAAGAAACATGTCTGCGGCGCCATTTGCCCACAAAAATAACAGCAAAAGACCGCGCGAAACAGTTCCCCTCCTAGTAGTAATTTATTTTCGATGTTGGTAAGGTTGTTTTAGGACCATATCTGTGATCTCTGTGTCTTTGTATTATTCTTTGTCAGTAATAACTCAGTATTGAAAATATTACTCAATTTTAATTACAAAAAGCGAAAATCGCAACTATTTATCGCAACTTTCACTTCCTCCCGCAACAAAATCGCAACAAAAACCTTAAAAGCACCGCAACTTTCATCGCAACTTTTTGGAAAAGTTCGCGCAAATTCAGGCATTTTAGCCCGCAACAATCACAAAAAATGCCCGCGAAATCCTGGGGGGTCTGATTCAGGGGTGTCAAACATGCGGCCCGGGGGCCAGATCCGGCCCTCCAAGACCTTTAATCTGGCCCTCGGCTGATTTTCTATTCAAATATTTTAATTATATTTTAATTTTCTATTAGAATATTGGTAATTTTCTGTGCAGTTTAGCATAGCAGCGTCTCCTGTGCCTCTGTGCGTGGCCCCTCCCACCAGAGCAGTACAAATGAAGACTACACTGCAAAAAAGCTTGGCCAAAATGTAAGATATAAACCCTTAAATCTATCAGTAAATGACTTAAAAGTAGTGAAATGATCTATCCATGCAGCAAGATGATTTTATTAGACAAGTTATCTTAAAATAAACTCCCTCTAGACAAGAATGAAGCAGTCTCTGGTCTAGTAAATAAATAAGTCTGCAAACAAGATGATGAATAACCTGATATAAGTTTTAAAATCTTGGCCAGATCAGAGAAATTTGTAGTGTAAACCATGACTAAATTCTGTGAAATGCAAACAAGTTACTGTTAAAAATTGTGTTGAAATAGCATTTTTCTCAAAGTTTCAGGTTGTTCATAATACAGTGGTACCTCACCTTACGAAAGACCCAACAAACGAAAATTTCAAGTTATGAAACGCCTTCACGTTAAATTTTGGTCTCTAGATACGAAACAAAATTCAAGTTACTAAACGTGAAATCTCAAAAATTCAAATAATGCGCGCTCAGCCACACACATTATACGCTTTTCTCAGACTGGATTTAAACTTTTCTCACATTTGTCTCTCGTTTAAATCTTTCATAGATTTTCAACAAAATTATTAATAGTGAAGTGTGGGGGGAAGGGGGAGGGGGGAGAAGACTGCGCGCGGACACGTGTGATAGAGCAGCATGACCCAGCGCGGGGCTGATAGCAGGTCTAGACCTGGACTAAACCAGGACTGGACCAGGACTAAACCAGGACTAAACCTGGACTAAACCAGGACTGGACCAGGATTAAACATGGACTAAACCTGGACTAAACCAGGACTAGACCAGGACTAGACCAGGTGGATTAAAGTGCCGCGTGCGGGTCTATTTCCTGGTTTCGTTTCGAGTCACGGCTGAGGCGAGCAGCGAGGTTTAGTATGAACGAACGCATGCAAGAGCCACGGTGGTCTAGACCTGGTCTAGACCAGAGGAGGTCTAGAGGAGGCACGGTTTGAGCACGGGTCTCGTTCATGCGCTCAAACCTCGCTGCTCGCCTCAGCCGTGACTCGAAACGAAACCAGGAAATAGACCCGCACGCGGCACTTTAATCCACCTGGTCTAGTCCTGGTTTAGTCCAGGTTTAGACCTTGGTCTAGACCTGGTATAGTCCATGTTTAGTCCTGGGTCTACAGTCTCTAGGCAGAACACAATGTTACACTATAAAAAAAGTTACACTATAAAAAAAAACTTGGATCGGGGCCTTGGAACAAATCAGGCTTTTTCCATTGAAATAGCTACTCAACTTACGAAAAATTCATGTTACGAAACCACTTCTGGAACGAATTAATTTCGTAAGGTGAGGTACCACTGTATTATAATATTTTATAAAAGAAAGAGTTTATCAAATAAAAAAGACTTTTGTAATAGATTTGTGTTTCTCTGCACAAATATTTGGACTTATTGCTATTTTTGGGGTATATTTGCCATGAGTTTTCTGTTCCGGCCCCTTTGGGATCAGAATAGTTTGGATACGGCCCCCGGACTAAAATGAGTTTGACACCCCTGGTCTAATTACTTAACCTGATTAAAAATGTCTCTGCTTGAGCGTTCATTAGCCTCATAATGGTAAAGTAAATAACACCTGACTCACTACCAGTGTGTCCTCTGTGATAAATGCAATTCATATATGTCCATGATATTGATTTATCTGTGTACATAACATCCCCTGACTGCTGACAGTGTTTTGTCAATGAGACAGATTCCTGTGCATAAGGGGCTCCATGATGCAGTGAGTAGGGTCTATGCCAGCGAGGGCCTAAGGGCTTGCCCTACATCAGTCATTATGCCCTCGCCCATCAGCGCAGGCAGTGCCTCTCTGGAGTCAGGCCAAGAGGGCTCCCATCATTAGCTTGCCACTTGGCGGCCAATTGCTGGAGCAGAGGAGACAAAAGGCACAGTCCACCCTCCATGCTCTGATTGCTGAGAGACAGAGGGGCAGAGGGAGTGAGAAAGAGGGGAGCAGTGTGGTGGGCCTCCCTTTGGCACAGCTCAGCACAGATTCCCACTGCAGGACGTTAGCTTTTGGCACAGCATGTCCAGGACAGAGGTAACCGGGGTCTCCATCAGCTCACTGCGCGTCACTTTGGTTCATATACGAGCCTATAGTTAGACCAATTCATTTGTGCATGATTTAATCCGACAACAACTGAACTGAGTATAGAAGTGTAAATGTGGCGTATTGTTTATTAAAAGGAACATAGCAAGAATTGGCATTGCAGGTGGCAATATCAAAGTAAAGCTCGCTCTTGTCAAGATTAAGTAGTGAAAATACACTTTAAATCAGATAATGTGCAGCCTTTGTTGATCTGACAGATATTTACTCTACATGCAATAATTCTAAGAAAAGTGAATGACGGTTGAAATAACTGGCACATTTACAGCGGTTTGTCCAAATAGAAGGTCTTTTGTGTGCGATGGTGACACGAGGAGCTCAGACTGAATGAAGCACCGAGCTGGGCCTTGATCTGGGTCTGCGCCGGGTGCTTTCCTCACCACGCTGTGATCCCGCTGGGCCTCTCAGCCCTCAGGTTATTTGGATATTGTGTGGAGTCAAAGTTCTGTCAATCAGATAAGCAGTGACCGAGCAGAGCCGGCAGATAAGATGCTACATGGCAGGAGGAAATGGGAGACAGCGGGGGATGCAAGAAGGCCCAAGTAGGGACTCAAATCAAAATCATGGTAAAAAAAAACTAAAACAAATCAAGATCATAGTGTTTTTGAGAGTTGAAGCAAATGTTTTTTTGAAAGTAAGTATAGAAAAAAAAATGCAACGGAATTGTCAAAATGAAATGCTAATTATCAGAACATACTGCGCTATATAAAAAATAAGTATGTATGTGAAGTGTATGCCCTTCGTATCTCCTTTGCTTTGCTTGGAGTGTTGCACAGTATGACATAAGACTCCTGTATTTGTATTTATGTATTTATTTTGGGCAAGTAAGCAATTTACATTCTTTTACATATCCTCCTGGGACCCGAAGAATAAAAGTGTATCTAAATTATTATTATTATTATTTAAATTTTCTATTTGGAGGTAAATAAACACCTTAGCATTTACATTTTGTTAATTGTTTTTATATTTTTTTTTAAATAATGTAACATGTCCTCTGTAATGGACTGTAATAGTGTTAAATCCACGTGAAGTTAACAACCTGACAAAAACATTTTTTCGGTCGGTTCTACAGTCGCCTCGAAATGTTTTTAGACTCCCTTTTAATTTCTTATAAATTTATTTATTTGTATTTTATTTTTATGTATTATTTATTTATTTACTTATTTATATATTTGATTTATATTTTTTATTTATTATTATTATTATTATTGTTGTTGTTGTATTTATTATTTTTTTATGATTTATTGTTATGTATTATTTATTTTGAATTTATTTATTTTATTATTATTATTATTTTAATCATAGTGCAGCCACAAACTAGAGTCTATCTCAAAACTTAAAAAATGTCCACTATAAAGGACACAAATGAATGGGCGGGTCTCAGGAGGATATATAACATTGGATATAAATGTGCAATCATAACAGAAATAACAACAACAAAAATATCCAATTGGACAAGAAGGTGACAGCTCCAAGTCAAGTTGCAGGTCAGATCTGTGGAGAGGTGATCCCGTTCACAAAAGAAATGTGTGTTTTAGTGTAAGTAAGTAAAGTTTATTTAGCGCTTTCCACAGAATCACAAAGTGCTTTACAGAGAGCAGGCACACACACACACACACAAAAAATAAAAATAAATAAAAAGTAAAATAGAGCAATAGGACTCAAGTCAACCAAAGATTTCCTCCAGAGTCGGCCACAGGGAAAGAAAGAGGCAGAGACAGAAAGGACAGGTCTCCCACGTTTTAAAGGAGAATTAACATTTTTTTTTTACAATCTGAGCCTTATTTTGGTAATAAAACAAGTTGTTTTACTCACCCATAGCACTTTGGTGTCATATGGAGCACTTCCAGAAATGTTTTAGATTTGCGATCTCTGTAAAGTGAGTTCCCGGGGCACGACGTTGCAGTCACGAAATTACCACAAACTTTAGCACTTTTCAAACCATAGAAGCTCAATGTCTTAGTCTACACTTTTGTTTGAGTCAAAAGTGCCCTGTAATCCGAGATTTAGCCATAGTTTCGAGTAGATGACGACAGTGCGCATGTGCGGAGTCACATCTTATTTCGTTCTCAGCTCTCGGGACCCAAACATGAAACGCAAAGCTGTAAATTAAGGATAAATCACGGATTAGAGGCCATTTTTAACTCAAACGAAAATGTAGACTAAGACATTGAGCTTCTGTAATTTGAAAAGTGCTAAAGTTTGTGTTATTTGGAGACCGCAAACATGTGCCCCGAGAACTCACTTTAACGGATATCGCTAATCTAAAGCATCTCCGGAAGTGCTCAGAATGACACCAAAGTGCTATGGGTGAGTAAAACAGCTTGTTTTATTACCGAAATAAGGCTCAGATTGTAAAAAAAAACAAAAAAACACGTTAATTCTCTTTTAAACCTGCAGGTAAAGCAATAACATAAAGAGAAACAGGTGACGGACATTAATGCGGTTAGAGCAGTGGTCTCCCTAAAGGTCAGAGGATCGATTCCTGACCAAGTTTCAGCCTTTGTGTCCTTAGGCAAGACACTTCACTCACCTTGCCCATTATTAATGTGGTGTGTGTGTTATGGTGGTCAGTCAGCACAAATGATGGCACAAATTGGCATCCTCACATTCCGTCACTGTAATAGCTGTGACTATTACAGTAGGCTACCACCACCGAGTGCGGAGTGAATGAATGAAGCACCGTGAAGTGCTTTGGGTATGTTGAAAAGCTTTATTTAAATCCAATTCACTATCATTATGAGTCACCAGTTAATCAATGCAAGCCTGAAATATCGCTTTTTCTGTATAGGTTTGTGCTTTGTGCTGCTGTCTGCTAACTAAAGTGGCAGGGACAGCACAAAGTTGGCAGTCATTTGTTACACTGGGAAATGACAAAAGACTGAATGAAGGGCCGGGCTATGTTGGGGACGACAGCTTTTGGGTGGTCCGCAGGTTGGACGCCTCTGGAGGGATCAGCAGACCTCCAGCGGCAAAAACTGCACGGAAAATGTTTGACAAGTGTGGCCCCGTCCAATACATACAGAATAAATTATTGCTATTTTGGACCTTATTGTTGTGTCATTTAAAGTAATGTTAGGAAAGATAAACCGGTTAACCCCAATTCTGAGTCGGCACCGCAAATGTATCAAAAGTTGGCAACCGCAAGAGATTGAATTACGTAAAAACACACACTTAAAACCATAAAAGAACTTTAAAACAAACAATTGATTTAAATGGCCCCATAATTATGCCCACACTTTCATGGTCAACACTTTGGAGGGCTGGGTGTACAGTCTATGTGACAATTTTTTTGGGAGAGACAAAATTTCAAAATGGCACACTTACTTAAACAAACTTCAGGGAATATGTCTGTAAGTGAAAAAAGAGTCAACTACTACAACTTTCTCAAACTATTATTAATAAGTAAGTAAATAAATAGCATTTATTTATTCAGAAAGTCTTTATAGGTCATTGCACAAAGGTTTGATGTTCCACTCATCACAGTTTTCCTTTTGGGTTTGTTGGGCTGCAGAGACACCCCCAACTGTGCGTCAAACTGCATCTGACACCTATTGAATCTATTCACGTCATTTTCCAAAAACAAAACAAACAAAAACATTGATTTCATTGTTAAATTGGAGATGTGTCTTGTAGATTCACAGAGAATAAAACTTTTGACAGGCTCTTTTGCTTCATGTCTCTTGATTCAATAGCAGAACAATGTCAAAAATGTGTGCTTGCAGTGCCCTCTATTGTCCGAACTGGAGACTGACCTAAACAGGTGCGTTCTTTTTAAATTAAAGAAGTAGTTTATTTATAAGGGCCACAGAAATGCTTTTTAAGGCTCTACAGGTGTTAAAGGCTACCTCAATCTACTCAGTAAGTAGGCCTAATTACAGAAATTTAGGTATGCAACATTTATTTATTGACAGATTGACCTACTAGTCTTTTGTTTTTGTTTGTTTTTGAGAAATTATGTGTTCTATTAGGCTAGAACAAACAAAACATGTTTCAGGAAGCACTTAAAATAGCAACAGGCCTACAATTTAATCTGTAGGTTTAAATTAAAACACAGGTTTGGATGGTATATACCCACAGCAGCACATTCAATTATACCCCAGGTATTTAATTAAGAGATTAGGCTACAGACTCATACTTTTACTACAATTACACTGTTATTTTTTTTTATTTTTATAACCATCACCAAACGAGTTGCATAACACAAAGTCACGAGTCTAGCAACGATAATATGAAACCATGTTCGAGCCTAAATCATCTTTGCCGTATTAATGTATTGATCTATTTATAGTGTACGTGTTTATTTGTCTCTTTTCTCTTTATTTACCTCGCGCGCGGCGCACATGTTATCCGCGCGCGCCCCTTGGCACGTTGAAAACGGCACTTCCGGTTTACCCGGAAGTAAGCATAATTCCCAAAGATGGCGGAGCAAGGTCCGATGGCCATAGCGATGCGGCTCCGTAACCAGCTCCAGTCCGTGTACAAGCTGGACCCGCTGCGGAATGAGGTGAGTGCGGGCGGGACCGGGGCTGAGGCCGGGGGGCTGGGTGCAGACCGGGGGCTTACGGAGCTGCGCAGGCGGAGAAAAGCGCTCGGGTAACGGCCGCCGTGGGCTCGTCTCCGCGGTGATGGAGAGATGCTGCGCTGCGCTGGAGCATGCGGACAGGCGGGCTTTACAACAGTCCACATACTGACACAAATCCACCAAATCCAACACATTTCACCACATCTCACCCTGTATTCACCTTAGATTTGTTTTTTTGGCTTCATTTGAGGCTTGTGTCTCTGAAGCAGCGAGTTTGTGAACTCGCGGTGTCCGCGGAGCGCGGCGCTCGCTGCTTTTTCTTTCTTTCTCCGGGGAGTCGTGTGGTGCAGAGAAGTGCGGATCTGGACCACT
The DNA here is from genome assembly GCA_036785185.1 of Paratrypauchen microcephalus. Taxonomy (NCBI): domain Eukaryota; kingdom Metazoa; phylum Chordata; class Actinopteri; order Gobiiformes; family Gobiidae; genus Paratrypauchen; species Paratrypauchen microcephalus. The sequence continues at coordinate 3,192,161 of JAVJIX010000053.1, read as the reverse complement.
GGCTCTGCACTTCTACACGGCTGTCCTGCACAAGTTTGTCTGCAATAAACTCTCCATGTTTACGGAGTACACTTGCTGACCATCCCAAACTTCTCATCTTGCATGTGTAGCCTATAAAATGCACGTCCCATGGACTCATTAAAGGGCTGACTGGACCAGCCTCGTTCCATCCGTATTTCCTCCGGCCTCATTCGTGACACTTGCATTGAAGTAATTACGTTTATAACACGTTTGTGAGGCTGTGAGGCTGTACACTGCACCTGTGTCCTGTCCCGGGACGTGTGTCTGCGCAGAGGTCACCCACAGGTCCACGGTGATCACAGTGTCTTATTTTAGTTTCACTTGATTATTTTTACTTATAGTTTTTGCTATTTATCTATTGTTGTGTAAAGGTCAAAGGTCAGCAGCAGGTGCACACAGGGGCAGGGTGGCTGGAATACGACCTGAATATTAAAAATTGACATGTCAGCAATCCGCACATGTTTTACTTTCCTTATCAGAGCGTTGATATCAACATTAGGGACTGTGGAGTTGTTTGTTAATGAGACAGTTTATGTGATCACTGGATCAAAAGAACATGCATGTTTCTTTTGCTTTCAGGAGGAAGTCAGTCTGAAGATAAAGGACCTAAATGAACACATTGTTTGCTACCTTTGTGCTGGCTATTTCATTGACGCCACGACTATTACAGAGTGTTTGCATACGTGTGAGTATTGAGAGGGAACGTTAACAGCCAACTGATACTTTGCAGAGACGTCACGCTGGGGGCGCTGTACTTGTATCTCTAATGGAGAAATGTTTAGGAGTCACCATGATGACACGATGCACACCAGTAAACACTGTAAACATTTAAGATTGTGTGTGTGTAATGGATTTTAAGAAGGCGCCTGTGATCAATATGAGCGTTAATGGTCCTGGTAGGAGTTTGATTTGATATGATGTGAGAGGGACTTGTTTAACAGTATAAACCGGCGCACATATTATAGTTTAGTTTCACTTAAAGCAATTCTTTGTGGTCAAATTGTGTTAAAGGCAAATTAACGTTTTTTTTTTTTAACAATCTGAGCCTTCTTTCGGCAATAAAACAAGTAGTTTTACTCACCCATAGCATTTTTCTGTCAATTGGAGCAGTATCACAGAACTTATGTTGAGCCGTTTTGTTCTAGTAATGATCCCGTATCCGTTAACATGGTGCTGTATCATATGCTCGGGGCATTACTTTGCGGTGTCCAAATAACACAAACTTTAGCACTTTTCAAATCATAGAAGCCCGATGTCTTAATGTAAGATTTCGTCTGAAGCAAAAGTGGCCTGTAATCCGAGATTTAGCCATAGTTTCGAGTAGATGAGGACGCCAGTGCGCATGCGCGGACTGCTCCCGGGACCCAAACATGAAACGCAAAGCTGAAAACTATGGATAAATCTCGGATTACAGGCCACTTTTGCTTCAAACGAAATCTTACATTAAGACATCGGGCTTCTATGATTTGAAAAGTGCTAAAGTTTGTGTTATTTGGAGACCGCAAAGTAATGCCCCGAGTACTCAGGCTAACGGATACGCTACAACATAACTTTCTTCAAACAGCTCCAAATGACACGAACGTGATATGGGTGAGTCAAACGACTTGTTTTATTACCGAAAGAAGGCTCAGATTGTAAAATAACGTTACTTTTCCTTTAAAAAAAAAAAAAAGATCAGATTAAAGTCAATCTTCAGTAACAGAGCTTCAGACAGCGCTGTGCCTACAGTTAGCTTCACACCCCCGGGGAACGTTGATGACATCAGCTGCAAAGTATCAATAGTCATGCATATTACTGATCATCCAGCGTTAAACAACTGTTCCTCTTTGTTTCTAGTCTGTAAAAGTTGTATTGTCAAATATCTTCAAACGAGTAAATATTGCCCCATGTGCAACATCAAGATCCACGAAACACAGCCTTTACTCAACCTCAAACTGGACCGAGTTATGCAAGATATAGTCTACAAACTGGTGCCTGGACTTCAAGAGAGTATGTCCCACACTGCAACACCTACGGTACTCAGCCTGACCTGAGCCTGTCATTGTATGAAAACTAACAAGATATCGGTTCAATTATTAACAGGTGAAGACAAAAGAATAAAGGAGTTTTATCAGTCACGGGGCTTAGAACGAGTCATCCAACCTGCTGGAGACGGTAAGTCACTATTCTCTAATTACAAATGATAACTGTAGTATTCACATGTTGTCTTGTTTAGCCTTAAAGTTGTTTCAATACAGTTTTTCTAATGCAGGGAGTCACAAAGTGTTAAGACCGCGTTCTTACTGAAATAAAAAGAACAAAGTTGGACCCCTGAGATAAAATGAATAAAAATGTAGAAAAACATAAATGGAAAGGCTGAACTTTGGCTCGTGGTGTAGAAATGTACTTGTCCTGGCAGGTTAAAGTGTTACTGTTTCTGTAAAAAGAAAACAAAAAAAAAACCTTCAGATTTTCACATTCTTTCAGGTTGTGTTATATATTTACTAGTGCTGTCAGGTGATTAAAAAAACAAAAACAAAACAATAATCTAATTAATTACAGGATTTGTACTTAATTAATCTAATTAATCGCATTTTAATCTCATGTGAGAGAGCGGGAGAGAGAGAGACAACCCACTTTGTGATTGTGAGTTTGTCAGTTTTTCTGTGGTCGCTTTGCTCATTCGATTTTCCAAATTCTGCGAGCGTGGTTTGGTGGTTTGGTGAAGTGCGCTCTATCACCGGTAACAATGGAACTTGTCCGGACGTGTTTATCGTTGAAATGATCCGTCAGGCTGGCGCAGCTTCGGTGATCGGAAAATTCTTTTTGACAAAAGCTCCAAATCACGGCGTTCTTGTTGATCGTCCCGTCTTCTTTCTTTTTATAAATAAACTTGCCGTTCAAAGGCCCGAGCACTAATTTCCTCACCGCACGCCAAATTTAAAATGTGCATTGAATTGCCACTCATAATTAATTGCGTTAATTTTGCAGAATAATTAATTAATCTAATTCACGCGTCAAACTGACAGCCGTAATATTTACTGGAATGTTTCTTTGTAACATTCACAAATCTCAAAACGTGATACACTTGAGTGCTGTAGTAGAGTGTGTGACGGGTTCTCCTTGTGTTTCCTCCTTGGACTCTGCTTTTCCTACTCATTAAACACGTAAACACACGGTACATTTGCAGGGAGACCCTCTAACGAGAGATTCTCAGTCTGAAAAGTTTTAAAGGTGCACTTGTAACTTTTCTGGTGCAGGATCAAACACCGGTTTATCCCCATGTAGAAATGATTGCTTTGCCAATAAAGATCCACAATAGCTAAACTAAATAAATTCAAGGTAGAAAAGTTAAATGCAATACTGTGGAAGCAATAACATCTTCATGGAGACAGTCAAAGTCGCGGACCCCCACACAAGAAGTTATTTAGTGCACCTAATTCTGCAATGTATGACAATATTTGTAATCTAAAGCAGACCCCGTGAAGCTGTTGTGTAACTCTTTGTGCCTCTGTGTGTAGATTCTGTCCCAGATGCCACAGGTTTGCCGTACACGAGCTTCGACCACTCCAAAGCGCATTTCTACAGATACGACGAGCAGGTCTCACTGTGTTTAGAAAGACTTAAGTAAGTATTCAGATGGATGGTGCCCAGGTGGTGTCTATCAAATATGCATAATGCTATACACACAACACTTTTTTATCTTCACAGTTCATCACTCGCTGGAAAAGATAAGACGAAACTTACTCTCCAGGTATGCATCAACACTAAATGCACTTTTACGCTGTTAATTCTTTGAATTATTGAGCTGGCTGCTTTTGCCAGAAATGTCTCTGGGGAGGCATTTTCCCCTTTACAAGCTCTTTTCTGCCCTTGACTGCTAAGTAAATACACGACATGTACTGCAGCCAGAGCACAAGTGAGCTGAAGCCTCATTCCCACAACAGACAGGGATAAGTGGAACATGTGCACCGTTCAGGCAGATAATCACTCCACACTAAAGCACTGTTTTCTCACAAATGTGAAGTGAAATACACGCAGGTTACTATAAAAGCGCATCACAGTGGTCCCTCGCTCTATCGCGGTTCATTGTTCGCGGCCTCGCTGTTTCACGGATTTTTTATTTTTTGTAATAGTGTCAAAAAACATTATTTATAGTGTAACATTGTGTTCTCCGTCCTGATTGGCTGAGAGAGTGTGTAGACCTTTGCCGATTGATAGATGGGGGATGTGGGGGGACCGGGACCAGACCGGGACTAGACCAGGACTAAATGTGGGCTAAACCAGGTCTAGACCAGAACTAAACCAGGTCTAGACCAGGTCTAAACCGGGACTGGTTAAACCAGGACTGGACCAGGTCTAGACCTGGACTAAACCGGGACTAGACCAGGTCCAAACCAGGATTAAATCACCCTGTGCGGCTCTTTGCTGGTTTCGTGCGGCTCTTGCATTCGTTTGTGCGTGTTCGGTTTGTGGCTCGGGCTGTGCGGACGCGGTCCTGAGGGGGAGGCATGGTCCGGGCGCCGCTGTTCGATCTCGTGCTCGCAGCCCCGGTGTACGCGTGGCTTCGCGCCGGTCACGCTGCTCTGTCACGGATTTGACCAGGCGCACTTCTCCAAGGGGTTGGTGCGCGTCGCGTCCGGATCCTGTGACTCAGGTCTCCGCTTCCCTCGCACGTCCGGCGGGACTCCCGGCGGAGCCCCCACGCTTCACTATTAATACATTTTGTTGAAAATCTACTAAAGTTTGAGTGTTTAAACGAGAGAGAAATGTGAGAAAATGTTAATTCCAGTGTTTTAAGGCCTTTACAGCCTTAAAACATGTATAATAATTGTAAAATATAAAGTTGTCCTACTTCGCGGATTTCACTCATTACGGGTTATTTCTGGAACCTAACCCCCGCGATAAACGAGGGACCACTGTACTCAATTACAACAAGTAATAACCCCTGTTTACCGCTGCTACTGGTTTAGTTTAGATACAGATACAGGTTGTGTAAGTGCAGAGTCATGAGAAGTCTGCTCAAAACATCTGTCGGGTTTACGTTTGACCAGGAGCTTTAGGTTCCTGTCGTGAGCATAAATCCATAACGTTGTCGATGTGAGAGGCGTCTCTGCAGTCGCTTTTCTTTGTCCATGACTAAATGTGAGTAATGTGGCCGTCCCACTTGTGGGCCCGAGTACAGGATTACATAATACATCTGACGCTGAAAGGCCCCGGTCTGCCAGCAGAGGGCACTGTTCGTCAACAAATGTTTTGCCTCAAGATTTCTTTAGACCGAGACACATCTGTGCTATTGATGTTATATTGTCAACTGCTGCATAATCAGTCAAGTTGTAGTAAGGCTGTTCAGATAAATAAATGTATTACACTTTTCTAATCTGTTATAATGTTTCCTCATCAAAAACATACCTGCAGTTGTGTTTTTTTATTTCTTTCACGCTGTTTAAAACACAAACCCTGCATATTTAGGCTCAATTCTTCTGTTCTTCTCTTAAACAACACTCTGTTCCACCTTGTGATGTCATGTGGTTATACAGGAAGTGCTCCACTGTGTTTTTAAGCTCTATACACATTCACTAGAATCAATTTAATGATTTCAGCCCTGGAATTTCCGATCTCTGCTGAAGTGGAAGTAAAAGTATTTTATTTATCACAAGTATTTTGAGCTTTGGAGATGCACGCAGACTAATAGTTACTCAAAACGTGTAATCCAGGTATGTTTTTGTGGAGGTAACAGCATTATATCAAGCTCTCAAGAGTCAATTTTGTGCGACATGGGAACTTTAGACTAAACATGACAATGATATTGAAAAATGTATTACTTCCAAGGTATAACTTTAGTTTCTATCTAAATAATCGGACTCGTGTTAAGAGAAAGCTTGTAGGGTTCTGTGTGTTAGCTTTGTGGGTACATTACGTTAAGTCAAAAAGGTTTCATACGTCCAGATTGTTGTGATAATCTTTGTGCGTATGCCATGTGTTCATTTAAACATAAGGAACACAGATCTGAGCCCATTTCTCAAAGGTGATAAGAGTTACAGTCCATGAAGGAAACTCAAATTCTAAACCTGCATATGTACTTGAATTGCGGTCTTGATTTTTTGCTTGTGTAACATATTTGGCCTTCTGCTCGGGCCTATAAAGACGTACTCTCCACGCTGTACGGAGGAGGAAACATAAAATGATTTGGGGCTGTGTAATGTGTCAGCGGGGACTGAAACCATGCAGTGGTAGCTGTGGTTTGTGTCCTTGTAAATCCATGTGTAACAGGAGAGAAACACGCCCCCTCTGAACTTCCACTGGTTCTAGGGGAGCTTTAGACCAACAGGTGGGATACGGTAGCAGCTTTATTAATGATGGTTTTCAGATTCTACAGTGTGAAGATGTCATACTGCCAGATGGGGGCAAGAAATGTATTTCCCTGTTGCATTGTATTTTTATTAGAAATATTACATAATTCATTCACAAATATTCAACCTGATCTGGTCTACAAGCAAAATGCTTCTGGAACAAAAGTAGTGACTTTTTTCTTGGTTTAGGTCACTAATAAAGAAAAAGTAAGTCAGAAGAGCTGATTGTCTATAGTTTCCAAGATATAGTATTGGGTCAAAATAGGAAATATATGCAAAATAAGGCAAAAAGTGTATTTTATCAGAAGGTTCAGTGTGTCTACAAGCACCAGTTCTATCTGAAAGTCTGTCTGCACATTCACATACAGTAATTTGAATATGTCTAGAGTTTTAACATATATCAATATATACAGGGTGTCCAAAAAGTCTCTTTAACAATTTAAACAATTTATTACAAAGGCAGTTGTTGAGATATATTAACTAGATTTATTTTATTTGAATGAGTGTTTATTAAAGTTTTTTTCACTTCATTTAATAGACCTCTATATGGGCACCATGAGTTGCACGAAGCACATCAAGACGGTACTCACTGCTCTTGAAAAGGATGGGTCAAATGCAGAAGTCAAATTTCTCCCGTGTGTCACTGTGTGTCATTGTGTGTGAGACCAATAAAGGCTTAATCTAATCTAATCTACTCAATTGTAGATAGTCTCATTAATGGTGGCAAAGACTTAACAAATCCTTTGCTTCAAGTCAGCAATGTCCTGTACCTTTGTTTGATACACGGTATCCTTTACATAAACCCATAAAAAAGTCCAAAGTAGTGATATCAGGTGAACACGGTGGCCATGGAATTGGCCCATCCCTACCAATCCATCGGTCTGGAAATGTTTGATTGAGGAAGTGACGAACATGCAGTCCCCAAACAAAAAACAAGCAAAAAATGTTAATCTGAATAAAAACTTTAATAAACACTGATTAAAATAAAACAAATCTGGTTAAGATATCTCATCAGCTTCCTTTTCAATATTTTTTTTTTAAATTGTAAAGGGACTTTATGGACACCCTGTATAATACATATATTATGTCATTAAATATCTTGAATACATTCGCTAACCAGCACAGTTATCAATCAAATTTCTGTTCATCTTATCAATATAAATGAGATTTAGCCACTTTTATCTCGGAAGCAGATCAAGTCCAAACATTTGTAGACCAGTGAAATCTGCATTTTAACGTTTATTTTATCTGTATTAAATATTATTGGCCTATAGACTGTTGTGATGTCATCCGAAACCCACTAATTTGGCCGCTGTGCTGAATACTGGCTGTTCTACATTTACATACTGCCATTGTGTCCTTGGGCAAGACGTTTAAGCCTTCTCCACTCCAACGTCTGTATGCAAAAACTAATTCAACAGCCAGCGAAATGACTGGGCGCTTGTGATTATAATGAGTACTGTATTATAAACCGGGATCTGTGAACTCTTTGTACTTTTATCTTATTAAATAAACATAGCAGCTTAATCATTTCTTCTGCCTGGTCTTTGCAGCAAAAGTTTGTGCGGTGTTCGGTGCGAGCAGAGGTCAGACACTTACGAAAAGTTCTTGGTCATCGACTAAATGTAGAAAAACACCAGGTGAGTTACTGTCTTCATTCTATTATCGGTGTTATTGCTAAGAGAAAATACCCTGAGAAACGTGCTTTGTTAATGTGAGGGGGCTATAGCATGTGTATGTGCAAAAAGTTTGATCTATAAAAAGACTAACTCAGATCTTTCAGGGATAAGACATGTGATAAGTCAAAAAGTTTTATAAAGGAAACCCCTGACATGGTCTGGTAGCATCACCTGCTTGTGTCCATGGAGATAAATGAGTTTAATGCCATACTGTGAAACATTCCAGCATGGCAATAACATCTATAGAGGCAAACGGGGCAAACCCTACACCAGAAGAGATGCAGTTTTAAGTTCTAAAATACACTTAAATGCACAATATACAAACTATAAGATGTGTTAAGCGTATAGCACATATTTTCCTCCAAATAATTTACCATCAACTATTCATTTATATTTGTAATTTATATATTCATATTAGTGGTTGGACAGAAAGTATAAAATGCATGTTTGATTTTATAGATTACTGGAGTAGCTACTAGTTTAAAGGAGAATTAACGTTTTTGTTTTGTTTTTTACAATCTGAGCCTTATTTCGGTAATAAAACAAGTTGTTTTACTCACCCATAGCACTTTGGTGTCATTCGGAGCATTTCCGGAGATGTTTTAGATTAGCGATATCCGTTAACGTGAGTGATCGGGGCACGACGTTGCAGTCACCAAAATAACACAAACTTTAGCACTTTTCAAATCATAGAAGCTCAATGTCTTAGTCTACGCTTTCGTTTGAGTCAAAAGTGGCCTGTAATCCGAGATGTATCCATAGTTTGGAGTAGATGAGGAGGACAGTCGCATGTGCTCAGTCACAGCTGATTTCGCTCTCAGCTCTCGGGACTCAAACATGAAACACAAAGCTGTAAGACGTTTGGACCATCGTGTTTGCAGTACCCACTTCAGTCAGGACGATTTTTTACCAGCAAAGGAAAAGAAAGAAGGCCAGTGGATTCAGCGCACGATTCTGAGAAGTAATGCAAAACCGATGGCTGTTCTCTGCTGCTCCTAAAACTGTCTCCGCTTCATTCTTTCCGTATCCATTCTGTCTCCTCATCCGTATACTCCTCTTCAGTCCTCAGTCCTCCATAAGTCCTCTTCAGCCTCAAAGTCCCAATCTTCTGCCATGTGTCACTCGCAACAGAAAAGTTCTGAGCGTCTTCTTATCTGCGAAACAGCTGTGACTGAGCACATGCGCACTGTCCTCCTCATCTACTCGAAACTATGGCTAAATCTCAGATTACAAGCCACTTTTGACTCAAACGAAAGTGTAGACTAAGACATTGAGCTTCTATGATTTGAAAAGTGCTAAAGTTTGTGTTATTTTGGTGACTGCAACGTCGTGCCCCGACCACTCACGTTACGGATATCGCAAATCTAAAACATCTCTGGAAATCCTCCATATGACACCAAAGTGCTATGGGTGAGTAAAACAACTTGTTTTATTACCGAAATAAGGCTCAGATTGTAAAAAACGTCAATTCTCCTTTAAGTGTATGAAGGGCTTCTCCTGACGTCTTCTTGTGTGGTCTCATCTGATCCAGGTCCAGATGTTGTTCAATAACGAGTCTCTGCCCGATCATATGACCATGAAGCGACTATGGCTCTCACATTGGTTTGGCAAGGTACCGGCAAATTCCACACAATGTACCGTTATTGTAATTTCAGAAAATGAACTACGTCACAAAAACAACTGGAATTGTTAGTTTTAGTATTAGATGAAACCAAGGATATATATGAAAGGATAAATTTAAAGGATATATTTATATGCAACAGCAGCAAAAAGTGAAAAAATAGTGCATGAGTTGGCTGAAGATTTGGTATTTTTAGGTATTTATATGTTTAAAAAAAAGCAGATTAAACTCTTAAGTCACACATTAAGTACATTGTGCGTTATATTTTCCTGATGAGCTGCTGTACATGAACATTTTGGCCACATAATGGAGAAAAACTGTGATAATTGTGCTGTTGTGTGTTGCAGGCCCAGCCGTTAGTTCTTCACTACACCATCAAGGACAAGCGAAGCAGATAGGGCCGGCTTTAGTGTGTGCAGTGTACATATTTTGTACAATTAATATTCTATTTTAATAGTGTTTGTGTACATAGACTTATTTTCCTCGTTTTGTATTTTTGAAAATAAATCTGAAAATGTGAAACTCATTTTTGTCATACATTTCATGGATATAATGCGTTTTTGTACAATCAAACATAAGCTTTTATTACTTTTCATATGATTGGGGTCCTCTGCGATACGACCCTGCTTTGTCCACTCGGTACAAACAAAAATGGAGGAAGGATTTGTAGCAATCGTCGTCAAACGCTGAGTAAAAAATGTACTTGACTTTATACTAACTTCCACTACGGGACCTGTGGGTCAGATCTTTTCTCCCCACAATAGTAAAACATGGATTATAAATTTGCTAAGCCAGGCATTTTTTTTATGGTCAAAACGGAATCAAAACAGTAGTGCAAATTTATGAACACACCCGTGACCTGTATCTGTTAAAGAAGCAGATCAAGTTTTTTGTTGTCACTACTAATAATACAGTACATTAGAATTGTATAGTGTATGTATACTGTGTGTGTCTGTCTGTCTGTCGCTCTCTCTCTCTCTCTCTCTCTCTCTCTCTCTCTCTCTCTCTCTCTCTCTCTCTCTCTCTCTCTCTCTCTCTCTCTCTCTCTCTCTCTCTCTCTCTCTCTCTCTCTCTCTCTCTCTCTCTCTCTCTCTCTCTCTCTCTCTCTCTCTCTCTCCCCCCCCTCCTGGGACCCGAAGAAAAAAGTGTATTTCAATTTTTTTTAATTAATTTATTGTATTATTATTTATGTATTTATCTGGTTTAGACCTGATTTAGACCTCTTTTAGTCATGGTTTACATCTGGTTTAGACCTGGTTTAGATCTGGTTTAGTCCTGGTTTAAACCTGACTCAAATTTGGTTCAGACCTGGTTTAGGCCTGGTCTAGACCAGACTTGGAGCTGATTTAGACCTCTTTTAGTCATGGTTTACATCTGGTTTAGACCTGGTTTACATCTGGTTTAGACCTGGTTTAGACCTGGTTTAGACCTGGTTTACATCTGGTTTACATCTGGTTTACATCTGGTTTAGACCTGGTTTAGACCTGGTTTAGATCTGGTTTAGACCTGGTTTACATCTGGTTTAGACCTGGTTTACATCTGGTTTAGACCTGGTTTAGATCTGGTTTAGTCCTGGTTTAGTCCTGGATTAAACCTGACTCAAATTTAGTTCAGACCTGGTTTAGGCCTGGTCTAGACCAGACTTAGACCTAATCTAGACCTCTTTTAGTCATGGTTTAGATGCTGTTTAGACCTGACTTATACCTGGTTTAGTCCTGATTTAGTCCTGGTTTAGTCCTGATTTAGTCCTGGTTTAGTCCTGTTTTGTCTCGGTTTATTCCTGATTTGGTTCCGATTTAGTCCTGTATTAGTCCTGGTTTCGTCCTAGTTGAGACCTGGTTCAGTTCTGGTTCAGTCCTAGTTCATTTATCATAGCGCAGGCACAAACTAGAGTGTATCTCTAAACACTTAAAAGACAGACTGGTTAACTCCATGTCCACTATAAAGGACACAAATGAACGGGTCTCAGGAGGATATATATAAATAGATGACCTTCAATGGGCCTATATAAACTTATTGCTCTTATTGTTTCTTTGATTAATTCTCCTGTACATGATCGTTGTAAAAGAAACACACAAAAACATCTAAACTAGAAGGCTGACTGAACTTAAGTGTTCCAATCCAACCAACCCTGTCATGAAAACCATTCTAACCTGCCACATGAGGGCGCAGTTGTTCTTTCCTGGAGCACTACACTGAGGATGAGTTTTCTCTTGTCCAGTGGGAGTCTGGCACTGGTGGATGTCACATGAGGCCTTGACCATTCTTGCACACAAAATATTATTTATACGGTTAGGTCTGACTTTAATATTTTGCTACACAAACCGTGAGATTAGTACCAGTAAAATTATACAAAATAAAAAATGTAGGCCTTTTGTTTTTCCACACACACGGGTGTTGTGTTACTTGAAACACAAATTTCGCAGGCCTTCGTGCTTATTATTAATAATAATAATAATTAAAAAATGTTGGTTTTATTTTCTATTTTATTTCTATTTTAGACATTCATTCATTCATTTTCTTCCGCTTTTCCATTTTCTGGGTCGCGGGGGCAGCAGTCCAAGCAGTGTTCTGCTGCCCAGGACACAATGCACCAGCCCCCATGAATCCTTCCGCGGGTGGTGGGTCCACAGGAGTCTATTTTAGACAATTGGATAATAATAATAGACTTAGACAAACTTTAATACTATAATACTTAACTATAATATAACTATAATACTTTAAAACTATAATAAATATAAAACTATAATAAATAATAATGTGTGCTTTTTGACAAATCAAGCTGCTTTTATCTCTTCAGATCCTGTCTTTATCCATGTGTGTGACTGTGCTGGTACAAAGCCTTTCTCCTGGCAGGATCTCTGGGGTAAAGTGACAGAACTCCCTGAAGCGGTGACCTCTGGGCCAGCCCCACTCTCACTCTCACTCTCACTCTCATCTGCTTTGATGAACTATTGTGAGTCTGTAAAACTGGGATGCACGTGTGTGTTTGTGTACACATGTTGTAAGATGTGTAATATCTCCACAGCCACAATATTTTTGTCGACTTTTGCCTTTTTGAATTGCATATGTGACTAAATACATTTGCTGCAGCCTGCGAAACCCGCAGGGCCTTCTCTGGTTCATGTAAACTGCAGCACACACTCAGTATCCTCCAGTGTAATTAATAATGCATCTTCCTCATGTGCATCAGAAGTCGCCACTTTTATTTTTTCAATGAAGTAAAAAAAAAAATCTACTTTAAAGTGTAAAACTGCAAAATTTGGGGGGTCAAAATCACAGTGTTTGCTCATTTCTTACATCTGCCCATCCAGTGCCAGTTTAAATACTGTAAACAGATGGAAACAGGCCATATTTCTTGCTGTGTAACTTGTGTGTCCCGGTTCAAGCTGCTGCTCCAAAGTGGCACAATAAAAAGCCTACTTGACTTTTCAACCCTCTCCTTCCACCCCATTACTTCTGTTGTGTCCCAGTCTGCCACTCCTCCGCCCCCAGAACGGCCCCCGCTCCACACTTTGGTCCAGGCTTTTATGGCCATTTCGACAAAGTTTTCCCTACACTGTTTTCTGACAAGAACAAAAATGCTAAAGAATTCTGGTAATGTATAAACCTGTAGCTTTGCAATTGCAGCTGTTTAATTAATTACGTAAATACGCAAATGAGCCAAAACCAGTAAATTCATTTGACATAAAGAGAAATAGACAAATACATCTTACACCAGTAGTTATATTTTGCACTTTGTTATTGTAATGTTTGATCTTTTGTGAATCAGTAAAGTTTGGCTTAGTCCAACTTCATGTTATAAATATATATTTCTATTGTTGCCACAGATTATGTACAAAGATCATCTTTAAATGAGCAAGAAATAGAAGTTCTACTAAAAAGTATAAGAAAACCTCAAGTTTAAGGTAAGAAAGTGACCTTCCTGAATACATTTTGAGAGCTTATTCAGGATATGTTTCCAAAAGTATTTTCTACATCTGTCTGAAATTACTGTTTTGGATGACGGCAATGACAACATTTACACTTGTCATGTTGTTTCTTCTCTCAGCTGCAGGTCGTTGACCAAAAGAATTTCCCTTTGGGGCTGAATCATTTCATATTTGATACTGTATTTTATATTGACTACTACTTTTTAAATTTAAATCTGATTGTACATATATATTTATTACCATTATCTTATGTAATTGTGTCTCATCTGACACAGGTCTATTGCTCTTTGGTGCTATTCCATCGATTTTTCTTCTTGTTCTTTTACCCTCTGTTTTATATTGTATATTAAGATCAGATAAGCCTTTATTGATCTCACACAGGAGAAATTTACTCGCCACAGTAGCTCCAGGACATTTGGACAAGAGGGAAAAAGTGCATGCAGGCAGGGAGGGGATAAAGTAAGTAATAAATAATACAAATAGTAATACGTAGTAATAATAATAATGGGAAATAGTAATAATGATAATAGTAACAACAAGCATTATATTTGATGAGTGAGCTACCGTACCCAAAGCAATTTCCCTTGTGGATCAATAAAGTTTGTCTAAGTCTAAGTCCTCAATCATTTTTTGTTTTATTTCATCTGTTTTACTCCTTTAATTATTTAGAATCGTATTTATTATGTTGTATTATTTACTTTTTGCTCTTTGTTATTATAGCCTGTTTTAATTAATTTCCCTTGTGGCTCAGTTAAGTTTGGGTGGGACTAATTTAAGCTTAAACTAGCCTGAAATAAAACAAACAAACAGAAAATGTGTTAAAATGTGGTGCGTCATGACTGCGCTGTTTCAGGCCTGTGTTTACAGTCGTCCCGGGTGAGTGGACTCTTTACACTTTACCCAAAACACACACGCGCTAAACCCAACAAAACGTCCCCAAATGGCACTTCCCATTGAGCGTTATTCATAACACCTCGCGGTGGCCCATTTGCTATTCATGGGGACACTTTCTCTGCAAACGCGGCGCGCACGGAGCGGCAGATGCGTGCCATTATTGCCCCCGCGCTCGCTCCAAGCTGTTTTTACGCGACGCGAAGGGCGGGCCCGGCTAATCAATCACGTCCACTAGTTGTGTTAAGGACACAAGGAGGAAAACATATGGTGCTGGGCCGTGCGCAAGCTTTTCTCAAGCCTTTCTCAAGCCGGCCGAGACAAGACGCATTGAAAGCGCACTGGAAGAATGAGGAGAAAGCTGCTAATTGAAGTCACGCCACTCTGCGGCTCAAAGCAGGGGTCACGCATTGAAAAGAACCCACGTTTCACCTCCCACTACACAGGATCACTGGCCTGTCCACTGTCATATGAATACGACAGCCTGGTTAAGTTAAAGCGAGCCATTCTCACGTTACACCGCGGATTCTTGTGCGCCTTTTGGCACAATTGTTCTGTCTAACCTCCTTTGTCTCCATCAAAGCTCTTTATATGTCAAGTCGCACGTTTAGCGTCACCACAATAAATAAATAAATAAATAATCTGTTATTTTAACCACCAAATTCAACTTAATGTGCAGTTTTTGTTTAGGAAAAAGCAGTGCGTAAAATTAAGCAGTTTGACCCAAGCGTCTTGAAATATGATATAAGCTTTATTTACATAGATGCTGATTAAATAGAATGTTACAATAAAATTATTATAGGGGGCTATGTACAAAACCTAGACACGTGTGCAGTTGTACTAAAAGGGTCTCTGCGCGTGCCACTTTGCGCTAAAAAGTGGCGCGTAACCGTATTTTGGATTCATCCATACGAAGAAACGCGTAATAAACCATCAGAGGCCGAATGTCAGTGAGTCTCTTCAGTTCAAAATGCGCAGGTAACTCCACAGATGAGACCTACGAGTCCAAAGAATAAATTAGAATAACTGAAAAAAAGGGATATCCAAGAGTCTCTAAGAAGTAGTCTCCTCTGTGACAATATCCGTGCAAAAGTTTGGGAAGAAAATGCCCCCGTTTGACCTTCTCAATAGACACACCACGTGGCCAGAGTTTTTTTTATTTTTTTTTATTTTTTTTCAGTCGTCCACCTCTATCTCCTCGTCGTCCTCCGAGAACTCGTCCGTGGTGTGGTCTCTGGAGGACGAGGGGGACTGCGGGAACGCGCCGTGTCCCTGGGGAGACGTGGGCGACACGCTCGGAGACGCCGCGCCCTGAGCCTGCTCCTCCAGACTCTCCATGGTCACCAGCTTCTGCAGAGTCTGTGGGGTGAGCTTCTTGAGCGACTCCACGTCGGCTTTCATCTCCTCCAGGTCTCGCTTGAGCTTGGCGCGGCGGTTCTGGAACCATGTGATGACCTGCGCGTTGGAGAGGCCCAGCTGCTGCGCGATCTGGTCTCGGTCAGCTGGAGACAGGTACTTCTGGTACAAAAAGCGCTTCTCCAGCTCGTAGATTTGGTGGTTGGTGAAAGCCGTCCGGGACTTTCTCCTCTTCTTTGAGCTCTGTCTTTGGCCGAACGAGTTGACGTGCTCACGTCCTGCAGGAGAGGCACAGTCAGCAACACACTCCTGTCCAAATACATGAATAATACTGTTCTTTTTACATCTGGCCATTTGAAAACCATCATTTTAGCAGACAAATATGAGAAATATGAGAAATACTATCACCTATAGTATCATAGCTTGTTTAAGAATGAAAAAATACAACCATTGTTATTAAAAATTACATTATGTTTTAATTTTATACGAATCTCATAACTGTAAAATCAAAATTTGGAACAATAATACAAATGTTTGGCCTATAACACAAGAACTGTCGTGTTGCTGTTCAGTTTTAAAATCTATTAAAACAATTGAAGCTATTAAAACAATTGACTTATTTTTATTTTTGCCAGAACCAAACGCTTTGGCGAGCAGTTCTTCTCGTGCGCTTTTCAAATAATCGATCATATTTATGTGAATGCTCTGATGACTCATGCGATGAACTCCAATTAATCAAACTCCATTTAACAGAGGGACTCTGCTTACATCCTCCCATTTTTTTGTTTTTAATTATAACTAAAATGCCCATTACATTTTGGTGATTAAACACAATTAAAGTCATGCGTAATTTATGGTCAAATTTACGACAGTTGTCTTATTTTCTATCATTTTATTTCACTTCCATGCTGTTTATTTACACACCAGAGCGCAACAATAACAGTTTGAGAACATTACCAGTGAATTATCGTATTTTAATATCACTTTTATGGAGTGTTAAGGAGGTATTTCCCCATAAATTGTATCATTTTGCTTAGAACATTTACACACACATTTATTTTAATATGCCAAAATAAAGCTGCGCCAGTTTGTACATTATCGCGCATTATTTCCTAACCAAAAGTGTCACGCGTGTGTGTGTGAATAAAAATTGAATACGAGTTATAAAAGTGTACCTTCTGCTGCCTGGATCACGCTCACTTCCAGGCCTTTGAACGTCTTGCTCGCCAGTTCCTCCAGCGCGCAGAGCGGGGACGAGGGCGCGCTGATGCCGTTCCTCGCTGCGTTGGGCGCCGTGACTTTTTCCAGAACGCGCGGCGGACAGATACTGGCCACCGACTTTTTCACCGACGGCTTGTTGAGAATGTCCTCGATGCTGAACGGCGTCAGCGGCTTGTTGGAGTTGGCCGGCGGGGGCAGCTGATCCAACGGCGCCCGCGCTCTCCGCTCCTCGCCGCTGGATTGCAACACAGACCCTGCCTTCATGTCTTTGCTGGAGGTCATCGCAGTCCCCAAACGCTCGCAAAAAAAAAAAAAAGTTCGCCCCCGACGTGCCCACAAGCGTCGTAACTCTCCTGCAAGACAAGTTTAAACCCAACTCACGGCAGAAAACATGCTTCGAGGCGGTATTCCTTCAGCGTCCCGCGCCGAGCTCCATGTAGCGGTTTGGGAAGTGCCCCACTGTGGAGGGGAGAGTGCTTCCAACGGGGTAAAAGGCTGTCCCGACCGAGCAGCGCGGAGAAAGAAGAGGAGCCACCGCTAACGAGTTCCTGTTGATTGGGCGAAGTTCAATTAGAGAAACACTAGACTAGTTGCTGACCCGCTGCTGCGTCTTAAAGGGCTGGAGTCTAGGAACTAATTGGACGTGAGGGAGAGGAGGAGTCTCGCGCTTGTGGATGTCTGTGTGCGTGCGCGCGCGTGTCCCCTCCGTTGCAAAAACAGAAAAGCCCGGTTAAACATGCTACAGCCACGAGCGACGAGGAGACTGACTGAGAAAAACTTTAATGTCCGTCCTGGTCGCGGTAATGCGTAATTACGCACCGCGCGTCACAGGCGCAGTGTGAGGGAACCTGGCTCCACAACACATGGCAACAGTGTTCATGCGTGTACCTTATTGTAGCTGATGGATTTACACTTTTATTATTTTCTTTTGGCTCACGCAGTTAGCATGAGATCGCCGTGAATATAAAAGGCATAAAATCACCTCCAAACTGTTTGAACTGCGCATTTAAAAAAAAATCCACAGTGTAAATACGAATTACAGTATTTTTCTTGCTTTATTTTCCATTTAATATTACGTTCGCTTTCACCTTTTATATCATTATTGTTTTAAACTGTTATTTTAGCAATAATTTAGCAGATAATTGCTAAAATAACAGTTTAAAACGATAACGATAACACAAATAGCTCTGTAGTTATAATATTAAAAACAATCAGGAATATAATTGTTTTTAGCTTTTATATTATAGCTACAGAGCTATTTGTACCTCACGCACATCTGTTTGTAAATAGAAAAGCATGCAATATTTTATGATGTTTTTAATTGTTCTTTTTATGTTCTTTTACAACGTTTTATGATGTTTTTAATGTTCTTTTATTGTTGCAAGTGGAGCACTTTGAGATTCGGGGTCAAATGTGGAGTGCATTATACATAAAATGTATTATTATTATTATTATTCAATTGAAAATAATCAAAATGCGAATTCTCAAAGATCAAAACACTGTCATCATTGCGCGTCTTGATTATCCCCAGTACATTTCTCATGGCCTGTCCCTGTCCCTGTCCTGTAGGTAACACTTCTGAGCACAAATGCGTTTGACTTGTAGCCACGGCACGCGCATGCAGGAGGGAGCTGGAGTGTAAACGTGTAAACTTGAAATTAGGACGGGAACGGAGCACGTACAGGTACGTCAACAAACGTTATAATGTTTAGTTGTTGTTGTTTTTTTCCATCGTTGAGTCTTCCGTTAACAGATTCTATTTATCCATGGCGCCGTCGTGGGTTTTTAAAGGTAAACTGGAAAGGAAAGAACACACTTATCCAAGCTCAGGTCTTTATAAAACGCCCCGTGAAATCCAATACGCGTTTTGTGTCGTCTTGTGCGCACTTTGGATACAGGAGCAGCGCGCACCGGTGCCAAGAGCAGCATATGGTGACACTGGTGCAGGGACAGAGCTCTAAAACAGCAGGACATTCTATTAGGTGCCCTGGAGGTCCGGCCTGGAGGAGGCAGGGCCCGTTACGCACACGGCACGAGCACAGCGGACCGCGCTTTTGTGTGCGTAAAGATGAATTAGATTTGAATGTGTTGAATTTGAATTACGCACATTTTACGCACAAAAATAACATTAGTGTAACCCATGTGCTTATTTTTATACATGGATACTTTGTAATTCCAATAAAATCACATAAAAAAAATTAAAATGTAAGCAATATCAAATAACTTGGAATATTTTTGACCACAATAACCCAGTATTTTCCTTTTGCGTTTTGCTTTTTTGCTTTTTTCCGCTCTGCTCTGCTCCTATCACGCAGCTCCTCCCGCGCGCTCCGAGGTCGACATTTTTTTCATTCTTCCTCGTGCCTTAATTTAAACGTTAATTAGAAGCAGAGCAGCTGACATCATCCATCAGCGCTCCAGACGGGTTTTAATTGGATGATACGCCTCGCCGTGAGCTCCTATCAGCGGCCCGCTCCCCTTCAAAGCCGAAGGGCCCCGCGCCGGTGCACGTTTATTTTTCTGCAGCATTTATAATCAATTAGTGTTTTATGCGCCGTCCCTCCTTCCGAAAATCTCAAAGGCCAAACAGCGACAGTGTGAGGCTCCACAAACACCGAGAGTGCCCCGCAAAGGTCACACATTAATCACTACATTAACGCACCGTGGCCAAAGAGAAAGAGAAAGAGAAAGAGAAAGAGTGTGGATGCGCAGGGTCTAATGTTCTCTGGACACTCACGCGGCCAAAGAACATGTTATACGCGGTTATTTTTATTTGGTTTATCAAAGTTAATCCGCTGGTCAAACAGGGATGGATGTAAGATCATGTGAGATACACTTTTATATCAGGCAAAAACCAAGGCCTACACACAAGACCATTTTAGATTTTATTTTAAATATTTATCCATGAATGAAGGACTTTTTATCGTTTGCAACTTTGCATTCATTTTGGGTCCATTAAAAGAAAATTATATAAACGTAAAAAAAAAATGCATGAAATATGCACATGACCTAAAATATAAAACAAATAATAACAAACTGTCAAAGGCTTTGACATTCCTGTTACAGTGATATAAGTTCAGCTTTCAAATAGTTCAGGCCCCGACTATAGTTTCTATGTTTACAATTTTGTTCACCACAGCAGGCCTATAACCCACAGAAATACATTAAGAATTATAAAAAAAAATGAAATTATATATATATATATATATATATATATATATATATATATATATATATATATATATATATATATATAAAATGCATTTTGCATTTTATTACATGTTCGTGGACACAATATTAAACAGACATCTAGCTCCCATTTATTTATTTATTTATTTATTTATTTTCTTACATTAGGACAATATTGGCATGTGCCTGTGCGCAGCATATCGCCCCGTTAAACGAATCCAAACAGCAGTGAGAGCCCCGGGAGCAGTGAGAGCCCCGGGAGGAGCCCCCGGGAGCAGTGAGAGCCCCGGGAGGAGCCCCCGGGAGCAGTGAGGGGCCCCGGGAGCAGTGAGGGGCCCCGGGAGCAGTGAGAGTGCAGTGCGCTCTGCAGAGTCCACGGTGGGCACGGGGCCTGTGTGGATCAGGGACAAAGACTCTTCACGTGAACACGGGAGACCGAATGAGACACAACTACGTGCGTAAAAACACTCTCCACAGCTCAGTGTGAGCAGCGTAAGACTGAAGATGAGATGAGCTGTGAGGACAAACACACACCGCGTGTTCACGAGGAAAACACATGCAGAAAATAATCATCAAAGTGAGATAGAAAGAGCTTAAACAGAGGAAATAAACAAATGTGCTCCACCTGCTCCGCGCGCGACTCTATAACGAGCCACATCCTGTTCCTGTCACCGCGGTGGAGGCAGGTGGAGGTGGAGGTGGTGGTGGAGGCAGGTGGTGGTGGTGGAGGTGGTGCTGGTGGTTGTGGTGGTGGAGGCAGGTGGAGGTGATGGTGGTGCTGGTGCTGGTGGAGGTGGAGGCAGGTGCTGGTGGAGGCAGGTGGAGGTGGTGGAGATGGTGGAGGCAGGTGGAGGTGTCCCTCTGCACAGTTTGAAGTGGCTCCATCAGCTCGCGCACGGCTCGCGCGCAGGTGTTCATCCTCACGGCGGCGTCACGCTCTGTTTACGGCCCGTGCGTTATGACGTGATCACTTGTGATTGGCTCCTGTCGTGGATCCAGAGCATTCCTGCACACTGCACTGTGATCAGGCAGGAGGACATGGAAATGACCTCAGATTAGCAGCAGTTATTACGCTCATTCTACATTCTACACTGCCCCCAAACAAACACGATCTATTTCTCTCAAACACCACCACAAAATCAGTAAAATGATGACCCTAAATTAATATCTTATATTATGACACCTTTTAAAATATTGTGTAATAATGTTCAGTGAACATATATTTAATAGATCATATCAAATCTAATACATTTGCTTCAAATTAAATTAAATATTTACACTGAAAAAAGTAAAAGTGACACAATATATACAAGTATAGGGTCAATGTGCTTTTTTCATTTTCTTATTTCTACAACATAGAACAAAACAGACTATTTTATTTTAATTCTGTTAAATAAAGGCTTTACCACGCAAACAGGCCGAATTCTCCCACATTTTTCTCCAGAATACAAATTAAAAACACCACAAAACAGACTGAAACAGAATAAAGAACAAAAAAAATAATGAGTTACAAATAATTCATTTTACACACTACGTTTACATGATCCCAGATTGGTTTCTGTTGAAGTAGTTTCAGGAGGGGTGTAAAAATAAAGCAGTGAAATGAGCTGGTGATGCAGTCCGGTCCCCTCCCTCCACAGAGCTGCAGACACTGGTCCTAAAGCCGGCCCCCGGGCCCTGACACGATCCGCAGGTTTAAGCAGGATCACAGCCCCACACTCAATGCTCCTTTGTCGACTCCTGATTAGTCTCATTAATGAGTCATTTGTGCAGCGGCTGGAATCGGATACAGGGATCAGTGTTGTGCGTGGCGACGGGCCAGTGTGGAAAAAGCATTCATGAAATCATTGAAGTAAAAATAACAGAACAGAAGCAGCACAAATATTAGTGAAAAATATACAACCTTATGTGGCCGGTGGACCTTTTCTGTCACTACTTATAAACATGCATTTGTGGTCCTGATACAACACAGTTTTACAGTCATTACATCACGTTTCCATGTCCTCCCAACAGCTTTATCCAAATTATTTTTCTATTTTTAGTATTTAAGGGTTTATATTGCAGTTCTAGTGTATCAGGTTTAACTTAAATTACCCATCTTTCTGCAGGGTTAGTAAAAAACAGGGACCTAATTCTGAGCCTGATGGTCAAAAATACATAAAAACAACTGGACACTATTTGCCCATTGCATATGTAGTGTCCTTGTCAAATAAATTTGCATTAAAATGGAAATAAATGTTGTTTTTGTTGGACAAGTTGGTGAAAATAGAGCCTGGAAACCCACTCTGACACAGGGAGAACTGTTTATGTAAAGCCACAGTATGTCACTTTTTAGGCAAGAAAAAAAATGTAACTAAAGTAAAGCTTTTTTTTTTACATTTTGGTTGTTTAAACTGAAAACTGCAAAAAAAAAAGCCATGCATCTTCACATTGCGTTCTGACTTGTGCATGGCTATACTATTACACAGTCATAAACCTCATCTATTTCCATCTTGCAGGTGATGTGCCAGGTCCAGAACGAAGTTACGCACGGTACCTTTTTTCCTAATCCTTTTTTTGTTTTACTTTCTTTTAATATATTACAAATGCTGCATTGCTTTATACAGCAAAAAATAAGAGACCACTGCGTATTTTTTTTATTTCCTGAAATCAGCATCTCTACATGTATTACAGCCATTCCATTCCAGCGTCTGTTGAATTTCAACACAAACACAAAGCTGAGCTACTTCAGTTCTTGCACCAGGAGTGGAATAAAGTCACCCAAGAACAATGTGAAAGACTTGGACTAAACCAGGTCTGAACCAAGACTAAAGCAGGTCAAAACTAGGACTAAACCAGGTCTGAACCAAGACTAAACCAGGTCAAAACCAGGTCTAAACCAGGTCTAAACTAGGACCCAAGAACAATGTGAAAGACTTGGACTAAACCAGGTCTGAACCAAGACTAAAGCAGGTCAAAACTAGGACTAAACCAGGTCTAAACTAGGACTAAAGCAGGTCTAAACTAGGACTAAAGCAGGTCAAAACTAGGACTAAACCAGGTCTAAACTAGGACTAAAGCAGGTCTGAACCAGGACTAAACCAGGTCAAAACTAGGACTAAACCAGGTCTAAACTAGGACTAAACCAGGTCAAAAATAGGACTAAACCAGGTCAAAACCAGGACTAAACCAGGTCAAAACTAGGACTAAACCAGGTCAAAACTAGGACTAAACCAGGTCTAAACTAGGACTAAACCAGGTCTAAACTAGGACTAAAGCAGGTCTAAACTAGGACTAAACCAGGTCTGAACCAGGACTAAACCAGGTCAAAACCAGGTCTAAACCAGGACTAAACTAGGACCCAAGAACAATGTGAAAGACTTGTGGAAAGCAACATGGACATTGTCGGCATTAAGTAACTCTTATCATTTAAAAAATACTTAATGTGTCTAATTTTGACGATGAAATCAAGAGAGTTTTTTTGTATTAACCCAACAACATCAATTGCTGTAATTAGAAGCTATGTAACACAGTTTCGTGGAACCATTTGATGCAACTTTTTAAATTAAATCCAAGGAAATATTTTTTGGAGTGCAAGACGCATGAAAGCTGTGATTAAAAATAAGGATTATTGCACCAAATATTGATTTGTGAACTCTTCTTAAGTGTAAACATTAGTATTATGTTGTTTTAAAATGAATTTGATCTTGTTTCTTTGCATTGTTTGAGCTCTGAAAACATGGATCTTTTTTGTTATTTTGACCATTTGTCATTTTCTGTAAATAAATGCTCTAAACCAGTGTGTGTTTCCCAACCAGGGGTACAAGTACCCCACACTGCAGGGGGTTCTCGGCAGTGTCGTTGCCAGGCGCAGTGGGAGATTTTTTTGAATTTTTTAACTCTAATTTGAGTAAATTTGAGTTAAAGAAAAGAGAGAAAATGCCTGAGAATTACATTTTCAAATTAAGGAGATGAAATAAAATGATTTTCATTTAATAATCTGTTGTGTCACGTTCTACTTTTGTAGAATTATCAACACGTATGAGTGAGGGGGTACTGGAGGTATGACAAAAAGGCTCAGGGGAACACAAGACAAAAAAGGTTGGGAAACACTGACATACAAAATACCAACAATGTTATTCAGACCAGCCCATGTCTTTATACAAGAACTTAAATTTGTGAATATTTTGGCAGAGCTTTTGCTGTAAATCCAGAGCGTTCCATTTTATTGCTGCGTCGACACATACTTTCACTGCTTTTAAGTAATTTTCTGATAGATTGTTTAAGTGTTTATATGCACACATTAGCAAACACAGCCAAAAAAGTTTTAAAATATTGATTTAAACAGCACATTTTCAGGAGCCTGTGATCTTGTGACTTGTTTAACAGGATAAATCATCTCCCCTGTTGTAGTTCCAACCAAATCAGGCTTTTGTGGTCAGACTGTGAGCAGTGATGGGAAACACTGATCTAAATGATAATATTTTATTTGGATTTTTTGGAATTTTTTATAGACTCAAAACAAAAATGTTCCTTTTGACCAAACACATACCTATAAATATACAGTGGTACCTCACCTTACGAAATTAATTCGTTCCAGAAGTGGTTTCGTAACGTGAATTTTTCGTAAGTTGAGCTATTTCAATGGAAAAAGCCTGATTCGTTCCAAGGTTGTTGTTTTTTTATAGTGTAACATTTTTTTTTATAGTGTAACATTGGTTCTGCGTTCTGATTGGCTAAGAGACTAGACCAGGACTAACCGTGGACTAAACCAGGTCTAGACCAGAACTAAACCAGGTCTAGACCAGGTCTAAACCTGGACTGGACCTGGACTAAACCAGGACTGGACCAGGTCTAGACCTGGACTAAACCAGGATTAAACCACCACGTGCTGCTCTTTGCTGGTTTCGTGCGGCTGGTTTGTGGCTCGGGCTCCAGAGGACGCGGTCCGGGCGCCGCGGTTCTATCTCGTGCTCGCAGCCCCGGTGCCGGTCGTGCAGACCAGGACTAGGGGTGCTCCTCGCGCGGTGCCGTGCTCCTCGCTCCTCGCGCGGTGCGTTCATGTCTCCGCGCTGCTTCCGGAGTCGTGTCTCCCCCCACGCTTCACTGTTTAATACATTTTGTTGAAAATCTTGCGTGTTCGGCGCTAGAGCTAAGAGGCCAAGAAAGGTGCTTTTTGAGCGGGGATAACAGCGGGGCGTGCATCTGAGCGCGCATTATTCGAATTTTTGAGATTTCGCGTTTCGTAACTTGAATTTTCTTTCGTATCTAGAGACCAAAATTTAACAGGAAGGCATTTCGTAACTTGGATTTTTCGTATGTAGGGTCTTTCGTAAGGTGAGGTACCACTGTACTAGTAAAATCAGAAAAAAATGATCATTTTGCAGTGGTCTCTTATTTTTTTTTCCAGACCTGTATCTGGTTTGAAAGATAACAATGACATGTTTTTGCCTTTCCCCAAACATCAGTGAAAAAAAGCAACTTTCTGCTTCCATACTGCAACATTTGAAATATAATATGTAACAAAAAAAACAAAAACAAAACCGTACTCTCGGACTCACCCCAGCCCTATTTTCTCATGTCACTGTACATATCTGTGGCAAATGAAGACGAATGCGCTTGTGTGCGCGCGCACCGCAGTCCAGGGGGGCTTTTGCACAAATTAATCACCTGCAATTCTATCCCCGACCACTTGGGCACTGCGCTGCTCCCCGCTGCAGCCCCCGTGACCCTTTACAAGCCCGAGAGTTGCTTAAAACAAGAGAAAATAAATGACTAACTGAAGGCACCTCTCCGGAGACGCAGTGTGGGGATGGTATGATGTCGCGACCTCTCCGATCACCCCTCTCTCCCACCCTCTGGCGCATCAGGATTTCATTAAACCTCCAGCACCCCCTCTACCCCAACCCCTCCAACCTCCTTATATATATTTTTTATTTTTTTTCTCTCTCTCCACTCCCTTCCCCAAAAACCCAAATGAGGAAATGGCTCGTCTGGTCGCTGACAGAACCCGGGCTCTACCGTAAAGATAAATGACCCAAAGTATTAAAGTTTAACACGTTGACAAAACCCACCTGATCTGCGGGATTAATGCAACAAAAATACACCCAACAGGAAAAGTGAAAGGGGAAAAAGTTGATGGAAGGTCGCAGGAGAGTGTAAGTCAGGCACTGGGAAGGTCAAAGAGTATTTAGGGTAAGTATGGACCAAAAAAAAAGACAAGTTAGCCTATATAAAACAGAGTATAAAAATGGAAAATTGTGCTAAAGTAGCCTAATGATGGGAAAATGCAATAGAGTTTTGTCTTAAAGATTCATTAATACTGTGATGTCATCCAGACTAGATGTTCAGATGGGATTCCAACCACAACAAAGTGACATCATGTGAACGTGAACTGACAAAAACAACAAAAACAGGCAATAAATTCACATTAGAACGTAAAAATCATTACATTTTCATTTCTCACTTTACATTTCATTAGAGTAAATGTGTCTCAGAGTCTGTAGAAGTATAGATTAGGCCACACAATAAGATATTTAATTTAATACCACTTATTATTTCACACTTAATGAATTAAATGGAAATGTAGTTTAAACAACCAGTAAAATAAACACATATAATTAGCAGATTGGCCACATTAATCTATCCTTTTTTTTCTTGCACAGGTGTGAACAGTCTTAAAGAAATCAGATTATGCACTTTAGATGTAACATGGGTGTCAAACATGCGGCCCGGGGGCCAGATCCGGCCCTCCAAGATTTTTAATCTGGCCCTCAGCTGATTTTCTATTAAAATATTTAAATTTTCTATTAAAATATTGGTAATTTCCTGCGCAGTTTAGCACAGCAGCGTCTCCAACGCCTCTGTACGTGGCCCCTCCCACCAGCGCCTCTGTGCGTGGCCCCTCCCACCAGAGCAGCACAAATGAAGACTCGCCTCTTTCCAAACGCTCTTAAAGGACCATCGTTTTGACTGTTGACCATAACACCCTTATCATTAAACCACAACTAAACCGGGTCAAAGCCAGGACTAAGACCTAAAACAGGACTAAATCAGGACTAAACCAGAACTAAGACCTAAACCAGGACTAAACCAGGACTAAACCAGGACTAAGACCTAAACCAGGACTCAAACAGCGAGGACTAGAACATCATACAGGCCCAAAATCAGGACTGCAGGTGGGTCTAAAACAGGCTTACCATATATTAGTATATCTAAAACAGGACTAAACCAGGCCTAAACTAGGACTAAGGCAGGACTAAGTCAGAACTAAACCAGGCCTAAACCAGTACTGAACCAGGACTAAATCAGGTCTAATCCCCATTTGTTCAGGAGGTGAAAGGGAAACCTGTATGCTTGTGTTGAAATTGCATTTTTCTTAAAGCCCCAGTGTGTAGGATTCGTGGCGCATAGGTGGATGGTGCTATTGCACTTTCTGTTTTATCTACGGAAAACCTCGAGGGTCACCCGGGCGCGCTCTCGTACCCGCGCACGAGCCACGCGCTGCTACTGTATAAATAAAACGCGGTCCCGTTTTTTTTTTTCTTTTCTCATGAAAACACACATTCCCGATCATGTACCATGACACTCTACACATCAAATGAAACCTTACAGTCTCCTCTTTTTGACTATGCAATTCATTTCCCTGCAAAACAATCACTCCCCGAGCACATGGGGCTTTTATACGGAAAAGCACAAAACGAGGTTAGCTTACCTTAGAATGCTTTGCACAGGTCAAACTCTGTATTTCACCATAAACTTGCTCTCAATTTGTCCGTAAGGATCCAGCGAATAAAATCCAGTAAAACAATTTAGTCCAAAACACGTGTTAGATCCATTACGACGTCTGATCCGGCAGCATGCTTGTGTTGTTTACCCCAAACCACGAGCCTTGCCGAAGGCGAAGGCGGAGCCCAAATGTCCTTCTGCGGCTCTCGTATTCAAAATGGCTGCCTCTGCATGGGGAAGATCCCCCTTTTATGTGACTATATCTAAGTCCAAAAGAATACTTTGATTTCATGATGGAAGTGAAAAGGCTTGGAAAACAATGTATTTTTGAATGGGTATCTTCAATTTTAATTAACGGGTAAAAATCTTACACACTGTCCCTTTAAAGTTTCAGGTTGTTCATAATATTATAATATTTTGTAAAAGAAAGAGTTCATCAAATAAAAAAGACTTCTGTAAGAAATTTGCGTTTCTCTGCACAAATTTGGACTGCTATTTTTGGGGTATATTTGAGTTTTCCGATCCGGCCCCTTTGGGATCAGAGTCGGTTGGACACGGCCCCCGGACCAGAATGAGTTTGACACCCCTGGTTTAAACACTGTTCTAGCTCTTTTATGATAGGCTACATGTAAGAATTAAAACAAAGTGCCTTCTTTTATCCAGTTATGATGTGCAACATAGAGTCTTAGTTTCTAGTCTACGATAATTCCCACAGTGCAATGAAAAAATAAACAAAACAATGATTTGCCAAACTACTTGTGCGTTATGCAAAATGAACCACATCAGCATTAGGCGAGTTAGCGTTGTACAGCACAATTTGTACACAAAGTTATTTAAAGTGCTATAAGAAAATTTAAATAACAATACAAACAAATCATAATAATAAAGTACTTCCCTACAACTGTATACAGCTGGTATTGTACATCTTATTTTGTATTTGACTACTACTTTTCTATTTAAATCTGATTTGTACATATACATTTATTATCGTTATTTTTATGTATATAATTATGTCTCATCTGACACTAGTGTATTGCTCTTTGGTTGCTCTTCCATCTATTTCTTCATTTCCATCTTCTTTTTTCCCCCTTTTTTCCCTTTTTACCCTCTGTTATGTATTATTATATTATATTTTATATTTGTTGTGTGAGCTAGTGTACCCAAAACAATTTCCATTGTGGATCAATAAAGTTTGTCTGAGTCTAAGTCAGTGCTTCTCAATTATTTTCTGTGACGCCCCCCAACGGAAAGAAGAAAAAATTTCACGCCCCCCCTCCCAGCGCGGACTATAAATAGTATTATTTGTCTAGAAAATTGTTATTAGTACACCTCTGCATAACAGTGTATCCTTTATTAACATTAAAAACAAAAAAAGAAACTTCCAACAAAGACTGTACTGCCTTTTTGCACTGAGGACTCAAATATTAATGTGTTTACATTTTACAGAAACGAAACTTAAAACCAGATGGCTCATTTGCATAAACTAAAAGCGCTGGAAAAAAACCCCGGTCAGTCCTTGTGCCGCTGATGCGTCAGCTTCTGTCGGACTAAAGGACACGACTCAGTGGAATATACGTGTTTTTTCTTTCTGTGACAGAGGATGTTCTGCTGATGGTGAGACTGTTCTGTATATCGCGTATTTAAGGTTGCCACCCCCTGCCCCAGAGCGACAATGAGAGCGCCACTACCAACTACTGTTGTTGATGTGCAATTACACTTAGTTCTAGTACAGTACGGCAAAAAAGCATGTTTCCCAGGGTCACACGAGCCCTCCCAGGAAGGCCCGCACTGGTCTAAGTCAAAACATAAAATATCACCATAAAATTGACATTAAAAGACAATCATATGCACATCTGAACAGAACTTCTTCACTTTATTTAGCATTCTCATTAACCGCGGTGTAAAGATGTAATATATTTGTATAACATTTACAGTCAGAGAAAGCAAAAGTGGAATTTTATTACAATTATTCCAGTGATTGATTGATGAAAATACAAGGTACAATGTACAAAGGTGCAGGTAGGATTAAGTTATTTGATCTTTGACTTAATCCTACCTGCACCTTTGTACATTGTACCTTGTATTTTTATTACATTTTATTACATATTTTTATTATATTGTTTACTTCTTCCCCTGCACTTTTGCAACACTTTTTTTTACCATGTACTATTATGGCATGTTATTAGTACTTCTGACTATCTTAGCAAGTCAATGGTTCTACTGATCCTAAGCATTTCATTGCATTGTTGACCTTGTGTTGATTCTGTATATGACAAATAAACAATCTTGAATCTTGAATCTTGAAAAAAAACAACAACTTGAATCTTGATTTTAGTATTGAAAAGAGCATAACCCCCAAACCTGCAAACCTGAGTGAGTTCATGCCTCGTCTCTCCTCTCACATTAGGACACGGTGCATTTCTTGTTCTGCGATTATATTACTCTCCAACCTTTCCTAATACTTGGACTGCTGACCACGGACCAATCAACTTTATCCAAGATGGATGGAGCGGCTGGGTTCCCACCGCGAGTGCGATCTCATGCAGCGGGCTAAATTATACGCAGCACTTTGACTTTTGACCTGTGCTTTATATATAAGATAACACAGGCTCAATTACCTTGTCCCCCATGGGAGTCCTCAGTAATCATCAAGGCCAGAATAATGAAGCAACACGCGCATCTATATACTGCTCTTGGAAATGACCTCACATCCTGATTAGTGCTCAAATAATGATGTGTCCTTATGCTGGAATACTAAGTTTAATAAATGCCTGAAGATCTGCCAAGCTATATTTTAAAGGATGAGTTGTTATATTTTGCAATAACAGTGGAAGGATTCATTTAGATATTTGAAAAGTGCTGGACTTCACCTCTCAATGACTCAGTGTGTAAAATGGACATACTGAGGCAATAACACTTTTGAAAGGTTTGGGTGCAAAATGATCCTATTAAATCAGATATTTATCTGAAAAAGCTTAAAGCCCCAGTGTGTAGGATTCGTGGCGCATAGGTGGATGGTGCTATTGCACTTTCTGTTTTAGCTACGGCAGACCTCGAGGGTCACCTGGGCGCGCGGCTTGTGCGCGCGGCCGCTACTGTATAAATAAAACGCGGTCCCGTTTTTTTTTTTTTTTTTCTCATGAAAACACACATTCCCGATCATGTACCATGACACTCTACACATCAAATGAAACCTTACAGTCTCCTATTTTTGACTATGCAATTCATTTCCCGGCACAACAATCACTCCCCGAGCACATGGGGCTTTTATACGGAAAAGCACAAAACGAGGTTAGCTTACCTTAGAATGCTTTGCACAGGTCAAACTCTGTATTTCACCATAAACTTGCTCTCAATTTGTCCGTAAGGATCCAGCGAATAAAATCCAGTAAAACAATTTAGTCCAAAACACGTGTTAGATCCATTACGACGTCTGATCCGGCAGCATGCTTGTGTTGTTTACCCAAAACCACGAGCCTTGCCGAAGGCGAAGGCGGAGCCCAAATGTCCTTCTGCGACTCTCATATTCAAAATGGCTGCCTCTGCATGGGGAAGATCCCCCTTTTATGTGACTATATCTAAGTCCAAAAGAATACTTTGATTTCATGATAGAAGTGAAAAGGCTTGGAAAACACTGTATTTTTGAATGGGTATCTTCAATTTCAGTAATTAACGGGTAAAAATCTTACACACTGTCCCTTTAAAGTGCGGATGACAGATTGAACTACTCATTTCACTAAAACACAGTAAGTTAATAATAATAAATAATAATAATAATACATTTTATTTAAAAGCGCCTTTCAAGACACCCAAGGACACTGTACAAAACAAAGTTAAAAACATAAAAATACTTAAAATACAAAGATAAAAACAGAGATACAAAACTGGAAGATGGTGACAGTGACTGTTATGTGGTGTAGGATTGTCTGAACAGTTCATTATATTTAAGATTTTACCAAAAGAAATTGTACTTCCTGGTTGGAAATCATGACGCCACACTGTTACCTAGCAACCATATACTAGGCCAAAACTAAACTCATTATTATTTGACAAATACAATTTTAAGAAAACACCTTTACCGTGTTTAAATAATCGTTTAAGTATCCAAAAAATGTGTATCTTGTGCATAAATTGTGTTAAACTTTTGGACAGAATTCTTCCAGTGTGACGTCATCAATGTGGGACTCTCTACTTCCTGTAATTTTCAACTTTTTTTTTTAACCTTTCTTCACAAATTGCATCAATCAATCAATGTAAAAGTATAATTTATTTAGAACAGGTATCATTCCACCTAATTAAGTCAAAATTAGATCATCCTGTCAGACACACTTAAAAAAACCATAGAATGCTAATTATATAACGTATGCAGGACATGAAGAAAAAGTGAAAATTACAACAAGCTGCCACAAAATTCCATATAAAATGCACAAAAATGCACATTCTTCTTTAAACATTAATTTGACAAAATATCCAACGAAGAAAATAGTGTACATTTCACCCCATATTGCCAAACGAGGGAAACTATAGACATGTTTTCTCGTAGAAATTAAGAGAGAATTGGGTCAAAAGTACTTTGAATAGATAATTAATTCAGTACTCTTGCTTGTCACGGTATTAGCATTTAATGTAGAAGTGTTCTTTTCCTCAAAACATGAACCAAAATTCAATGTTTGTTGTTAGTCTGACAATATTCCACAGTCATATTTATTATACAGAATGCTGAAGCTTAACCTTATTAGGGTATACTACTACTACTACTACTACTACTACTACTACTACTACTACTACTACTACTTCTACTAATAATAAATATATTGGTTGGCTACGACAAAGTTTTTGCCAGGCGTCCCATTGGCGAGGACAGATGTTTGGCCTGTTGCCATGGCAACATGGGTATAGCCATAGGCGCAATGTATTTTGACTTTCCAGGGGGCGCTGTCGAGCCATTTTTAAAGATTTTTAAATACAGATTATTTGTAAATTCCTTTTTTGGCATTCTTGAATTTTGTGCAAAATTCCGTGAGTTTTCGTCGGAGGGAAGTACCCGAAACCTGAAAAAAGGGGGGAGGAAAATAATAATAATAAGAATTAATAATAATAATAATAATAATAATAATAATAATAATAATAAAAACCAGAACAATAACAATAGGCCCTATGCTTTAGCGCTTAGGCCTAATAATAATATAATAATAATAATATCAGGTATAAAGATATTAAGATAAAGAATATTGGTCCTAATATGGAACCCTGGGGAACTCCAGGACTAACTCCATTTTGGAAGTTGTTAAGATTTGAACAGATTTTATTTTATTTACCATAATGTAATCAGGCTGTCTTTAAACTAAACAATCTCTAGTCTAATTAAGTGAATTCATCATTCAAAGC
This sequence comes from Paratrypauchen microcephalus, assembly GCA_036785185.1. Lineage (NCBI taxonomy): Eukaryota > Metazoa > Chordata > Actinopteri > Gobiiformes > Gobiidae > Paratrypauchen > Paratrypauchen microcephalus. The sequence goes on along the minus strand of JAVJIX010000053.1, from coordinate 3,158,824 downwards.
AAATTAAAAGCCCAGAACGTTTATTATCATGTGTCCAGTTTTCAGTGCTCTGGACATTTTCTGGATGTTTAATCAACTGACGTGTGATTAGACCCCCGGAGGAGAGCGGAGAGATGATTGGTTGTAACTCCTGCTGTTATGTTCCTGGTTGGATGACCGTTTGAAAGGACACGTTACTGTATAGAAAGACACTTCACCTTCTTTGTGATTAACGGCTGAAATATGCTTCAAATTACCATGCTGCTGAAGGCCCTATTAACTCAGCAGGAGAACACAAACACCCCAGACTTTATTAGCACATACATCACGACTCCATTGTTACACACTTTGTGGAATTATTAATGCCCCCACATTAGTGAAATACAAGCCGCTAATTGTGTGCGCTAAATCTGAGCGCTAAATCTGAGCGCTGCTGCTATGCATTCTGGAACATGTCCGAATCCAGCTCGTAAATCCTTATCAAGGCCTTCTGTTTGCAGGGAGGATTTTAATAGAGATTTCTTCTTTTTTAAGACTTTTCCACTGATAAAGGTGAATCTGGGTGGTATTCTTTTGTCGTCGTCAATGGAAGCAGCCGGCGTGAAACTGTCAAAAAAGAAAATAAAATAAAAATTCCACTTCAAAATGTTAATGTTGACCTTACAGATGAAAAATAGCACAGCAAACAGTGTAATTTTACTGTGTTTACTGTGTATTTACAATTTTTACTGTGTATTTACATGCACTGCCACTGAAATAAATAAATACAAAAATAAATTCAGATTGTTTTGATAACTCACGTGCAATACTTAAACTATATCCTCCATTCATTTGTGTCCTTTATAGTGGAATAGTGGACATCTTTTACATTTTGAGATAGATTCTAGTTTGTGGCTGCACTATGATAAAAAAAGAATAATAAAATAAATAATAATAATAATAATAATAATAACAATAATAATAAATATATGAATTAAATACATAAATAAGTAATTAATAAATAATACAAAAAATTAAAAATAAAACAAATAAATAATAAATAAAAATAAATAAATTAATAATAATAAATAATAATAATAATAATAATATATAAAAATATATAAATAAAATATATAAATAAGTAAGTCAATAAATAATACATAAAAAATAAAAATAAAAAACTAAATAAGAAATTAAAAGAGAGTCTAAAAACATTTTGAAGCGACTGTAGAACCGACCGAAAAAATGTTTTTGTCACATGGATTTAACACTATTACAGAGGACATGTTACGACATTATGAAAAAAATAAAATAAAAAAATAACAAAATGTAAATGCTAAGGTGTTTATTTACCTCCAAATTGAAAATTTAAATAATAATAATAATAATTTAGATACACTTTTTTTCTTCGGGTCCCAGGAGGATATAATACTGTATTACGTGCAATCCGAAATTCATTTGAGCAGTATTACCGCCTGTAAAATAACCTACTTAGGCTACACCTTATTTAATCCTACCTGTACCTTTATTACATATTGTTTAGTTTTTTCCCTTGTATTTTCATTGCACGTTATTAGTACTTCTTGACTATCTCAGCGAGTCAACGGTTCTTCTGATCCTAAGCATTTCCTTGCATTGTTGACCTTGTGTTGATGCTGCATATGACAAATAAATCCACCGTACTTGCTGCTTGTAATATTATGCTACCCTGAGTACCCTCTGCTTATTTTTATTCCAATGTTCAGAAAAGCATACGATTGTGAGAAGGGAAAAAGTGTCAGGCAGGCATAAATATAAAGGGAGTGAAAACACTATGCAAGGTCTTGGCCTGTGCAGCACCCATAACTTAGCGAGCTTCAGTAGTTCATATTAAGACTCACACTCATGAGCGATGAATCCACAGAGAAATCCTCCCGCCCGCTCGGCCTGTCAAAGCCCTTAACTATGTTTTATTTGTCCCTTCCTGGGGTAAAATCGCACTTAAGACATGGTTTAGCTTGGACATGTCTGCCAAAGCGCTTTAGCCTGCAGTGTATTAGGGATTTAGAGGGACTATAGGTGAGCGAGCAGTGGTCAGCCCAGTATGCCTGTGCAAACACACTTCCTCCACCAGCTGATTTCCTGTAACAGACCACTTGGATAAATTATTTGATTTCCTCAGCGTCAAGTGAATTCATGACGGACTTACTATTTTCCATGTTGTAGCTGTCATCGCGCGCAGTATAATGTGTGGTGGGTTTAAAATTAGCAGATTATTCTGGCTTTATAAAATATAGCAACACAGAAACATAAGGTTTTTGTTACTCGCCAGCAGTAAAACCTCAAGCAGGACTAGTGCCATTTTTTAAATGTTAGCAAAGCAGTATGTGAACGCCGACGCTGGAAAAAACAAACAAGGATATATCACTACATTTGGAGCCTATTCAGTGTCGACCTTCAGCTCATAACGCTGAAAGAAGAAGATGCTTTGTTTAACCCTCAGGCTTCCCTGTGGACATTTTTTGCCAATTTAGCCCCTTTAAAAAAAAAAAATTGTTCCAGTATTGACCAGGGCTATTTCTTGTTAGAAGTAATGTTTTTACAGTCTGGACCTTATTTCGGTGATAAAACGTCACAGACCTGCTCACACTGTACACCTCAGCCAGGACCTGGTCAGGCCAACAGCACCGTCTGCTCCCGCCCAGGACACGGCTCAAGACCATGGGGGACCGAGCCTTTGAAGACGCCGCTCCCCGTCTGTGGAACGCCCTACCTGACCACCTCAGGGCCCCACAGACGGTGGAAACTTTTAAAAAAGGACTCAAAACTTATCTTTTTAGAAAAGCGTACAATATTGTATGATGTTTTTAATTGTTCTTTTTATGTTCTATTACAACGTTTTATGATGTTTTTAATGTTCTTTTATTGTTGCAAGTGTAGCACTTTGAGATTTGAGGTCAAATGTAAAGTGCATTATAAATAAAATTTATTATTATTATTATTATTATATCGCCCAACTCCGAAATCTCCAGAAATACTCTAAATGACACCAAAGTACAATGGGTGAGTAAATGCAGTTGTTTTTTTTTTAATCACCGAAATAAGGTCCAGATTGTAAAAACGTTACTTGTCCTTTAAGTCTTTGTTTTGTTTGTTTGTTTCAGTTTGTTGTCCCACTTAGAACCCTAAGGACATAAATGTCCACTTACAGGAACATCTACAAAAACAATACAGATCGATATTTTTGTTCATACTCTTTATAAAGTATAAAATCTATCCCTGCCCTAATCCAAATGGTCAATTATTAATTAAGATTTGGGTGAAAAAACTATATAAAAAGTTGAACTTATCTTTTATTACCTTTATTTAACCAGGATGTCCCATTGAGATTCAAAATCGCATTTCCAAGAGAGACCTGGCCAAGTTAGCAGCCAATCCACATAAATAGTTACATACATACAATAGTTACAACATACTTACATACATATTAATGCTATACTTTACATTTTCATTATAAATAAATAAATACAGTATGTTAAAAAAACATCTCAAGAAAAACAAGCACATGTGTTTGTTACCATTTTTCTTATGGAAGTTTTAAATTCATTTATGGAGATGAGAGTTTCTAGTTTAAGGTCTTTCTGTAGGTTATTCCATCCCCAGGGTGCTGAATAGGAGAAGGCAGTTTTTCCTAACTCAGTTAAAACTCTATCTTGGTTCTATAGTTGTGTTTGTTTTGTAGGCAAATCATTAGGACACAAAGATCATTACTGTCCACATACAGAGCTGGGCTCATTACAAAAATAAAGGTAGAAGACTCAGGGCTTAGTAATTATAGCAATACAATTCTGTAGCCACCACAGAATACAGAAATATACAAAATGCACGAATACACAAAATTATTGTGGAATAATTCTAATATAACTTAACAATATTGACATATCTCTTCAAGTTGTACGATGGTTTTTATATATTTAACTCACATACAATATATTGTATGTCACGTCCTCATGTCAACAGGAGGTCTGGACACTCCACTGTGAACTTAATGATGTCACACTGAAACATCTCAAACTCCAAGTATGCTCCACATCTTTTAGATTTTGTTCCATTCCGAGTGCAGGAAGCGTGGCACAGCCCTGGGTGACCACAGGGCCGTAAGCAGCCACAGATGAAACGATATGGAGATTATCGGGACCAAAAGCCTGCAGCTTGTCAGGGGGATGCAGAGCGTATTGTACATCCACATGTATTGAACACAAAGCTGTCAGCGTGCCTGACAGGCCCATTCATCACAGGCAAAGCCAATCCTGTCACAGCCACAATGCAAGAGCTCCTCCCGCCTCTAAGTGACAACATCCAAATGAACACGCGGACACCCGGCCATGTATTCAAATCATCTCTGCCTCCCACTGAAGCCAATTTCCACAGGCTAATAAACCCGGGAATGATTTCGTCTGGGAGAGAGAGGGAGAGAGGATGGGCCTTCTATGTCTGACTGATTCTTGAGGCCCCACGGGTGGCAGTGGATGTCTGGATTTGAGTGGCACATCATTGCACATAAAATAAAAATAAAAAACAAGCTTTTTTGAAATTGATTTAAAATTTTATATCTGCCTAGAAGTAAAAAAAAAAAAAAAGTTGTAACATCCACTTCTAAAAACAAAAAGCAATCAGTTTTTGCAACACACAGTGGAGATCATAAACTGTATGAAGAAGAAAGTAAGCGCAAATGAAGCTCATCGAGGCTAGCAGTTAAAGGGAAAAATATGGAGCCAACAATTGATTTACAGACAAAACAGCAAAATTAAAACATCAGGATCACGTAGAGCGGGTTAAAGGAAAAGTAATGTTTTTTACATTTTGAGCCTTATTTCGGTAATAAAAAAAGTAAAAAGTAAAAATAAAAAAACTCACCCATATCACTTTGGTGTCATATGGAGCATTTCCAGAGATGTTTTAGATTAGCGGTTAGCCTAGCGCAACTTCTAGCCATAGCTCGGGGCATATAATATGTTCCCCGAGCATGTAATATGCCCCATGCAGGCTCCAAATAACACAAACTTTAGCACTTTTCAAATCATGGAAGCCCGATATCTTAGTCTACGAATGCGTTTGAAGCAAAAGTGGCCTGTAATCCGAGATTTAGCCATAGTTTCGAGTAGATGAGGACGCCAGTGCGCATGCGCGGAGTGTGTTCTCAGCTCCCGGGACCCAAACATGGAACGCAAAGCTGTAAACTATGGATAAATCTCGGATTACAGGCCACTTTTGATTCAAACGAAATCGTAGACTAAAGACATCGAGCTTCTATGATTTGAAAAGTGCTTTGTGTTATGTGGAGCCCGCACGGGGCATATTACATGCTCGGGGAATGCCCCAAGCTATAAGTCACGCTAGGCTAACGGCGTTAGCCTAACGCTAATCTAAAACATCTCCGGAAATGCTCCATATGACACCAAAGTGCTATGGGTGAGTAAAACAACTTGTTTTATTACCGAAATAAGGCTCAAATTGTAAAAAATATTACTTTCCCTTTAATATGAACAATTTAAGACCAAATAGCGAGTCTGACAGCAGGAGTGATGGAGAAAGGGGCGACTTTTTCTCAAAACAAAGTGAATTGGAGCTGGACTCGATAGACCCGAAAGCACGACCATGCTCACGTCTGTTTGAAACACAGTGGTTAGCAGGTTAGCTCTGTCCATTTATAGATACACATTGTGATGCAAGCACGCTCACGGGAAATTCTTCAGTGTAGTAAAGACAAAAAACCAAACCAAACAAAAAAAACCATGTTTTTTCTAGTCGAATGTTCGGTTATACTGTGGCTTTAATGTCAACCCTTGTCTACGAACCTCAGATAATAGAAAATATGTAGTTTCCCATCAAGTAATAGCCTCAAACTGTCATTTTTCCTTGATCATTTGTCACTTTTTGTCAGATCTAGTTTACTCTGGATGAATGAGCTGGAAGTGGAGCAGATGGCACTCCTCCTCATCTTTTTAGAGAGATAAATGAAAGTTTCTGGCACACACTAATTGAAATTCTGGCACTGTCAACGAGAACATACTTTGTTTTGAACTTATACAGATGTGTTCTGTTCTAATTTTAGAGATGTTAAGTTAAACTGTTTTTAAACAATATTTTTTCTTGCCTCACTATTTGCATGTGAATTTTCACTTATTCCACGAAGCCTCAGTTTCTCCAACATCATTTTAACTTAACCCTTACCACAGATAAAGCTTAAATATACAGTATATAATACGCTATTTTCAAATCTATTTGTGACCCACCACGGCCAAATAGGACACGAAGTCGTCCCAGAGGCGTTTTGAGTTATTCACAGATTCTGAAACTACAGGTTCTGAGCTTTCCAATGATGTCTTACACATGAAAATCTGACCATATTTGAAGAAGGTGTCGCTATTTAAAAGCAGGCACAGTAGATTTTCGAAAGCCCTGAAAAAAGCTCGTGAACTTTACTCTCTTCAGCCCTCCTTGCCTAATTTGCATGATATTAAGCTAAGCCCTCCCCCATCATGACAGTCACTGTGGTGTGTTAATGTCCAAGCAGGTCAGAATCATTCAATAATTTAATAATACACAGGATAATATGTTAAGTCAAAGTTTACTACAAAATGTACGTATAGTCAGGAAGTACTAAAAGCATAGCAAAGTAACCAATATAATTTTAATAATTGTATAAACAAAAATAGAGTGGAAATTAACCTAAAGAGCACTAGCACATTCTGCAAAAGAAACAAAAATCACAAATTTTGAAAAAAAAAAAAAATACAAAAATCGCATTTTCTCAGAATCTGTTATGCCGACATGAGGGCTCAAAGTCCGTGGTGCGTCACATTTTATAATGTTGTTTCCTTGTCAAAAGCAAACCTAGAGTTGTGGTTTAACACCAAAACCCTGCAAGGCTCTTTTCCACCTCGTGATATTGTGTGGTAATACAGGAAGTGCTACACTGTGTTTTTAAACTTCATTAAGATTAAGATTAAGATTGGGGGGGCTTTTTTAGCCTTTATTGGTCTCACACACAATGACACACAGTGACACACGGGAGAAATTTGACTTCTGCATTTGACCCATCCTTTTTCAGGAGCAGTGAGCAGCCATCTTTTTCGGCGCCCGGGGGGCAGTACCGTGAAGGGTCTTGCCCAAGGACCCACACTGGTTAGCTCATTGCCCGGGGGGGGGTTTGAACCTACAACCTCCAGGGGGAAAGTCCATGACTTACCAGTTGAGCTAACCAGCCGGTACATACACCTCATACACCTCATACACCTTCACTAGAATCATTTGAATGATTTCTGCCCTGGAATTGCCAATCTCTACTGAACTAAAAGTAAAAGGAGCTGTTTACCTAAAAGCCACTGCTTCATGACATCACAAGGTGAAACAGAGCATTTTGAGCTTTTCAAATCATAGAAGCTCAATGTCAGTCTACATTTTCATTTGAGTCAAAAGTGACGTAATCCGAGATTTATCCATAATTTACAGCTTTGCGTTTCATGTTTGGGTCCCAAGAGCTGGGAGGGAAATAAGTTTTGACTCCCCACATGCGCACTGTCCTCCTCATCTACTCGAAACTATGGCTAAATCTCGGATTACAGGCCACTTTTGACTCAAACAAAAGTGTAGACAAAGACATTGAGCTTCTATGATTTGAAAAGTGCTAAAGTTTGTGTTATTTTGGTGACTGCAGCGTCGTGCCCCGACCACTCACGTTAACGGATATCGCTAATCTAAAACATCTCCGGAAATGCGCCAAATGACACCAAAGTGCTATGGGTGAGTAAAACAACTTGTTTTATTACCGAAATAAGGCTCAGATTGTAAAAAAATGTTAATTCTCCTTTAAGTAATGAGAGAGTGAGGTTTTACAAAAACTGAATTTATTCAGTACAATAATTCAAAACAACGGTAAAAGTGAAACATTTGTACCTCTTTTTCAGTCACATTAACCCCACAGTGTTTTCTGAGTTTAACTTTCTTAACTTTGTATTAAGACACCACAATGTCTTTGTTTGCCAAACTGTGTAGAAAAAAAGTCAAAGTTAGCATGTTTTAGTCTTTTTTTCTTGATCAGTGAGAGAAATCTCGCCTCTGTTGAGCTTTAACAAGTGCATCAAAGTCAGGTTCATGTTTGAGGTGGAGATGTGAAGTCCCACAGATGATCATCAGTACAAATGCATTATGTACAATTCTGAAAGTAGTTTTTTTTTTCTTAATACCAAGCAACCTTTCGCGGGCCGGTCAGAGTTGGCTCGCGGGCCGTATTTGGCCTTGAAATGCCCGAGACTGAGTTAGACAGTGCACCAACAGTCAGTTTTGTGTAGGACCTTTAATTAATCTCTTTCTCTTTCTTATCTGACAGAAACCCAGCCGTGAATCTGTGTGTGTGGTACCCCAGACCCTCTCTCTATCTACTATGTGTGTCCTGAGTCAGCAGCATGCCAGTAATTACCCACAATTCCTGCTTGAGAGGGGCTGGCGCTGCTGACAGGAGGAGCATCATTTCCCCTGTGTTCCCCGGACTGCGCAGCGCAATAACACCGCTCAACAGGCCTATCAAGCTGATCCCCATCACAATCCGCCCCGCCACCGCCAACCGCTAACCCACTTACGCTGTAAACAACCGCAGCGAGCTAATAACACAACTCATCGCTTTGTGAGAATGTAATCCAATCAAGCCCTCTCTTAAATGATGTCTTTTGTAACCGTGCGCAATATCGAGACCAAAGCACGGCGACTTCAATATGAACATAATGAGACTTTCCAATAACAGAATCATAAAGAATGTATGAATTGAAGGAGGTAGAAGCAAGAACGTTGGGCTCACTTTGCGTCATTGTCCGCAGGCCCGCAGAGCTCCGAAAGCTTCTGATTGAAATAGACCGGTCCGCTTCGTAACGCCAAGCTCCTTTGACATTTTATTGACATTTAAACACAGGCTTTTGTTTGTCCTGAAGCTGTCAAAGGCACAGATGATTGACAGGAGCTGAAGGGATCTCGGTGTTCATTGGATAATACCTGCCAGTGTTATTGTGGACTGTAGTGGGGATGCTAGAATATTTTCGTTTAATGCACTGACAGTAATGGATGCGAAGATGTGTTGAAGGTTTGTACTGACAATGGAAAATTTGAACAATTCCGTGCAGAATCAATGTCAATAAACTAGAATAGTATATTTATTTGCACCCAAACCTTAGAATTGGAAACCTACTCCTTGTGGGACTGCTATTACACTTTTTGTTACACCTCTGACATGTATAGGGTACAGCTGGAACAAAATTATAAGAACATTGGCTGCTATTGGAGTATTGGAAGACTGTATTTTCACTGTGATTTTGGTTGGGCGAGAGTTTTATCCAAACTTGTGTGTGTATTTGCCTTGAAGGTCTTGAACTGTCCTGTCTTGAGCTGTATCCCGTCTCCCACATTTGAGTTGGCCGTGATTGAAGGGCGAATGAACCAATCAGAGAGCGGCATGGTTCGTTCGTATCAAAACAAACATAGCAGTTTACAGAGTCTACAAGTAAAGCACTAAACTGTATTTATCTCAGGTAAAAAAAAAAAGAAAAAAAAAGAAAGATATATTTTGTTCTGGAATTTACAAGAATTTTTGAGAGATGTCTTCAGCATTTGAGAAACACACATTTCTTTTACAATTTTTCAAATTAGTAGGGGTGATTGGACCATCCCTAACCTGGGAAATCCCAGGCTGCTTTCGTTTGTTCCGATCTGAAAGACAGCCTGGCAACTATGGGAGCCAATCAGAGAGCGGGGAGGGGTGGAAAGGCGTGACACGTGACGCGTACTACGTGACAAACGGAAGCTTGTAGTTTGAACTGACAACTGACATGATTGGCTATGGGCTACGTATACAAAATAATAGACATTCGTAACCAATAAACGGCTGTTGGCGATCGTAAAACACACCTCCGGTACGAGATATTTAGTAGGTGGCTCCCAGACCATATCTCACTTGTGATATGGTCTGGTGTAAACCAGGCAAGACCATCCCAGCTCTATGGTTCAATTCCAGACCTTTTTAGTCGTTTTCACACCTGCCTTGTTTGGTTTGTTTAAAATGAACTAGACTTCGTTTGCTCCTTTGATTCGGACCTTTTGGGCTGGTGTGAATAAAAATCAAACAAACAAAAATATCGATCCGGAGCAAACAAGCGAACCGAGACCACCTAAAAAGCTCGGTCTCTGCACGGTTCCATTCGAACTCTAGTGCGGTTCGTTTGAGGTGAGAATGCAGACCGGACTCGATCCGACACAATTTGGCTTTTTGTACTTAACGAGCTCCCGTCGTATGTCGAGCATTATGGGAAACTGAGGCTGACGAAACGAAACTAAACAAAACAAAACTTACGAGGCTTACTTTGGTTTTGTGTGAAGAGCAAGAGTCAGAACTTGATGCTCACATGAGCGCTGTCCTCCGTAGCCGTCTTGCCCTGTGTCTTCGTCGTTTGGAAATTGATTGTAAAATAGTGTAAACCTCACGATGCTGCTCAAACATTTGTGCGAACTGTAAAAACTGAGCAAACCATATCGCTAAGGCTAGATTGAAAACAGCACGTAACACCATTATTCTCCTCCTTCACGTGTTTGGACACGGCTCATTTCTGTCCAATGGCTGAGCGACCTCAGCACACGTGGTTTTGTTTATAGATGTTGGTTCACTTGGGGAAAAACTGCAGTGTGAAAGCGAACCGCACCAAAATAAAAAAAAATTAAAAAAAATTTGGTCCGGACCAAAGCAAGTGAACTATCGGACTTTCCTGGTGTGAAAACGGCCTTAGATTCAAACAGAATATAGAGGGAACTGTAATTTGTTGGGTTCTTTTTAAAGATAATACAATAGAAGATGTATCCAACGACATTTTGGACTGGGACATGCACGGGTCTTTGGATCATAGAACATCATGTTCAAATGTTGGATCAGGGAGGCCATCGAAATCAGAAAACGGGGCACAGACAGCACCAGCCGTGATGACGGAATGTTCTTTCTTTCACACATCTTGGACACCCTCCTCCAGAGAGCACCAGGCGACAGGACATGTCAGTCTGAGCGACCTGCCAGTTCTATCAGGCTGACCACGCCCGGAATAAAATCTGATAGACACGTCACCCCCAACACTCGTGACAGTTCTGAAGATGGCTTGCAGCCAGCAGCCGAATTATGTCAACAAGGTAAAGGCATCTCTACTGTATTGTCTTAAAAAAGAACCCAAGAAGTTAATGTACAAAAGAAGACAAAATGAACGGTTTTTGATCAGTAGAAGTAACTGGCTGGTCAGACAACTTATGTATACTATATATGTCATTTTTGAGTGATTTCTTGGTGGTGGTAGAGGCGATTCTTTCAGTCTGCTCTAGGACAGCTGTTGCTACATAAGTTGAGGGGAGAGATTAGATTGCATAGAATTATATTCTATATTTATAAAACTGAACATCTTGTTAGAAATGTTTTCTATTTGTGACTAGACCTGCTCACCGTCTGCACCAGAAAATAAGAGGCACAGAGGAGCTCATTCTCACCCACATTCAAACAGTGAGATACAGGACTACATCCATACCACACAACTGTACAACAACACACCCTGATGTAACCCTGTGACATGTTTGTAGATATGATATATATTGGTATTAGTACTGTCAGGCGATTAAACAAAAATCGAATTATTTACAGGATTTGTACTTAATTAATCTAATTAATCTCATTTTAATCTCAAGAGAGGGAGAGAGAGAGGCAAACCACTTTGCGATTGAGTTTGTCAGTTTTTCTGTGGTCACTTTGCTCATTAGTTTCCCAAATTCTGCAAGCGTGATTGTTGGTTTGGTGGTTTGTTGGTTTGGTGGTTTGTTGGTTTGGTGGTTTGTTGGTTTGTTGGTTTGGTGGTTTGTTGGTTTGTTGGTTTGGTGGTTTGGTGGTTTGTTGGTTTGTTGGTTTGTTGGTTTGTTGGTTTGGTGGTTTGGTGGTTTGTTGGTTTGTTGGTTTGTTGGTTTGGTGGTTTGGTGGTTTGTTGGTTTGGTGGTTTGGTGGTTTGTTGGTTTGGTGGTTTGGTGGTTTGTTGGTTTGGTGGTTTGTTGGTTTGGTGGTTTGATGGTTTGTTGGTTTGGTGGTTTGTCGGTTTGGTGGTTTGTTGGTTTGGTGGTTTGTTGGTTTGGTGGTTTGGTGGTTTGTTGGTTTGGTGGTTTGTTGGTTTGTTGGTTTGGTGGTTTGGTGGTTTGTTGGTTTGGTGGTTTGTTGGTTTGGTGGTTTGTTGGTTTGGTGGTTTGTTGGTTTGGTGGTTTGTTGGTTTGGTGGTTTGGTGGTTTGGTGGTTTGTTGGTTTGTTGGTTTGGTGGTTTGTTGGTTTGGTGGTTTGGTGGTTTGTTGGTTTGTTGGTTTGGTGGTTTGTTGGTTTGTTGGTTTGTTGGTTTGGTGGTTTGTTGGTTTGGTGGTTTGGTGGTTTGTTGGTTTGGTGGTTTGTTGGTCTGGTGGTCTGGTGGTTTGGTGGTTTGGTGGTTTGTTGGTTTGGTGGTTTGTTGGTTTGTTGGTTTGGTGGTTTGATGGTTTGTTGGTTTGGTGGTTTGTGGGTTTGTTGGTTTGGTGGTTTGTTGGTTTGGTGGTTTGTTGGTTTGGTGGTTTGTTGGTTTGGTGGTTTGTTGGTTTGTTGGTTTGTTGAAGTGCGCTCACACTCGCTCTATCACCGGTAAGAATGGAACTTGTCCGGACGTGTTTATCGTTCAAATGATCCGTCAGGCTCGAGCAGCTTCGGTGATCAGAAAATTCTTTTTGACATAAACTCCAAATCACGGCGTTCTTGTTAATTGTCCGGTCTTTCGTTTTTTTAAAATAAATAAACTTGCCGTTCAAAGGCCCTGGCAGCGATTTGCTCGCCGCACGCCAAATTTAAAATGTGCGCACATTGAATTGCCGCTCATAATTAATTGCATTAATTTTTATAAGGTGTTAATTTGCAGCGTAATTAATTCGTCTAATTAACGCGTTAAACTGACAGCCCTAATTTGTATTACTGTTTCTATATTTTTTGTAATTTTACTTGTACATATAATTTTACATAATTATATCTTATTTGACACTAGTCTCCTGTTATTTTTGCTACTTATTTCAAATGTATTATTACCATTTATGTTTTTGCTTTTTGTTATATATTATACTGTGACGTGTGAGCTGTCCAAATAATTTCCCCTCAATCAATTGATCAATAAATTTGTCTAAGTCAAAGTTTGAGTCACCCTTAGATTATATTCGAGTGTGAATGTCTAGAAAGGTGCCCAATAAATAAACACGTAGTCTGATCTTTATCTTTACGCTCACTTTTCTGCGGCCGAGTCTAGAATAGAGCCCTCTACGGTTGCCATGGCGCACACTTACAAAGCATTCAGCTATTGGAGTGAGCTCATTTGGAAGTCAGTGCATTTTCCCTGGTGAATACAGCCCCTGGCCTTCCCCCTTGTGCTTTTATTTTTAATTAACCTCTCACAGATAGCATGTTGTTGCTTCCTGTGTCAGTGGCAGCGAGGTTAATGGTTTCGGCGGTCCGGAGAGACACAGAGGGGGGACAGATCAATGCAGCTCAATCCCAGCCTCGTGTTCGCTTTCCGGCACAGGACCACAGTGAAAAGGAGCAGCCCTGGACTCTGCGCTCCTCTGACAGCCTCTGCATGTTAGTGGACAGGTGGAAAGAAGCACAAACATGGCTCTTTCGCAGCGCGGTTTTATAATGAAAGAATGGATTTTTTTTTTTTGAAGAGATTTTAAAGGTCCCATGGCATGAAATTTTCACTTTCTGAGGTTTTTGAACGTTAATGTGAGCTCCCCTACCCTGTTTAGGCCCCCCCCCCCATGGTTAAAAGTTGCGAAATGTCTAAACTGAGCATTTACGATCCTTTTCTGCGTTAGAAAAAATCAGAGCTCAAACGGACGATTTTGAACAAGGAAACTTATTGACGTCAGCTCGAAAAAAGAAATGCAAATGCAGTTCCACCCCCGTCTGTCTGTACTCAGCGTCTCTGTAAATCACGCCCAGAGAGTTTGGACTGCGGAGGAGCTACGCAATGCGATTTTTTATTTGCCTGGAGGAACTTGCGAGTGTTTCTAGGCTCGGAAGTCCTTTATCTGAGCCTGTGGATATCTGAAACAGCAGTGGTTTAATTTTATTTTCTGTGGAAATGTGTTTATTTTTCAATGGAACGCTTCTCATCTCTCCCTCCGCGCAAAAACACGGAAGTGGGTCAGAGCGCACAGGGCACAGCTGAAAAGGAAAGAGTGGAGAGTTTGGCCACGCCCCCACCCGCTACTATAGGCCATCTCTGTCCTCCTCATTTGCATTCAAGCAACAACGCCCATAATGGAGTGTTCCAGAGTGACATTTATGACTCTTTCTCATCTTATCTCTGTTTCTCATGCACTGAGTGTTGATTTTGAAGAAGGATTCATTTACAGTATTAGGGAACCATTAAGGAGCCATATAAAAGCATCAAGAAGTACCATGTCATGGGATCTTTAACTTTGTAGATGGTTCGCCGGATGGTAGTAGCTTCGAACCTCTGTCAGAAAGAGCACCTTAAACCTGAAATTTGGGGTGTTGGAAAATTGTAGCCTCAGAATGTTAACTTTGTCTAACTTATAGCTATTTAAAGGTCTTATATTGTGCAAAATTGACTCCAGTTTTCAAATCATCAAGTTTAAAAACACAGTGGCGACTTCCTGTATTACCACATGACGAGGTTCAACAGGAGAGTTTTCTGTTTGGGAGAAGAACTCGGCCTAAATATGCCGAGATTGTGTGCTAAACATGTTTGAATGGAACAAAACGCAGCCCGAGGTAACACAACTCCACACAAATCCAGGCTTTCGAGAAAAGAAAAGCGTTATACGGTCCCTTAAAAACAGTTGTTGATATTTTTCATGAATCACAGTTTAGCATGTCATTAGAAACTACCAAATCGGCGTTGACAGCTGTGGTTTACCAGCTGCCAATGAGATCACCCCATCTTTTCACGGAGAAAAACACATACTCGCTGTGCGGCTGAGCTGGAAGAAAAGTGTTTGTGTACTGTAAGTTTACTAGACTTTGCAATCCTTTAATGAACTGAACCAAAGCAGCTCTAATTAATTGTGAGTGTGTCAATAATGTGCCCAAAGCATAAGTCTGAGTTTACTCATTTACACATTCAGAGAAAGAACATCGACTTTGTGTCAGTGCCCATGTTTATTTTTAAATGATATTGATCTGGAGCTAATAATCACCTCCTGTGGGAGCCAGGCCATTTAAAAGTCACATTGATGAGGACTTTACCACTGCATTAAGTATATGGAATACAGCTCACACTTTAATAGGGTGTACTTTGCAAACAGAACGGGAGGTGGTACTTGTGGAAGAGGCATTAGTGTACCTATTAGTGGTACACATATAGGCCTAGTTTTGTGTATATAATAAATATATCATAATTATTCATTTTTGGCACACTTCTGGCATTAGTTGTAACAGTGTCTATTTAATTAATACATTTTCCAGTGACATGTGGGGTGTTCTACATGTATCTAAACAGCAAATTTCTCTGATTTGGCCAAGATTTTAACAATTATATTAGGTTATTCGTCGTGTTTTCAGATTTATTGTCTACTTACTAGTTCTGAGACTGCTTAATTCTAGTCTAGAGGTAGTTTATTTTCATTGCATTTCATTTGTTTATTCATTTCGAGCAGGTCAAGGCAAGGAAATAAATACATGTAACTAAAATACAGTCAAATACTGTACATTCACTTTGTTTTGCTCGAAAAGGAGTGGGAAGAAGAAAACTTATTAAGTCTCTCCCCTGTCTTCTAAAACATAACTTTAATTATTGATTTAGCGTCCTTGTCAGTTCAGTTGAAAAACACAAAACAAAACAAAAAACAAAGGCAAATTCTATTCTTGTACAAAAAAACAAAAAAAACAAAAAAACACTTGATCAGGGACAATAAATTACACATAAGGTATTTCTATCAGGAACATTTAAAGTCTGCAACAAGTAAACATACCAACAATGGTAACACAACTACAATAACACACATACATCAGTGCATCAGTGTTTCCCAACCAGGGGTACAAGTACCCCTAGGGGTACGCGAGCACACTGCAGGGGGTACTCGGCAGTGTCGCTGCCAGGCGCAGGGGGAGATTTTTTTGATTTTTAAAATTCTAATTTGAGTAAATTTGAGTTAAAGAAAAGAGAGAAAATGCCTGAGAATTAAATTTTCAAATTAAGGAGATGAAATAAAATGATTTTCATTTAATAATCCGTTGTGTCACGTTCTACTTTTGGAGAATTATCAACACGTATGAGTTAGGGGTGTGCAAAATAATCGTCATGACAATGCATCGCGATACTAACTTTCACAATATACTGCATCAATTCTTGATGCCAAAAATCGATTATTATTAATTAATAATTAATTAATTAATTATTAATAAATAAATTAATAATTTTAAAAAATCCTATGCACTTTTTCTTTGTGAAAGGGTATTGTTTGTTATGATGTAGCTACCTCCAAAATGGCAAATGTTTGAACATAATTTTTAGTTTTAGAAAAAATCCTATGCACTTTTTTTGTTATTGGTTTGGTTTATTTGTTTTTGTTATTCAATAAATTGAGTTGCTCAGAGTTATGTATCAATTGAAGACACTACCCAGATACACAGCCACTGATATTTAAGTTACCCTCTTTTTTTGGTACATTTTCACTGAAGTATGTCGAATATATTGCAATGCATCGCAATAATTCAAGTATCGTGATGCATCGTGATAGTATCGCATCATGGCATATGAATCGTGATTCGAATTGAATCGTGACTTCTTTGCCAATACCCACCCCTAGTATAAGTGAGGGGGTACTCGAGGTGTGACAAAAAGGCTCAGGGGGAACACAAGACAAAAAAGGTTGGGAAACACTGACATACAAAATACCAACAATGGTATTCAGACCAGCCCATGTCTTTATACAAGAACTTCAATTTGTGATTATTTTGGCAGAGCTTTTGCTGTAAATCCAGAGCATTCCATTTTAAGATAACTTGTCAAGTAAAATTATATTGCTGCGTCGACACATACTTTCACTGCTTTTACGTAATTTTCTGAGAGATTGTTTAAGTGTTTATATGTACACATTAGCAAACACAGCCAAACAAGTTTTAAAATATCGATTTAAACAGCACATTTTCAGGAGCCTGTGATCTTGTGACTTGTTTAACGGGATAAATCATCTCCCCTGTTGTAGTTCCAACCAAATCAGGCCTTTGTGGTCAGATTGTGAGCAGTGCCTACAGATAGCTTTACACCCCCAGGGAATCAGCTGCAACGTATCAATACAGTCCAATATTTTTCCATTTTTGATTTGTGTGTGTGTTAATTGCTTGATTTTAGATAGAAAGTTGATTATAGCCTACCTGCAATTAGGCGATTAGATCCCTCTTTTACCTCTGCCCAACGTTTTTGTGTCCTTGGGCAAAACGCTTGGTGCAGATAGATAAGGCAGCCTCACTTTCGTAAGACTACCCCAGGGCAGAAGTATGTTATGACCACCAGTAAGAGCAATAAATCACCGTAGATGTCAGTGTCACTGTGTATTTGTTTGCGTTAAAATCTTCTCCATCCTAATTGTCAAAAACACTACTCAAACACTGATTCCCGATCACAAATGTGCATACTGTCGTTGTGACGAGCAGCGCTGTGAACTCCTGACCTAAGCATACCAAAGAGCGTACTGAAAAGAGTCAGATGCTCGCAGGGATTTGATCAACTCTCCATATGGATTACATTGCAGTCATAAATTTTAGATCTGCCCACAGTAACTCAAAGATATCCTTGCACGACGTAACATCCCCTTTAAGGTGTGAGCCGCTGTAAAACATGGGAGAAGTGGTCTGATAGAGCGGTTAGCGTCGGGGACAGAGCTGGCCCGCTGACAAGGCTCCCCGCGGAGTCCACCTCAGCACGTCTCCGCAGCTATCTCAGAAACACTTACTCTTGCGCTCGCAATAACCTCGTTCGTCTTTCGGCTGCCACCACCCCCTCCTCCCAATCCCCCTTTTCCATCTCCCTTCTCTCTCCTCCCCTCAGACCTGATGTGGAACAGAGCGCAGAGGCGTGATGATGGCTGACACACCTAATCAGAACCGGGACCATCTCCAACCCTGATCGTGAGCACCTCCGAAACATCAAAACGGGGCACCTGCAGGGTTTCGGCGATGTTAGGGGAGGCATACTGAGTGGTGGTAGGTAAATACGGCTACACACTGGGTTACGCTAACCCTTGAATGTCTCTATATTTGGGGAAGGGGGGATCTAGTCTTATCCCCCCAACCTCCGACCCCACCTCCCGCATCAATCACGGCACGCCAGGGGGATGACATCAGCCAGCATTGGCAGCGCTATCTAAGCAGGGACACTGAGGGTTTTCAAGAGTCCAAGAGATAAATTTGAATACAAAAACATTGCATGCTACTCTGTGAGAAAATTGTGTCATAGCAAAAAAAATTTTTAGGGGTAAATAGTGCATTTCTACGTACTTCCAAATCATTTATTCAGTTCTGACAGGGTTCTGGAAGTCTACTGCCTTTAAAGGAATTTTTTTTTTACAATCTGAGCCTTCTTTCGGCAATAAAACAAGTAGTTTTACTCACCCATAGCAGTTTGGTGTCAATTGGAGCAGTATCGCAGAACTTATGTTGAGCCGTTCTGTTCTACTAATGATCCCGTATCCGTTAGCATGAGTGCTCGGGGCATTACTTTGCGGTGTCCAAATAACACAAACTTTAGCACTTTTCAAATCACAGAAGATCGCTGTGTCAGCGTAGACTTTTAGTAGATTCCAAAACGGCCTGAAACCCGATATCGCAACAGAAAAGTAAAGTTCAGAGCGGTGTTAGCTTCTTTCGGACTAGCGGTGTTTACAAAACAGCTGAGTTCACGCATGCGCACTGTCCTCTCTGATGACGTCAT
This sequence comes from Paratrypauchen microcephalus, assembly GCA_036785185.1. Taxonomy (NCBI): domain Eukaryota; kingdom Metazoa; phylum Chordata; class Actinopteri; order Gobiiformes; family Gobiidae; genus Paratrypauchen; species Paratrypauchen microcephalus. The sequence continues at coordinate 3,139,865 of JAVJIX010000053.1, read as the reverse complement.
CAAATGAAACTATAGCTGGATATCGGGTTTCAGGCCGTTTTGGAATCCACTAAAAGTCTACCCTGACACAGCGATCTTCTGTGATTTAAAAAGTGCTAAAGTTTGTGTTATTTGGAGACCGCAAAGTAATGCCCCGAGCACTCACGCTAACGGAGACGGGATCATTGGTAGAACAGAACGGCTCAACATAAGTTCTGCGATACTGCTCCAATTGACAGCAAACTGCTATGGGTGAGTAAAACTACTTGTTTTATTGCCGAAAGAAGGCTCAGATTGTAAAAAAAACGTTAATTTTCCTTTAAATACCGTACTTTTCAGACTATAAGCCGCTACCTTTTTTCTCACACTTCACTTGTCAGGTGCGGCTTATGTATGGATTAATAATTTATCAAGACCTTATCAAATAAGTGAGGAGAGTTCATGAATTAATGAAGCCGTGTTTTAGCCACTTAAAATCTCCTACACAAGTATCAACAGTTCCGTGAGATTGAGTTCAGGGGGTTTACTTTATTTTAAGGCTTCCAGAGGCTACAGGCTGGTCATTTTACAGTTGTTTTACTGCCGTGTTTCTGCCGTGTTACTGTCGTAGACGCTGTTCGAAAAAAGCACGTACCGGTATTTACGTTAATTACAATTTAAAAAAAATCCTTTTGTGTACCATCTTTCTGTGTAAATATCTCAAGTTACAATGTGGACACCTGCGGCTTATAGTCAGGTGCGGCTTATATATGTACAAATCTTTTTTTTTTTTTTTTGGTTGGTGCGGCTTATAGTACAAAAAGTACGGTATATGTTTTAGTTATTAGTTATTTCACAACTTAATTAGCAGAGTAGTTTAATTGTCTTTAACAACAGATTAGAGACTGTAAACAACTAGGGTATGTTAGTTTCAATGGCCTTTACGTCACTGCCTTAAATACTGTATCTAGTATTACTTAGTGAAATATTTTAGTCAAAGCAAGAACATTTCCATAGAGAGAAGCATTTGAAGGACCCTCCACCAGAAAAGTTACACAATGTACCTTTAACTAATAACAGATTCTCCTTACTGTAAACAATTAGGGTGTGTTGGTTTCAGTGTAGTTAGCTCACCCCTTCAGACAGATATAAGACAATGACTTACAGATCCCTGTCAGAACTGAAGAAGCTACTTGGTGAAACATATTCACTCTTAAAGGTCCCATGGAATGAAATTTTCACTTTCTGAGGTTTTTGAACGTTAATGTGAGCTCCCCTACCCTGTTTAGGGCCCCCATGGGTGTAAACTGAGCATTTGCGATCCTTTTCCGCGTTTGAAAAAAAGACAGCCCAAACGGGCGATTCTGAACAAGAGAACTTTCTGACATCACACTCGGGGAAAGGTTTCCACCCCCCGTCTGGATGTCTACCCACCGTCTCTGGAAATCATGCCCAGAGAACTTAGACCACGAACGAGCTACGAAATGGGAGATGCGTTTTTTTTTTTGCCTGGAGGCACGTGAGAGTGTTTCCAGGCTCGGATGTCCTTTATCCGAGCCTCCGAACCTCTGAAACAGCAGTGGTTTAATTTTATTTTCTGTGGAAATGTGTTTATTTTTAATGGAAAGTGTCTCATATCTTCCTCCACTCTTAAAACACGGAAGTGGGGCCAGCGCACATCGCACCGCTAATCCAGAATAGGCACCTTATTACGCACACTAAGAAGCACCTTTTAATCCGCACTTTAGGCTAAGCCCATCAATTGTATTTTTACTGTAATTTATTGAAATATATGCTACTATTGTATAGATACTAAATTGTTTTTATGTTTGTGATCATAACACATGTACTAAATTGTCTAATGTCTGCAACTGCAACATATTTTCTACTGTATGTCTGTCTATATCTTTATGTCTGGGACTGCGGATGGAAATTAGCGCTGTGCTAAATCCGGCATATTTACGTCGGTTTGTGTGATCTTATACAAATTGTGCGTTCATTAATATGCATTGTCCCTTCCAAATAAATGAATAATAAAAAAAAAAATCAATACATAAATAAGGCAACAGTGGCGTATTTGGCCACACCCCCACCCGCTGCACTGGCCTGTCTCTGTCCTCCTCATTTGCATTCAAGCAACAACGCCCAGAATAAAGTGTTTCAGAGACATATTTAGCCTCATGAAGACAGTCAGAGTCATATCTCATGCACTGAAGTTTGATTTTGAAGAAGGATTCATTTACAGTATTAGGGAACCATTAAGGCGCCATATAAAAGCATCAAGAAGTACCATGTCATGGGATCTTTAAAAAACGTTTGTCCAGTTGCTAGAATTCATTTTTGTTTTATGAAGAAACTTACCGAGATAAGTGAGGGATTACGCAGACATTGTTTCGCCAGTTTTATCCTGCAAAGGCATCTGGGTCATCCGCGACGATAAACTGCAAAGATTTACAAACGCAGTTGATTCATTCGATCCTACAAAGAAGAACAATAAGACCTGGGATTTTAAACACTGCACAAATGAAAGCTAATAGGGAAAAGCACTTTTAAGCTAACGCTAAAGCTCTTGATTTACAGCGGGATAAAATGTAGCTCTGGTGGTTCAGTGCAGACAATGGCAAAAGACCAGGAAGACAGATGCAGAACGCGGAATACAAACCTGAGGACATCTTGGCGCTGACAGGTCGAAATGTTAGCATTGTTTGGCTGCCAGTGCGGATCTGTGGCAATAAACGCGCAAGCTGAAATGTGCGTAGCCAGACGCAGGCTGTCATCAAAGAAGAAGAATAGAAGAATACAGGCTCTTTTGTTTTACAGAATTCATACGATCGTAAATATAATATGTTTTTGTGCGTCATTACAGGATTACTTCATGTCAGCTGTTCGAAAATGTCATCACAAATGCTAAAGTCTGCACGGGTATTGTTAAAGGAGACATAAAATATCTTTAATTTGCTTGAATGTAGTAGGATAGTCCAATAAATGTTAACATTATTTAGTATGTCACATTGTTTAAATAGTTGTACAGACATGTATACTGTACAGTCATTTATCGTCATTAAATTTGACTGTGGCAACATATTTTTATAGTGTGAACAAGTTTCCTGTTTCACTTTATAATTATAGGGCCCATATTACTCTATTGTACGTTATAATGTTCTTTCCTCCTCACAAACATACCTGAAGTGTTGTTTTATTTAAAGGAGAATTAATGTTTTTTTACGATCTGAGCCTTATTTCAGTAATAAAACAAGTTGTTTTACTCACCCATAGCACTTTGGTGTCATTTGGAGCACTTCCAGAGATGTTTTAGATTAGCGATCTCCGTAATGTGAGTTCTCGGGGCAAATGTGTCCCACCACGGAAGCTGAGCCCACATGTCGGCATTACAGATTCTCAGGAAATGCGTTTTTTGTGGGTTTTTTTTTTTTTTCAAAATTTGTGATTTTCGTTTTTTTGCATAATGTGCTAGTTGAGATCATGAAGAAGCCTCTCCATGTTTCAGATAACAACATTAGTTACGTTAAAAACATACATTTTTTATTTCAAAAATGCTTGTTTTTGGCGAATGAAATGGGGCGTGTATAAATCAACATATTTCGCCAAACTCGCGCGCTCGCCAAACCTGTTGCGAGAAGGCAGAAGGGGGTTTCCCCTTACGCCGATCAGCTGTGAGGAGCTCGTATATGTTTGCGGTTTCCAAATAAAACAAACTTTAGCTAGCCTGGGAATTCCCAGGCCGCTTCCGTTCGTTTCGAACTGGAAGGCGGCCTGGAAACTCGTCCAAGCGAGAGTCCCAGATTTAGGGCCCCAATCAGAGAGCGGGGGAGGTGTGGCAAGACGGTGACGCGTACTACATGACAAACGGAAGCTTGTAGTTTGAACTGACAACTGACATGATTGGCTATGGACTTACGTATACGCTCAATGATAGACATTCATAACGCCCAATAAACGGCCGTTGGCAATCGCTAACCACACCTCCGCTACGGGATTTTTCGAAGCGAGTTTCCAGACCCATATCTCACTTGTGATATGGTCAGGTGTTAACCAGACTAAACTTTAGCACTTTTCAAATCATAGAAGCTCAATGTCTTAGTCTACGCTTTCGTTTGAGTCAAAAGTGGCCTGTAATCTGAGATTTATCCATAGTTTCGAGTAGATGAGGACAGTGCGCATGTGCGGAGTCACAGCTTATTTCGCTCTCAGCTCTCGGGACCCAAACATGAAACGCAAAGCTGTAAATTATGGATAAATCTCGGATTACAGGCCACTTTTGACTCAAACGAAAGTGTAGACTAAGACATTGAGCTTCTATCAGAGGTCTTCAACAGGGGGGTCACGACCCCTAGGGGGGTCACGGAGGTACTGCAGGGGGGTCGCGAAATCTTTTGATTTCACTTTAAAATAATATAATTTTATATTTTATAGTGTAAAATACAGTATTAACCTGTGTATTATGTCCTTGTATTGGATGTACCATAACAGAGTAGCAATGTTTATACATGACACTAAGCTCAATTTAATATAAAACACAATTCTATGCCGTATATATAGTAGGGGGTCCCTGGCCCAGTTTGCCATCTGATTGGGGGTCCCTGGCCTGAAAAATGTTGAAGACCCCTGGCTTCTATGATTTGAAAAGTGCTAAAGTTTGTGTTATTTGGAGACCGCAAACATATGCCCCGACCACTCACGTTACGGATATCGCTAATCTAAAACATCTCCGGAAGTGCTCCATATGACACCAAAGTGCTATGGGTGAGTAAAACAACTTGTTTTATTACCGAAATAAGGCTCAGATTGTAAAAAAAAAAAAGTTAATTCTCCTTTAAGTCACACATTTAACACAAATCCTGCATAGTAAGGTCGAGTTCTTCTCTCAAACAAAAACCGTTCCACGTTGTGATGTCTCAGGAAATGCCTCGTTGTATTTTTAAACTCATACATCTTCATTGGAATCATCTGGATAATGTGGAAATATTTCTATTGAACTAAAGGCGTTTTGAACTTTTAGAAGCTTCGAGCAGCTGTATACTAGACTTGGTTAGAAAAGTCCCAATTGTTAGTAAGTCACCGGTATCCTATCCTGAACCATTTTTCATGGACAAAACCCCCGCCTTGAACTGAGTAAATGTAAAGTGCAAAGCTCACACCCTGCGCTCCTGAGTGCTCTTGTGAGCGTCTGACTGACAGAAGAGAAACCGATATGGCAGAGCAAATCTGGTTTTGCTTTCCCCCTCATCTCTCTTTGGACCGAAGCGGGCCAATAAATCTGTATCCAGAGCTATTAGATTGACAGAGCTGAGCGCCTTTTGATGTTCCTACGTCGGCAAAAGCATTCCAGCGGTCTGGCGCAGTTTGGCTGTCATCAGTGCGGCCGGTCCTGGACACTGGTGGCATGCATGTCAATTATCCATGCCTTTAACTGTAATGTGTCTGTGATAACGCTTATCACTTCACCTCTTCACCTGAGCTGTAACGCTTTAACCATCGGCATGACTAAAGAAAATACACTGTCAGCTAACCTCAGCTCACTTAGTCATGCCACTTGTCCAAATAGCTCCGGAGAGATAAGTCTGAGAAAAACAAGAACCGCCGATATGCACTTAAATGTACTGGTGGAAGAAGTACTTAAAGGAAAAGTAACGTTTTTTACAATCTGAGCCTTATTTCGGTAATAAAACAAGTTGTTTTACTCACCCATAGCACTTTGGTGTCATATGGAGCATTTCCAGAGATGTTTTAGATTTGCGATCTCCGTAACGTGAGTTCTCGGGGCACTTGTTTGCGGTCTCCAAATAACACAAACTTTAGCACTTTTCAAATCATAGAAGCCCGATGTCTTATCCTACGATTTCGTGTGGTCAAAAGTGGCCTGTAATCCGAGATTTAGCCATAGTTTCGAGTAGATGAGGACGCCAGTGCGCATGTGCTGACTGTGCTCTCAGCTCCCGGGACCCAAACATGAAACGCAAAGCTGTAAACTATGGATAAATCTCGGATTACAGGCCACTTTTGATTCAAACGAAGACATCGAGCTTCTATGATTTGAAAAGTGCTAAAGTTTGTGCTATTTGGAGTCCGCACGGGGCATATTACATGCTTGGGGAATATATTATATGCCCCGAGCTACGGCTAGAAGTCGCGCTAGGCTAACCGCAAATCTAAAACATCTCCGGAAGTGCTCCATATGACACCAAAGTGATATGGGTGAGTAAAACATCTTGTTTTATTACCGAAATAAGGCTCAGATTGTAAAAAACGTTACTTTTCCTTTAACTTTTTTTTTAACTTAAAGGTGCATTGTTTAACTTTTCTGGCGGAGGGTCTGTCAAATGCTTTTCTCCACGTTATTGATGTTATTGCTTTGTCTTTGTCTTTGTCATTCACAGTATCATATTAAACCTTTCTATCTTCATGGAGACCAAACCAGACCAAGTTACGGGTCAGATCTGGTGAGATGCGACCCAGCTCAGTTAGAAATGCAGTTTTTTTCATCGGTTTAAAAATGTTCTTAAAGAGTAAAAAGTGAAAGTATTTCACATAGATTTTAAAATCTAATAAAGCTTCAAATATAGTGATATTGCTATTGATTTTGTCCAGTAGAAACAACTGACAGTCGTTTTTTCCTTGCTGTTTTTATTTGCATATTTTTGTTTGCTCAAACTATGAATTTGTTAAAAATACCCCCCTCACACAATAAAAGAAAACACTTTTACTTTTCACCCCTGTTCAAAAATATAGCATTGTAGAAATTAGAGATCTTAGAAATTAGAGAATCTTTTTTTTTTATGTAGTTAAGTAAAAGTAAAAAGTACCCATTTTGAAATATACTCCTGGGACCCGAAGAAAAAAGTGTATCTAAATTATTATTATTATTATTATTTAAATTTTCTATTTGGAGGTAAATGAACACCTTAGCATTTACATTTTGTTAAATTTATTTTTATTCATATAATGTCGTAACATGGCCTCTGACTGTAATGGTGTTAAATCTATGTGAAGTTAACGACCTAACAAAAACATTTTTTTGTTTTGTTTTGATGACCAACATCTCTGACAAGCTTCAACAGTCACCTCAAAAAGTGTTTAGACTCCCTTTTAATTTCTTATTGATTTACTTATTTATTTATTTTTATTTTTATTTTTATTTATTTTTATTTATTTTTATTTTAATTTAATTTAATTTTATTTTATTTTATTTTATTTATTTTTATTTTATTTTATTTTATTTTATTTTTATTTTATTTTATTTTATTTTATTTTATTTATTTTATTTTATTTTATTTTATTTTATTTTATTTATTTTATTTTTATTTATTTATTTATTTATTTATTTATGTTTATTTATTATTTTTTATTTATATTTTATGTATTATTATTATTATTATTATTATTATTATTATTATTATTATTTTGTTATCATAGTGCAGCCACAAACTAGAGTCTCTAGACACTTAAAAGACAGACTGGTTAACTCAGTGTCCACTACAAAGGACACACATGAATGGGCCGGGTCTCAGGAGGATATACTTAAATAAAATACAGATACCTAAAATGTATATTAAGTAAAGTACTTTACTAATTTTATTTGTTATGTTCCACCACTGCTTAAATGTAGCTGCAAAGAGGTGATCAAGTGCAATAAAATTACATATACTTTTGAAATACAGAGAAAAAATACTGTAGTCTAGATTCTTTGTGCTGTTATTTACACATAAAAAAAAGAGTATAATTTTTTGGCCAAATTTTGGACATTCTCCTCCCCAGGTGCAGCTGAATCTGAAAGTGTCAATGGCCCTGTTGTTGGTTAATCATATTTTTACAGTAAAAAAAAAAAAGTCTCAGTTGACTAAGGTCATTTCTATTTCTCAATCATTCATTCATCTTTGATAAAAGGAGAAATTCAATTTATCAACTGGACAAAGTTTGTTTGGTCGAAAACTGACGAACTGACGAACTGACGAAGCCTCTCGGATGAGCGGCGAAACGTTTTCGACCAAACTTTGTCCAATTGACAAATTGAATTTCTCCTTTTATCATGGATTCTACCTGGACGACTGAGGGATTCTTCACGCATTCATTCATCTTCTTCTACTTTTCCATTTTCTGGGTCGCGGGGGCAGCAGTCCAAGCAGATCTGTTGCCCAGAACACAATGCACCAGCCCCCATGAATCCTCCCGCGGGTGGTGGGTCCACAGGAGGACGGCTCACGTCATTTCTATTTCTATTTTCCAGGAAACAACGACTTCTTATAGGGAATAATTATGTTAGTAGGCTAACAATATGTTTAATCAATTAGATAAAACAATCTTGAGTTAAGTGTTTGCCCATCAGTTTACCAGAGGCTATATGGGTCATCCTGTTGTGCCCCAGGGCAAGACACTTTGCTCACTCCATCACAGTCAAATGGCTCGTTTTGGCAGGAAGAACATCTGGTGTTAAAACTTGACCAAACCATCATGTGGTGTGATGACCCTGCATGTATCAAGAGGTTAGCTGAGATGTGGTGTTGAATAAAATGAGATATTGATTATTATCTATCAAGATTTACTCGAACTCCAGATGTAACGGGTAAGGAATGTTGTGTTCCATAATGTATTCCAGTGGTGCAAGGAGCAAAGTACAAACTAAAAGTACAATACAATTCTTAGGTATCTGTACTTTATGTAAGTAGATTTTAATGTGGATATTTTTTACTTTTACTTCACTACATGTGAGAGCACTTTCTACTCCATTATATTTTAGATCGGGACTGAAAAATACTTTTTTTATGGTTTGAAACCTGCTGAAATGGCTTAGATTTATGTTTTAGCACATTTAACCTCCTGGGACCTGAAGAAAAAAAGTGTATTTTTTTGTTGGTTTGTTTGTTTTTAATTTTCTATTTGGAGGTAAATGAACACCTTAGCATTTACATTTTGTTAATTTTATTTTAATTTTATTTATGTTGCAACATGTCCTCTGTAATGGACTATAATAGTGTTAAATCCACGTGAAATTAACAACCTAACAAAAACATTTTTTTTTGATGACCAACATTTCTGACAAACTTCTACAGTCGCTTCAAAAAAAAATTTTAGACTCCCTTTTAATTTCTCATTTTTATTTATTTATTTAATTTACTTTTTAATTTTTTTTACTTCATTTTATTTATTTTTTAAATTTGATTTTTAAATTTTTTAAATTTTTTTTTAAACTTTTTATTTGATTTACTTTTTATTTACTTATTATTATATTTATTTAATTATTTATTTATTTTTATTATAGTGCAGCTACAAACTAGAGTCTATCTCAAAACACTTAAAAGTTAATTTTTGTTAACATTTCAACTTTTAGCACACAAAAACAGTTAGAAAAATTAAGAAATAAATTGATTGACTTAAAATCAGCTTTCAGTTCTTGATTTGATACTTTAATTGTTCAAAAAAACATCTGCAAAGTGCTTTTACCTTTTACTCTGAAAGTACATTTTGAAATAGTTTTACTTAAACTAATTTTATTTATTTTAAATTTGATACTTTTACTTAAATATTCTTTTGCCCCTGTATGAAGTACTTTTATTGAGTACTTCATCCACTACTGATGTATTCAAAACATTATTTTTTTGCAGTTTTAGTTGCTCCGGTTCCTACAAATAAACCAACTGACACCAAATGAAGTACGGCATGACGAAAAGTACCACATGACAAGGCGCCTCTACAATCCAAACATATACTTAGGAAGCAATTCATTTTTGTGAGATAACCCACGGGTCCCCAATAAGGAAAGACATTAGCTCAGGTTTGCTTTGAGGAACAAGAGATAAGAGCTACACCAAGAGCTCACAATCTACCTCCTCTGCCAAAAGTGAAATTAGGAGTCTAAGCTTTGTGCTTCTTCGCCGGACAGCTCTTCGCTAATAAATTACCCTCTCAAGTACACCTCTGAGGCTTTACGTGCTATGAGGCCGGGGCCAGAGCGAAAAACGGGGAACCTCTTGACCTCCAAACTCTTCAACCCCTCGACCCGATTGGTTGGACCCAAACCTCATCTGGGACCCCTCTCTTGGCGCGTACCTGGGGGAGGCGAGGTAGAACTGGGCAGCTTTAAATGTTGACGATGGATAGTCTTGGTGATTAAAATTAAACATGCCCAGCAGGAATTTCGTGCAAATTCGTACGGCTCCGGAACTTCTTTTTTTGTTTTCCCGTCTTTTTTCCCATTCTGTTGTAGCGCAGGAGTGGGTGAGAGACATGTTGACAACAGGGTGCTAAGTGGATTTGAGTTATGGGCAGTTGGCCGATGTGTTTGTTTAACCATCTGGTAGCGACTCCCTATGTTCGTGATGGAGTGCCTGCAGAGGGAAGCAGTCCAGTCCTAATATGGGTGTACGCAAAGCACCCTAAAGGACTGATAAGGGCAGTTTGGAGTAAAAGGGAAACGGCGATGCACCTTTGTCCATCCCACGAGCGGAGGTGTCTTTGCGCAACCGTTACTCATGCACTGACACGCAACTTGCAAAGATATATGATATCTTTGCAAGTTGTGTGTCAGTGCATTGTGTAATCTTTCTACTTTATTTCTTCCCAAGAATTTTTGGAACCACATTTTTCTGTTTGAGAAATAGCATTTTGACAGGCGGATTAACCAATCAGAGAAGCATGGCCCATGGTCCAATCCCATCCCAAAAAAACAAAACAAAAACACCACAGATTTTTACAGAATCAGCAATAGGAGCACGAACCTAGCATTTATTTAGTTCTGATTTATTGATTGATTTATTCTGAGTTATTTTATTCTGGTGAGGAGATGTTTTCCACATTTGAGAGACACGTGCTACAAATTAGCAGCTAAGGTTGTATCGTCTGGTTTGGACAGAGGATTTCACCCTTCTAGAGTCAAGCAGAATGTAGAGAAGGGCTGGTCAGGCAAGATGCTAACACGCTAGCCTCTTATGGGTGACAGTCTGGACCAGGCATGGGCAAACTACGGCCCGGGGGCCATATGCGGCCTGTTAAGCTTCTTAATCCGGCCCGCCGAACTTGAAGAAATTATATTAATCATCCTTGTTAATGTTTTAATGTTTTAATTTCCCTGCAATTCTGGTGTTTTCCAACAGCTGACGGACTACATACATTGACCTTTGTTGAGGTGCGGCGTTTTGCTCCACGTTTACTCTCGGAGGACAGAACTTTCAGTACTTTAAAACTATTAGTAATAAAAAAAAAAGCTGTATGTTATTAATAAAAGTTTCTGTGTTTTAAGAGTCATTTCATTAAAAAGCTAAATACAGTGGAACTTGAAAGATGGACATTTTATAATGTTTTTGTTCATTTTTAATTGAAATAAAGCACGTTTTCTACATATCCCATGTTATTTATAGTTAAAAAAAAAACTTTTTATTTATGCTTTTTCAAAAACAGAGGTACAGAACAGTAAAATCTGTGGGGTTCTACAGAAAAAAACAAACAAGCAAACAAAACTATACATTTCTCTTGTTCTTATAGTCTATCCATTTAGACCAACTTTTCTCAAATTTGCCGCCTTCAACCTTAGATAATGAGTCATTCTTTCCACCAAATACATTTCCTCAATTATTTCAATCCACTGTTTCCGTTCCAATTAGTCACTTTTTAGCCAGTTCCTAGTTACAACTTTCTGACTGGCCATCACCATGATTTTAAACAAATAAAGGTCTTCGTATTTTTAGTGTTTTTACCAAAACACTAAATCCAGCTGCTCCTGGTCCGGCCCTTCTGTCAAATTTTAGAACCTTTTGTGGCCCACGAGTCAACTTTGCCCACCCCTGGTCTGGACTTTGTAAGTTAGGCTACGTTTATATGACGACGGTCTGAACAGAAGACGCAAAAGTGGCGTCGCGTCTTCACTTTTTATTCCCCGTTTAGACGAGCATTTTCAGGAGGAAATCTGTGTGCGTACGGTGACGCAAAAGTGTGTGGAATTCGATTGGGTATTCATGCCAGGCGGCTAGGTGGCGCTGTGATACATTATCACTATGTCCTTGTGCATGCATAGAATCTTCCTTCTTCTCATCTGCGCCGCGGAAAGCAAAACAAAACATGCCTACCGGTAGCAAAAAAATAATAAAAAATTGTGTGGTCATACGAAGAAGTTCATCTATTGCTTCAGACCACGTTAGACGACAAAGCAACGAAGGCGCAACAAGGTGTGGACTGGGAGTCGTGCTAAACAAAGTACACTGATATATGTGTGGAGATTCCCTCAGTCGTCCAGGTAGAATCCATGGTAAAAGGAGAAATTCAATTTGTCAACTGGACAAAGTTTATTTGGTTGAAAACGTATCGCGGCTCATCTGAGTTGCTTCGTCAGTTCTGGTTAGAGTGCTGATAGACACTGCTTATATCAAGCTGCAGGGAGGAGCTAACTACACTGAAATTATTCTGACACTATCCCACCTCTTTGTTTTCAGCTTTCTGTCTTTTGTTTTTTCAGTTTCTCCCTGGCGTCTTGTTTAGCATACCCATTCAAACCCTAATGGCTGTTTTCACACCTCTGGACCTGACCTGTTTGTTTTGATTTCGGTTTGAGAATGGAATTATAGATGGGAGACAAATTGTGTTTGACTCCCCCATTCCTGTTTAAATAAATAAACAACCAAACAAAATAAATAAACTTTGTCCAGTTGACAAATTGAACTTCTCCTTTTACACTGATATATGGAGTGAGATGACGTAAAGGCGTAAACGACGTCAGCAGATTTGACCAGAGTTTTGCGTCTTGGGCAGTGTAGACGAAAACGCTACGGCGAAGAGTATTCAAGTTTTCCACTTTGGAGGGCGGTTTCAGTTTTTTGCGTTTTTAAGCCCCCAAAACGCCGTCACCGTCTAAACGAAAGGCACTTCCGATAAAATATTTTGTCGTGTTTACCCGTAAGCGTTCTCGTGTAAACAGGCCCTTATTCTTTTAAAGGTCCCATGGCATGAAATTTTCACTTTCTGAGGTTTTTGAACGTTAATGTGAGCTCCCCTACCCTGTTTAGCCCCCCCCCCTTCATGGCTAAAAGTTGCGAAATGTCTAAACTGAGCATTTGCGGTCCTTTTCTGCGTTAGAAAAAAACACAGCTCAAACGGGCGATTCTGAACAAGGAAACTTATTGACGTCAGCTCGAAAAATGCAGCTCCACCCCCGTCTGTGTCTCTACTCAGCGTCTCTGTAAATCACGCCCAGAGAGTTTGGACTGTGGAGGAGCTACGCAATGCGAAATGCGTTTTTTTATTTGCCTGGAGGCACGTGCGAGTGTTTCTAGGCTCGGAAGTCCTTTACCCGACCCTCTGGACCTCTGAAACAGCAGTGGTTTAATTTTATTTTCTGTGGAAATGTGTTATTTTTCAATGGAACGCTTCTCATCTCTCCCTCCGCGCAAAAACGCGGAAGCGGGAGCTAGCCACAGCGCACAGCTGAAGAGGAGAGAGTGGAGAGTTTGGCCACGCCCCCACCCGCTACTATAGGCCATCTCTGTCCTCCTCATTTGCATTCAAGCAACAACGCCCATAATGGAGTGTTCCAGAGAGAGATGTATGACTCTTTCTCATCTTATCTCTCTTTCTTATGCACTGAGTGTTGATTTTGAAGAAGGATTCATTTACAGTATTAGGGAACCATTAAGGAGCCATATAAAAGCATCAAGAAGTACCATGTCATGGGATCTTTAAGTTACATTAGTTTATTTCTTCAACCTAATTGTCCAATGTGCCGTCTGGTGATTAAATGTTGATGCTCCTGAACCCCAACACCACTGAAGGATGCAGAAGGCCATATTGTACAGAGTCTAGCCTAACGTACTCTGTCTTTGTGTCTAAAACTATACAGGCCTAATAGATTTTGGTACAGTTTTCCACTAATACAGTATTTACTTTGATAGGTGTTGCTGTATACTAAACATGCCTCGGCACAATAAAGAAAACACACCCCATTCATCTTGGATTGTAATTAAAACGATATTGCTGTAAATTGAATACGTTGTCAGAGAAAAACATGAAATATTACAGTTTCTTTGGAAATTGAAAGCGACACAGCACCAGCCCCAAGAGCCGGAGTGTTTGTCAGAGCACATATCAGATCGCAGTTATCATTTGGGGAGTTGGCTCTTATCGAATCTGCTGTTCAGAGCCGTCCTTGTGAGAGGCCCATTGTTCATCTTGTGCAATTACATGTGAGCTGGCAGTAACCATATTAGGCAGCTCTTATTGAAGTGGTGACACCCAGTTCTGAAGTAATTACTCTGCCTTTTAATAACGCACTCGGCGAATTCCACGTTTAATCTCGCAGTGCTGCATTATTAAGCAGTGCTATCAGGAGCTCTCTGTGGATCACTTACCTCTGAAAGCCTTACGCCCACTGCTGCTCGTGGACAATAACTGATTTGGGATGTTTCATATGATCGAACAAGAATGACAAGGGTGTAATATTTCATATCAACAAGCCGCAGTGAGAACAGGAGGAAGATAGTGTCAACAAAGCACTTTTACAGTCTAGTAGCTTATGTAAAAGAGTTTCAGTATTTATTACAGTACCTTTTTCTGGTTTAGCTATAGCAGGATTAGCATGTGACTTGTTTTGTAGTCTTCTTTGCCTAAAACTTTTTTTTGTGTGTGTGTAAATTCACTTGTAAAATTGGCAAAACTGGATTGAGGTCAGGTTCAAATTGAAGCCCTATAACACTGGTCTACAAGCAAAATGCTTCTGGAACAAAAGTAATAATAATAATAATACATTTTATTTATTAGGTGCCTTTCTGGACACTCAAGGTCGCCTTACAACAAGTGTAAGGCAGTTAGTTAAAATACAAACAGTTAAAAACAAACAGTTAAACATTTAAAGCAGGGTTCTTCAATGTTTTTCAGGCCAGGGACCTCCAAACAGATGGCGAACTGGGCCAGGGACCCCCCTACTATATATACGGCATAGAATTGTGTTTTATATTAAATTGAGCTTAGTGTCATGTATAAACATTGCTACTCTGTTATGGTACATCCAATACAAGGAAATAATACACAGGTTAATACTGTATTTTACACTATAAAATATAAAATTATATTATTTTAAAGTGAAATCAAAAGATTTCGCGACCCCCCTGCAGTACCTCCACGACCCCCCTAGGGGTCGCGACCCCCCTGTTGAAGACCTCTGATTTAAACAATAAAACTTTTAAAAACAGTAAAACATTAAAACATTTAAGAGGACAGTGGAGTTATGGTTGAAGTGAAAAGGCCAGTCTGAACAGATGAGTTTTGAGTTTGGTTTTGAAGTTTGGGAGTGTGTCGGTGTTGCGGAGGTCAGGAGGGAGAGAGTTCCAGATCTGGGGAGCAGAGCGACTGCTCCCCAAGTAGTGACATTTTTCTTGGTTTAGGTCACTAATAAAGAAAAAGTAAGTCAGAAGGGGAAAATGGTAGTTTATCAGAAGGTACAGTGTGTCTACAAGCAACAGTTCTATCTAAAAGCCTGTCTGCTAGATGTAAGATCGGGCCTAAAAAATACAGCCCGACCCGACCCGGCCCGCGAGTATTAAAGCCCGACCCGGCCCGAGCCCGACCAATTAACTTGATTTGCAGGCCCGAGCCCGAAGCAAACCCGAAATTTCATATTTTATTTGTGAGGACTCGGGAGGAGGAGGGGTGATTTATGATAACAAATTAAAGCCTGTCTTTTGTAACAAAATCTAAGTTAAACAAGACTGTATAAACATTTACATCTTTTATATTTGTTTCTGCAGAGGGTACATTAACCGACAATTTTCCATCACTGACGGATTTTTTAAAGAGTTGACGGGAAAAATGTAAGGCCGTCCGTCATTTTGACGGGTTGAAAATTGGGCCATAAACCACAGCAGCAGTACGTCCTTAAGAATCTAGCGCGGCACTTTAAGAGAGAGAAGCAGAGAGACAAAGAAGAACAATGACGGGTGGATAATAGACAGAGACAGGAAGGAGTTCTTTGAATTGTCATTGCAAGAGTTTAGTACAGTACGTGTTGTGATGAGGCGACTTCTGTTTTTTTGCGAACCACGGTCTCTCGTGGCCAAAACTATTCACGGCTTCGAAACGCCTCAGCGCACTGTGATGTTTGGGTATCAACATCACATGCGGACTTGCGGAGGGGAAGATTATTAAGAGGGCGGCGTTCACGTGCGCAGAGCTCTGGCTCTGCGGCTCCTGTTTAGTAGTTAAATAGCAATTACATTACAGCGCCTTCTCTGTTTTATCCAAATTTTAAAACAAGTATTCCTTAGTTTAGTATCCACACATCGTTTTAGTATACATTTTTATAAACATATATTTATTTTAAAAAAGTCAGCGAGAGAGAAGCCCGGCCCGACCCGACCCGAAGCAATGATTGACATTTTAGGGTTGGGCTCGGGCTTAAGATCTTACCTCTACTGTCTGCGCATTCACATACATTCATTTTAATATGTCTACAGTTTTAACATGTATTATTATTATTATTATTATTATTATTATTATTATTATTATTATTATTATTATTATTATTATTATTATTATTATATCATTACATATCTTGAATACATTAGCTAACCAGCACAGTTATCAATTGATTTTCAGTTCATCTTATCAATATAAATGAGATTTAGCCATTTTTATCTCGGAAGCAGGTCGAGTCCGAAAATGTATAGACCAGTGAAAGAAAGAACTTTTAACAACCAGAACTTTTACCTCGTTGACAATGTGTGACAATGTGACAATCTGTTCTCAGAAGCTAATATACTACTATATTTGTGTATTTTTATTTTTCTTATGCATATACAGTACCTTACACCAGTCCCGTGCTATTTTTGCTACTTCTTTTGAATTTATTATAGCCTAACCATATTTTTTTCTCTTAGTTATTATATTTATTTTAATGTGTGAACTACTGTGTCCAAATAAGTATAAATCTAAGCAATGTTGGGGCTGGGTATGCCTAGTATGAATGTGGTGTGCAGGTGTTGGTTATGGTTGGAGGGGCTGATGCCGGAGATGCCCCAGGGCAGCTGTAGGCTACAATAGTGGCTCGCAGCCATTGAGCAGTGAAGTGAATTCGTACTGCAATTTAAATCATTTTTGGTGTCTTTTTTTGGCACCCATTCACTTCAAATTTTGTACACTAGTTTAAGCATAAGTGTGTGAGTGTGAGTATACAGGTTGGAAATAATCGTTTTTTTGTATGTTTATGCTCTCTTCTCACCAAATAAACAATGAAATATCAATATTGCACAGGCCTACACATGAACATAGCACGAATTCAGGCTACTTTCGAATTCATGCTATGTTCATGTGTGTATTGTTGATCGTATATTGTATCGATCACAGATTCTGAAGGCTACTCCCGTCCCTTACACAGTAGCCGTGGAGCCCCGTGCCCCGAGATCTTTCCCTGTGACATTATTAGGAGCTACACCAGTGTGAGACTCAACACGGTGTAAAAACAAACCAAATGTCAGCAGCCCTGCCCGAGCGCCTCTGCTATAGCCAACAGCAAATGTAATGAAAGCTTGTGCGGCTCTGTTAGTACGTCCATGACCTTCTATACATTTATTGTTCTCCTGACATTTCTGCGAGACGGAGGGGGCACGAAGAGAACCGAGTACGAATCAGGATTTTCAGCTTCCCTCTGTACGGTTAGAGAATGACTTTCATCGATCCGAACTGCGGCGCTGGAGCCCGGGTCGATGTGTTGTGATTGCCAACACTAACTAACTGGCCCCTGCTCTCCGTGGATGCCATGCTCCTTTATTAGCTTTTGAGGCACTTCTCTGTTACAGGAAAGTCGAAATGGACTTTGTGCCCGCAAGACCAGATATTGCCAGTTGGACTTTCTTCTCCATTCTACAGCATTTTTGTCCACAGTTTTCGACTGGCGATAACATTTTCTCTGACCTGAGTCTGAACGGAACAGAACAGCCTTATTGTGGCCACTGGCAAGTTGATGTTTGAGCGAGCCTTGATCAATGGCTACATACAGTAAAGAAATGCATTACAATAGGAGTTTAAATCCTCTTAAACATCACCTGCTTATCATCATGGAGATGTTATTCCTTTGCCAGAATGTTTCGCAGCATGGCATTAAACATAACTATCTATATCTATTTAAAGGTGACTGGTTCAAGCATTCAGAGCAGTAGTCCCCCAACCTGAAGGCTGAAGAATCTTTGTGATCTTAGGCCAGACATTTCACCCATCTTCAATCAATCAATCAATCAAACAATATTTATAAAGCGCTTTTCATACAAAAATGTAACACAAAGCGCCTTACAGTGATTAAGGATTAGAAGATTGACTTTTATTGATCTCACACAGGAGAAGTTGTTTCTACATTTGACCCGGGACCATCCCCATGATTTTGTTGTTTAGGTTTGGTCAGGACCTCAGCTGGAGGATTTTACCTGGAGCATGTTTGGGTTGGTGGGGGAAACCGGAGTGCTCAGAGGAAACCCATCCAAACACGGGGAGAACATGCAAACTCCACACAGAAAGGCCCGGGCGACCCGAACCTTCTTGCTGTGTAGCATGAGTGCTAGCCACTCAGCCACCGTGCTGCCAGAGGAAGGAAAAAACAAACAAACAAACAGACAGACAGACAAACAAACAAACAAACAAACAAACAGACGGACAAACAGACGAACAAACAAACAGACGGACAAACAGACGAACAAACAAACAGACGGACAAACAAACAGACTGACAAACAGACAGACAAACAAACAAACAAACAAACAAACAGATGCACGAACAAACAGACGGACAAACAGACGGACAAACAAACAGAGGAACAAACAAACAGATGGACAAACAAACAGACGAACAAACAAACAGACGGACAAACAAACAGACGAACAAACAGACGAAGAAACAAACAGATGGACAAACAAACAGATGAACAAACAGACGAACAAACAGATGCACAAGCAAACAGACGAACAAACAAACAGACGGACAAACAAACAGACGAACAAACAAACAGACGGACAAACAAACAGACGAACAAACAAAAGCATGCATCAGTGTCTCCGTATTGGCCTTGTATGACAGTGGTGTGTGTTTGATTGTGGTGATCAGAGGGGCAGATGCCGTAGATTTGCAGCCTCGCTACTGCTAAATGACATTGCAAGATAGAACAAAGCATGTTAAGCTTTGGCGATGTTGACAGACTAATAATATAAACTGATAATCAAACATGTGTGAATGAAACAAAACACATCTCCGGGTATGTTTTTGATGAGGCAACAACATTCTAACATGGCTTAAAGCCCACAAGTTGTCAGGTGTGCGTCATATACCTTTAATGTCTGAAAGAAAAACGTTTCTTTAGTCGGCTGTGACCTGGTAGTAGACATCATCTTGAAGTGATCTTTCATTTCAATTTATGTAATATAAATCAAAACAGAAAAACATTTCCTTTAATCTTGGATGTATTTCCAAAGATATGATATGACCAATTAACATCAGTCTGTCCTGTGTTATACAGTCCATCTTGACTTGGCAAGAGAAAACTGATACAGCGTGATTTGTGGCTGTCCATTCTCGAGAGCAGGAACCACGCTTATAAATCGGCCGCATGGCTCCGCAGCCAGAGATCCATGTGGTGAGCAGGGAAAGCCTTTAGTCATCCATCACAGCGTATGAAGACATCAAACCGGAGTCCACAGGGCACGGCTACAGTACAGGGTGTACTCAGAGACAGGTGATGTACACGCCATCGCTTTGAGCTCGTCACACTTCGTAAATTCAACCGGAGTAATATGTTCACAAAAGACTGACCGCCAACACTTCTCTGCCAATGTTAGTGTGTCAAGCCTACGGTATTTCCCATGACCTGGACTAACTTTTGAATAAAACCATATTCTCACTCTTTTTTTTCTTTCTTTATATATACTTTCTTTATATATATTAAAAGGTTCAAGAGTAAGGCTGTAGGACAGGGGTGTCCAAACCTTTTTCATCAAGGGCCACATATCTAAACATAGACAAAGCCGAGGGCCGATCGAGGGCCATAGACTGGTGCTCAGTACAGTCAATAATTGAAATATCTGCATGTTTAACATGTTAGAATGAGCTATCAGTCCTTTATTCATGATAAGATTCTTAAAACCACACAATAAATATTAAATATTGTCTTATCAAGGTAGATTTTCAAAAAACTTGCAGTCAAAAGTTCTGCTCAAGGTAATTTGGGTCAATTAACCTGGAAGCCTGAGGGCCAAGAAAAAATTGTCTGAGGGCCACATTTGGCCCATGGGTCATAGTTTGGACATGCCTGCTGTAGGACGTAGGTCAGATGTAGAACATAACGTTTAGTTGTGTATAGTAGTCAAAACAACTTGATAATTGCAAAGATGATTACTTATAAGTGTAGTTTATAAGCGTTCAGCCTCCAAACAAGGAGGAAGAATAAAAAACAAGGCATATTCTGCTCCTTGAATAAGACAATACACTTCAAGTAGCCACACCTGTGCAGAAGGGCATCCAATGTTATG
The DNA here is from genome assembly GCA_036785185.1 of Paratrypauchen microcephalus. Taxonomy (NCBI): domain Eukaryota; kingdom Metazoa; phylum Chordata; class Actinopteri; order Gobiiformes; family Gobiidae; genus Paratrypauchen; species Paratrypauchen microcephalus. The sequence continues at coordinate 3,119,406 of JAVJIX010000053.1, read as the reverse complement.
TTTTTTTTTTAATCGCCAAATTGGAAAAGTTACACTAAGTGAGAAAACAAACTTTAATTCAATATTTAATGCTTAACAAATAAGATACAATGAATAAACAAAAACATCATTTGCACAAACAGCCTTCTCCTATAACGCCATTAAAGACTGGAACAACCTTCCAAATGAATTAAAATGTCAGGCAAGCTATACAACCTTTTCAACGGAGCTTAAAAAGTGGTTGGAGAACAATAAAACCTGTCAACACTAATATTTATATAACAGCGTTTCTATTGTTATTTGATATACAATAGGCTCCGTAAAGACTGATAGAAACGAAATGCAGAATTGTAGGTCAGTATGAATTTTAAAAGATGAAGATTTTATTTACTTGTAATTAATTTTGAAATGTGTGCCTTGTATGGTGTTCTGCATGTGTGACTCTGTGAGAGTGTGTTTATCTGTGTTCCTGTGTGGTGTGAGAATGTCTCAGTGTGAATGTTTCTTATTGTTGACTGAGATTTTTCACTGTAATTTATTAATGTAAAAGGGACTGCAGATGGAAACTAGCCATGTGGCTATAATCTGGTGCAGAACATCTTTGTTTTATGAGCTTAATGTCTCTGTACATTGTCCCTTTTCAAATAAAGACTAAACTAAACTAATAACTGGGCAACAGCAGCTCAGTTAGTGGAGCGTTTGTCCTCTTATCCAAAGGTTGGTGGTTCAAATCCCACTCTCAACATAAAACGCATTGGTTTACAGATGAATGCTGTCGTTGTGTCCTTGGGCAAGACACTTAACCCACCTCCCTTCATTAATATAAAGTGCTCTGATTGCCTTAAAGCCCCAGTGTGTAGGATTCGTGGCGCATAGGTGGATGGTGCTATTGCACTTTCTGTTTTAGCTACGGCACACCTCGAGGGTCACCCGGGCGCGCCGTAACACGGACAGCTCTCGTACCCGTGCACGAGCCGCGCGCCCCTACTGTATAAATAAAACGCGGCCCCGTTTTTTTTTTTTCTTTTCTCATGAAAACACACATTCCCGATCATGTACCATGACACTCTACACATCAAATGAAACCTTACAGTCTCCTCTTTTTGACTATGCAATTCATTTCCCTGCACAACAATCACTCCCCGAGCACATGGGGCTTTTATACGGAAAAGCACAAAACGAGGTTAGCTTACCTTAGAATGCTTTGCACAGGTCAAACTCTGTATTTCACCATAAACTTGCTCTCAATTTGTCCGTAAGGATCCAGCGAATAAAATCCAGTAAAACAATTTAGTCCAAAACACGTGTTAGATCCATTACGACGTCTGATCCGGCAGCATGCTTGTGTTGTTTACCCAAAACCACGAGCCTTGCCGAAGGCGAAGGCGGAGCCCAAATGTCCTTCTGCGGCTCTCGTATTCAAAATGGCTGCCTCTGCATGGGGAAGATCCCCCTTTTATGTGACTATATCTAAGTCCAACAGAATACTTTGATTTCATGATGGAAGTGAAAAGGCTTGGAAAACAATGTATTTTTGAATGGGTATCCTCAATTTCGGTAATTAACGGGTAAAAATCTTACACACTGTCCCTTTAAAGATGGAAAATCGCTACATAAAAAGATGACCATTTATCAATTGTGTTTTAAATCTTAATTTATTTGTTATTATTCTTCATGAATTTGTGTGAATTGTTTAGCAGGGCTTCATTTAAGTACTCTTATTTTGTTGATAAGGAAAAGAGCTAATCCCCTCCCTCTGGACAGCCCTTTTACCTCACTCCAGCTGCTGATCAAGTGAGCGGCGAGCAGGTTAATAAAGTTTGAGCGCTGGCGTGTAAATTGTGGTTTGTGGGCCGTGCATGTGCTCGGGGGGCGTGAGCAAAGAAAACACACAGCTGAGCGCCTCCATTGACACTCCTTCCAGGTCAAAGGTTAATGAATGATTATTTCTCCGTCCCAGCAGGCGATGCCCAGTCTCCCATGGCCACGAGGTGAAAGAAACTCAATTTAGTCAAGATAAATTCCACACAGCTAATTTGCTGTTATTTAATCAGGCCCGGACTGATTGCTGTGGACAAGGAAAACATAAGTGAGAGGGATTGCTTTATTGATCCTCTTAAAGAAACAGTGACTTGTAAAGGAGTTGGTGAGCGCTAATCCAGAGGTAATGATGTAACGCTCAGTGATTACAACACATTACCAGCACAATCACGCAGGTGAGGTAAATGATTCAATGCATGAGAAATGTGGGCCCAGATCAGGTATTTATGGCACATGGAAATTACCGTTTGCATTCAGTTGTTGTTTGGTGTAACATGTATTGATACATTTCAAGTTTCAAAGTTACAATAGAGAAAATTTGCATTATAAAATATAGTAATACTGTATAGTAAAATACCTTCATAAACAATAAGTTAACGTATTATGTGATGGGTTAAAGATCCAATCCAACTTTATTTCTATAGCACATTTTATAAACAGAGACAGTTTCCAAAGTGCTGCACATAAAAATCAATAGAACTTAATAATAACATTACTAAAATAGCAATAAATAAAGAGGCACTTTTACTTAATTGTCTCTGTGGAGGTTGATAATATGAAAATATGACATAAACTCTATGTATCTTGCATTTATTCAATAGTTGGTGTTTTTATTGAAAATAAATAAATAAATAAATAAAACAACAAGAACAACAAAAAACAAAGCAATAATAGTACAGTAATAAAAACTCCCACTCACAGGAATTCAGTGTAAACATGTATATCTCTTGATTTGTTGTAGTAGCAAACTGAAAAGGAGAAATTAAATGAGCCATGAAAAATGTAAACCAGGGATGTCAAACATGCGGCTCGGGGGCCAGATCCGGCCCTTTAAGACCTTTAATATGGCTGATTTTCTATTAAAATATTTAAAATTTTTATTAAAATATTGGTAATTTTCTGGCTCTTTTCTGCGCAGTTTAGCATAGCAGCATCTCTAGCGCCTCTGTGCGTGGCCCCTCCCACCAGAGCAGCACAAACGAAGACTCGCCTCTTTCCAAACGCTCTTAAAGGACCATCGTTTTGACTGTCGACCGTGACACCCTCATCGGCAAAATGTCAAAAATGAGAAAAGTGGTGCAGGAGTGCAGGATTTTCAAAGAAAAATGGACTAATTCCTATTTGTTAAAGGTCCCATGGCATGATATTTTCACTTTCTGAGGTTTTTGAACGTTAATGTGAGCTCCCCTACCCTGTTTATGGCCCCCCCCATGGTTAAAAGTTGCGAAATGTCTAAACTGAGCATTTGCGATCCTTTTCTGCGTTACAAAAAATCGGAGCTCAAACGGGCGATTTTGAACAAGGCACCTTATTGACGTCAGATCGAAAAAAGAAATGCAAATGCAGTTCCACCCCCGTCTGTCTGTACTCAGCGTCTCTGTAAATCACGCCCAGAGAGTTTGGACTGTGAATGCGCTAGGCAATGCGAAATGCGTTTTTTTATTAGCCTGGAGGCACGTCCGAGTGTTTCTAGGCTCGGAAGTCCTTTATCTGAGCCTCTGGACCTTTGAACAGCAGTGGTTTAATTTTATTTTCTGTGGAAATGTGTTTATTTTTCAATGGAACGCTTCAAATCTCTCCCGTGCAAAAACACGGAAATGGATCAGAGAGTTTGGCCACGCCCCCACCCTCTACTATTGGCCAGCTCTTTTCTCCTCATTTGCATTCAAGCAACAACGCCCATTATGACCTGTTCTGAGGGAGAAAAAAATACTCTTTCTCATCTTATCTCTGTTTCTCATGCACTGAGTGTTGATTTTGAAGAAGGATTCATTTACAGTATTAGGGAACCATTAAGGAGCCATATAAAAGCATCAAGAAGTACCATGTCATGGGATCTTTAACCTGCTTGAAAACTTGTATGCTTGTGTTGAAATAGCATCAAGTTTTAGGTTGTTCATAATAATATTCTGTAAAAGAAAGAGTTCTGTACTAGATTTGCGTTTCTCTGCACAAATTTGGACTTATTGCTATTTTTGGGGTATATTTGCCATGAGTTTTCTGATCCTGCCCCTTTGGGATCAGAGTAGGTTGGATACGGCCCCCGGACCAAAATGAGTTTGACACCCCTGATGTAAACAATTTTGCATTTATAAATATTCTACAGTACGGCAAATGGCTTGATAATATTGTAACACACTTACACACTTAGGGATTGTTATATACAGTACCTAAATGACTAAATGTTTATGCTACTTTCTTTTTGAAGTTCTTATCGTCATTTATCATTTTTGAGTTTGATTAATAATCAAACTCAAACTTTTTTGCAATTTTAGCTATGTAAAGCTTGTTTTTAAATGTTCGAATAGACTTGCACCTGAACCTCTCAGCAGATGTGTAAACAGACTCTCCACATGGTCCACAAGAGCCACCACACATGGGGACTGCACAGTTCCCTTTTGCAAGACCTCATTTGCACAGACTGTATTTTCAGTGAAAGGAGCAAACCTTTGGAACTTTTTACCTGCTCATATAAAAACTATAACCAGACTCTCCACTTTTAAGAAACAGACTAAGTCCTGGTTTATTCAGCAGCAGCAGTGTGATCATGTGTAACTGCTGTATGTTTGTGTGTGTTTGTGAGGGGAATGACAGTGCAAGTGTGTTTTATGTGCCTATGTTTAGTGTGATATTGTTGTTTTAGCTTATCTTATCATTATCTTATCATTATTTTAACTTATTGTTGTTTTAGATGATCCATCTCTTTTATTCTTCATTATCAATACATTTTAACTTTTTTACTTACTGAAATCTGTTTAAAAGCCCTCCTAGGGACTGGTGTTGCGAATTAGCTACATTGGCTAAAACACTGTGGTACCTGCATCAGATGTTAATCTATGTTTGTTGTATCTGTCCCTATCAAATAAACAATAAAGTAAAGTAAAGTAATACTATAAACATGAAAATATTGCTCAGTTTTGTTATAGACAGGCCTGTAAAGCATTAGAGTGAAAGTGACCTGATTCTCCATCTCACTGCGACTGCCTGATGACCCTGAATATCTCACGGAACAGCAGTCGAGTGAGGCAGGTTTGATTTCACTCTGAGACCAGGTGTGGACTCGGGACTCACCGCAATATACACTAGATATCTGGCCATTCCGCTCTAGCCGTATTGTTTTTACCCACTTTCAGATGTTAGTGTTAACTCCTACAGCTAAATCATATGAGCTAGATGCTACCAGGACTGTCCTATTATCATATGGATGCATTGGAATATGAAAATGAATGGACTACTGCAGGGACACTCTATTATACAGGTTAGAATTCATACGCTAACACCCAAACAATTTTCTTGCATTCTAGCAAATTCAGCAAATTCCGTGAGTATTTTCAGCAGTGCGTCCAGTGTAGATCTCATGTGTTTGTTTTAGCCTGCAGTAGCACCAGATGGTTCGGATTTATCGCATCAATATGTTTCGTATCGTGTCAGCTAAGTAAGTGATTAATCACAAGAATACCAAATAAATTGACTTCTAAGCGCTTCCATGTTCTTGTCAGGATTCCTTGTTGTGGCCAAGACTCCACACCTGGCACCACAGCAGGCTAAAGACGTGTACGAAAGCAGGAGCTAGAGGAAAAGCACCAAAAACTTCACTTCAAATACTTTATTCAAGGAAACAAAATTGATTTATAAATAAACTTTTCAAACCTGGCCCTACCAAGTCATTTTCCTTCAGTCATTATACTCTGTGAGGACATTATTATGTTCCCTATACATGCACCAAACAAACAAACAAAGAAAGAAAAACTGTTCAACAACCTAGAGACTGGACCAATCACAAAGCAACCAAAAAATATGGAGATGCAGATGGACATACTTCGGTACTTAAAGGAGAATTAACGTTTTTTACAATCTGAGCCTTATTTCGGTAATAAAACAAGTTGTTTAACTCACCCATAGCACTTTGGTGTCATATAGGGTGACCACCGGCATGAAACAGGAAAGGAGGACACTTGTGTCCAAAAAGGAGGACAAAGGCCCTAAAGTGAGGACACCTTGTTTTGTTTTGTTTTTTTCCCTCGGGGAAGGGGAACGGTCAAGAAAAACAACTTATGAATAATGTATGAAGTCAACATATATTTATTAACATGAAACACCCATCAAAAAGAAAAATGTGGCAAATTATGGTCAAGATGATATGAACAAAAAAAAATATCATCACTAATTCACTGAAAAAACAGTCTTTGCCATGCCATCATATGCCATGGCAAAGAAGAAAGAAGAAATGCTAGTAGTTCTGCATTTAACTTTTAAAAGGTAAGATCTCACTACCTGGATTTGTGTAATTCGCACAAAATCCCCAAAATATTATTTGCAATTATGAAAGCCGTAATGTAAATATTGTAACGTATTTTAACTGTCTGCATTGAGAGGAAACGTAAGCGAAACCTGTTACGCAGGGCACTAAAGAAATTTTTTTTTTTAAGGGACAGTAATAAGGCGATGAAGATGGAAGAAGGAGCCAAGTTGCAGCTCAAAGAGTGGCTGATAGCGCAGATAGAGAGCGGACAATACGAGGGGCTGACGGGCTGTATCAGCTGCGCGCGGCGCGCATCGCGAATGTTTGCATACGACACATCATCGCAGAGTGGCAAGTGTAAATAATGGGTTGGGATTTATGACGATTTATGCAACGGTGGCCGACGAGGGTCCGAAAGGAGGACAAAATGTAAAAAAGGAGGACACGTGACAGACGGCCGGACAGACAGCTCTAAAACCGGACTGTCCGGACGAAATCCGGACGAATGGTCACCCTAGTGTCATATGGAGCACTTCCAGAGATGTTTTAGATTAGCGATAGCGTAGCGCGAGTTCGCATATATTATATGCCCCGAGCATGTAATATATGCCCCGAGCGGTCTCCAAATAACACAAACTTTATCACTTTTCAAATCATAGAAGCTCAATGTCTTAGTCTACACTTTTGTTTGAGTCAAAAGTGGCCTGTAATCCGAGATTTAGCCATAGTTTCGAGTAGATGAGGAGGTCTGTTGAGCCGCATTTTGTAATAACAGTGCATTTTGTAATAAACGTCCAAAAATGTAATAACTTTTTCATTTCATTTTGTAATAAACTGCCCCAACGCATTTTGTCATACATTTTGCCGCATTATGTAATAAGTTATTACATATTGAGAAGATTATTACAAAATGCACTTGCAACTTTTTTATTCTCTAGGAAATGTAATAACATGGTGCATTATGTAATAACAATTCTAAAGCATAGTTTATTTGTTTGTTGATTGTATTTTATTTTACTTTCAAGTATTTGTAAAAGCTAGGCCTATTACTAGTATCACTGTATTAGCCTAGTAGCAGTACTTAGCAACTACTATCAGTACACTATTCAAAGGCTGCATTAACAGAGAATATTCTGTAAATGCCAGATTTTCTTTATTGGAAACCAAAACCACATCAAGAATAGTTATAAACAAACAAACAAACCTTATTATGCTTCTTGTAATACAGAACAAAACTCTGGGTATCAAAATGTAATCCATTCGTAAACATTAACATATGCACATACAAAATAGAAACGCAAAATGTAATAACTTATTACATAATGCGGCAAAATTTATTACAAAATGCGTTGGGGCAGTTTATTACAAAATGCGGCTTTATTACAAAATGAAATGAAAAAGTTATTACATTTTGGACGTTTATTACAAAATGCACCGTTATTACAAAATGCGGCTCAACAAGGTCAGTGCGCATGTGCGGAGTCACAGCTTATTTCGCTCTCAGCTCTCGGGACCCAAACATGAAACACAAAGCTGTAAATTATGGATAAATCTCAGATTACAGGCCACTTTTGACTCAAACTGGAAGTGCTCCATATGACACCAAAGTGCTATGGGTGAGTAAAACAACTTGTTTTATTACCGAAATAAGGCTCAGATTGTAAAAAAACGTTAATTCTCGTTTAATACTTTTTCGAACAGTGTGCAGAGACATTTGTGGACTTTGACTTCTGTGCTGCTTCAGTCAGATTGGTCATGATGTTCCTCCTTTCCTCATCGCTTCATTCCACTGCTGAATGTGTAGAACTCATTGAGGGAGACATCTGGCATTTACCAATTAATAAACTATGGTACACACATTTTTATTGTGGAAGTGGAAGGTGAAAATGGGAATTTAAGAAATAGAACTGATGAGAAGAAACCAATGTGATCCTTTACTTAAAGTTAATATGATGCATTGTTAAAAAATAAAAAAAGAATAATATGTTTGCATGAAGGAGAACTACACTGCCTGACAAAAGTATTAGGACGATTGTGTATTTCTGAACTTTCATAAATAATGATAACACATAATGACGTATTGGTAATGACAACAAATCAATTTATTGATAGGCCTATATTAAAGCAAATTTCCTCATGTGTAAAGGCGTATTATTGCAAAAATGTAACAATATCAATTTAAATAGCTTTTTCATCAAAATAACCACCTTTGGCCTTAATCACAGCTTTACAAATTCTGTCTGTCCTTTCACTCATGCACATGCCTCGTGATCCAGGGGTTAGCGGTTCGAATCCCGCTCTTGACGGGTTGACCGCATGTGATCCCAGCTCCCACAGATGAGCGCTGCCGTTGTGTCCTTGGGCAAGACACTTAACCCCACCTTGCCCCCACTGGTAGCCCCCATGGCAGAAGATACATCAAGGCCTGTTGTGACGTGAGCCGTCCTCCTGTGGACCCACCACCTGCGGAAGGATTCATGGGGGCTGGTGCATTGTGTTCTGGGCAGCAGAACACTGCTTGGACTGCTGCCCCCGCGACCCAGAAAATGGAAAAGCGGAAGAAGATGAATGAATGAATAAAGCAAATTTCCTCATGTGTAAAGGCATATTATTGCAAAAATGTAACAATATCAATTTAAATAGCTTTTTCATCAAAATAACCACCTTTGGCCTTAATCACAGCTTTACAAATTCGGTCTGTCCTTTCAGTCATGCATATGGGCTGATAACTCTATGATACGAGTTGATTTTAAAATATTATTAATTGAGTGTTCAAACTATTATTTTCATAATGAAAGGATGCTATGAAAACATGAGTATTATTCGTCCACAAATGGATCTGCGCACAATGACCTGAAAATATGATAATGTGTGTAATATAATTGAATAAATGCGATGAAATAGTATTAAGTACACCACATTTAAATAAGATAAGCTAAGATATGCCTTTATTAGTCCCACAGTGGGGAAATTCCAGTGTTGCAACGCACAGATCAAGAACAGCAGGAAAAATTAGCATGCAACAGAACAATATAATAAATAAACAATGGCCTAGGATAATTTAAAAATAGACCTAAAAATAGACTCTCGAGTATAGCTGAATATTGTAGTGCAGATAAACATGTTAACAGTGTTCGTTGTACAAATAATGCTTGATGCACTGAAAAGTTGGCTCAGTCCCCCAGCATCACAAATTATGCCATCGTCCAAATACTTTTGTCAGGCAGTGTACATGCACAGCATCATCTAAAATACATGAAATGCCCAGACTCTGCCTGTAGCAGAATACTCACATCGTGTTGTTTGGAGGAGTTCAAGTGTTTAGTGCATGTTTTATTCGATGGTGAGATGACATGAGTGTCTGCGCCAAATGCTGCCGTGCCTCCTCCACACTGGGAGCGGAGGCAGCATTAGCCGAGTTGCTCTGGGACTTCATTTCTCACTTATGCTGTGGACAGTCGTCCTCTGCTTAATGGCTCACTGAAGACCTGAATCAGGGCCAGATGAAAGCCACCTAAAAGGCGCTCATTTTTACCCATTAATCATCCTTGTTTTCTTTGCACTGATCTTTTCACCCTGTTTTTAAGTACCTGTCTCTTTTTCAGGATGGGGGCTTGCCCGGGGTCCACGGGGCCAAACGGAGGGCCGTCCGATCCCCTCCTCCCTCACAGTCCCAGGAGCTCCGAATCAGGCCCTCAGGTTTAATGCCTTTTCTAATGGCAAATTATAAGCCGCTACAAGGGTAAGATTAATTGAAGCGCTGGTCTCTGGCCGCTGCTTGGCTGGGAAACCTGAGCCCCAGCGCCGCATTGAAATATGTAGGCGGCTGTCCCTGGACCAAAGACTTCACAGACCTCTGACTCCTTGACATGGCGTTGTACCGTGGCCCATATTTTGGTTTGCCTGGGGGAACTCTCTGACTTGCAAAAAATCATTATCATTTGTAAAATTAAGTAATTGTTTTGTCCGGCCTCATGACTCTTTGCCTTAACAGATCCGCTGCTCGCCACTGACCACTTACCTCACTCCGGGGATATGCGCCTCTGGATTACAAAGCACCCACGGAAAGCACCCGGCAAAAGCTCCAAATGATCTGCGCTACAGTAAGAGTAGTGATTTAGATTGCGATATATGAGGGAGTACGAGAAAAAACAACTACAGGCTCAATTTGTCAAAAGAACCGCACCACGTCCTAAGCCCTTTCTCATTAGTCTCAGTGGGATATAGAACAGCTCAGGCTACACTCGGAGTCACAGTACAGGCCGAGCAGAGAGGCTTAAACAGATAATAGTCATTAACAGCAGCCAGATCTGTGTTTTCGCTCCATTTTTCTTCGGTGTTGTTCTTGGACATTTGCACTACAAGGCCCTAAATGGAGGTTAACGGTTTATTCTCGCTGATAACATAATCTTTAGGAAATACATTTTGAAGGCAGCGGTTGTGAAAATGAATATAAAATTGCTCAATAGTAACTGCTTTCATAATGTTGGACAATACGCTCTATCAATCTGTAATGACAAGATTATCGGACCAGTGGGGATATGTATCATGCTTTAAAAGGACTTAAGTTGAAATACACACACTGATTCCAAAGTACTACAAATTATGTTTAGACAGTTTTTTCTCTTTTGTACTTTGCTGGAAGGTCAGTTTATTAAACTAAATCTGCTCTACCGAGGTATGTATGGAGCTCAGTGACTGCCCACCCCAGATCCAGAACTAAATTTCCCCATTCCCATTTTTCTCATAGACTGCCTGAAAAAATAAAATAGCATATTAAAAGTTCAAGAGCTTGCTCAGGGATAATCCGCTATATGGTAACTAATGAGCACAAGAGCTATAATTTTATTTAGAATATGTTTCTAAAACTTTATCAACTGCAAATTATTACATTTTCAACATTACAACATTTATTTATTTATTTTATTTACTTGTTTATTTGAAGGACAATGTGCAGGTACATTAAAAAGATGGCTGCACCAGATTTAGCAGAATGCTAATTTCCATCTGTAGTCCTTAGCAAACACTAAAAACAATTACATATAAAAGGTGCAATACAAAAAGACAATATACAGGTGTGCAAAATTTCAGATTTTCAATACATAGTGCAAAATCTTGTGTTTTAAATTATATTTTTGGATTTAAATCAACCACGTTATGGATATTAGTTAGCACATAGCTTGATAGCCCCCGCGATGTCTTTGAACTTCTAATATTTACATTTTTCGAAAAGTCTATGGGAAAAATAAATATAAATAAATAAATAAATAAAATCAACGTGGCTGTCACTGCTCCATAGCGTATATTTAGCATGTTAGCATTAGCATGACCAGAGTAATAAACTATACAAATTAGCCCTTTAGCATGTTAGTGCTTTAGCATATTAGCAGATTACAGAACTGATTTACAGTTAAAGGTTGTATGGAGGATTTTTTTTCTTCTTCAAATTGTCAATGATAGCATTATAGAAATGCAGCAGCAGTAAATATGACCAAAAAAAAGAAAAGAAAAGAGAAGCAGAAAAAGAAAGAAAATCCATCAACTATGGACATGGTGGGGCCAGATAAACATTAGCCAATAAATAGCGAGGCTTCCTCATTATTTATCAAACTTGTTATCAATCAAACTACCTACACTTCTAGCAGGACTTTCCGGCGCGCTGGGATTATGTGGTTTACGTTCACCTCTCACGCATTTCACAGACGCAAGATGCTGTTTACTCAACCAACGCCGCCGTTCTTAGCGGCTTATTCCAACTGTAGCTTCCTTGCAGTTTGCACAAAGTTTGTTGCGGTGGCAAACAAGAATCCACTACCAGTTAGCCGCAAAAGAAAGTTAGTTCTTGAGGTCGCTGGAAGAAGAAGAGAAAGGGAAAAGGAATGAAGCCAAACTAAGGCGATTCTTGGAGATTCCTTCCAGCGATGGCAGATGGCCTAAAGACTGATTTGTCACTAAATTATTTCTGGACCGGAAACGTCTGCGCATCATTTGAAAATGTACAGTATAGTTACAGCAGCAACAACGATTCTGAACGTGCACCAGCTGTAAACAAGCAGCATAAGCGTAAGGAGGAGGCGGGAGGAGGCGTTTCTCCTGAGGGAGCTGTGGGGGAGGGGGTGGTTTCACGCATGTGCAACATTTGAAAAAGGACAAACTGTCTGTCCTTGGAAAATCCTGGATAAAACCTTTAAAACTGAAATATACCTATTTGTTTTTAATGTTTAAGTTTGAGGGGTTCTCCAGTTGGATTGCTATGACATCTGAGCATCATTGAATCGACAGACAAATTGCAAATAAATTAAAAAATGCCCAGACTGCCCATACGCTGCCCACTGAGATGCCCCAGCGGCATTTGAAGGACGGGTCAAATGCAGGAGACAATTTCCCTACGAAGACAATAAAGAAAAGAAAAAAAAGTAATCATCCAAATCGTAGTCAAGGTGTAGGGAGTTTAAAACACAGTTGAACACTTCCTGTATTGTATGACATCACAAGGTGGAACAGAGTGTGTTCAATTTGAGAAAAGAACTCCGGAGATTAGTGTTAAACTTGTGTGAATGGATCAAAACAAAACTCCAGGTATATTTTTGATGAGGAAACAACATTATAACATAGATCAGAACATAGCGTAATATTAGGGTGACCACCAGCATGAAACAGGAAAGGAGGACACTTTTTTGTTTTCCCTCGGGGAGAAGTCGGTGAAGAAACACAACTTGTGAATAATGTATGAAGTCAACATCATATATTTATTAACATGGAACACCCATCAAAAACAAAAATGTGGCAAATTATGGTCAAGATGATATGAACAAAAACAATATCATCACTGAAAAAACACAGTCTTTGCGGTGCCAAAAAGCAAAAAAGCATGAAAGATTGAAAAAAGTTGTAGGCCTCTGTCTACTGGTATTTGCTTGTCCCCACGAACTTCTCCAACAAAAAATATCAAGCATGAGCGGAGCTTTTGAGTGACAGCAGCTTCCAGATAATCAGGGGCTTCAGGGGCTGTATCAGCTACGCGCGCATCGTGAATGTTTGCATACGACACAACATCGCAGAGTAGCAAGTGTAAATAATGGGTGGGGATTCATGACGATTTATGCAGCGGTGGCCGACGAGGGTCCGAAAGGAGGACAAAATGTAAAAAAGGAGGACACGTGACAGACGGCCGGACAGACAGCTCTAAAACCGGACGAAATCCGGACGAATGGTCACCCTACGTAATATGGGCCCTTTAACTGTTGCATTAGATTATCACAATATTTGAGTTTTAAAACTTACAGCTTGACACAAAATAAAATCTTTACACTGACGGCCTATTGTCAGTATTGTTCATCCTCTGATATTGTCATATTTATCGTATGGACGTTTTGTGCTCAAACGAACAGCCTCTTCATATTTCAGCTAGCTCTTTTCGAGGCAGTAAAAGTATAAGTTTTGTCTGTCACATGGTTGGTCAAACTAATGAACTCTTTCAAGACCGACATAAAAGAAAACTCCCACTGCACTATGGCCACTAAAACAGTGTGAGCTTCACCTTTTCACACCTCCACACAAAAATCACTCCTGTCAGACCCAAAACCAGGGTGCAAAAGTCCACGGAGTCCACAACGCCGACTATCGAGGCGTTAGCTTCACTCTGCCCTTGCGCTTTTTGCGTTGACATTTCCCCTTTCGTTACAAGCCGGATTCTCTGCGGTGTTTGTCTCTGAACAGCGTTTGACCTCTTCCAAGAATGCAATGGAACTGAGGTTGCAAAGGAAAAAAAAAAACAAAAAAAAAAGAGAAAAACTAGACTAAGAAATGCATGGGAGGCCCTAGCGCTCTGCTCATATCTCATCTCTATTAACGGGTTTACGGGTGACCCCAGGGATCCTCATAAAAGTTTACGCGGAGGTTTCAGTCAGAGTTCCCCTTTAAAAGAATGAAAAGGAGTTGGTTAGTTTATGGTGAGCCTTCAGAATTTTATGGCATGTTTTACTTAAGTTCCCATTTTTACAGATCCTGGTTCCAATTAGCGTCGCGGTAGTGTATAGGGCTAAGGCGGGCTCCTCTCCGCTCGCAAAGTAAAAAAATATGAAAGCCCACTTAATGAACTGTTGATCTGCGAGGACATGCGCGGGTCAAATGCACAGGCGTGGAGATGGGGCAGGAGGATCAATATAACCCAAGAGTTGTTACCACTTAAGCAGCGATTTGAACCCGGAGAACAAAGTAAGGTGATACCCTTCAAGCAGAATCCTTTGTAACCTGTAGCAGCCATTAGGGTTTGGCAAGGGTGAGCGCGGAAACAGATATTCAAGAGTCACTGAGCCAGGCAAATGCAGCTTGTTTACTGTACTATGACTGCGCTATAACTGCCTGCTCGCATTCTTTTTTCCACTAATAAAACCGCATCCAGGTACAGTCCGGATCACACCACCGACGTAGTGTGTACTGGAACGCTACCTCACTGGCAGGCATTCAGAATGGATTTAAAATTTAGTTTCAAAGCGTATGTTTATGCAAAGTCAACTTTTCAGAGCTTTTAACCATGTTATAGTTGTTTCCCCTCACGATTTACTTATCCGAAGTTGTATTTGGAGTAATTTATGCAATTTTGAGCAATCGTTAATCCAGGGGTGTCCAAACTTTTTTCATCAAGGGCCACATATCTAAAAACAGACGAAGCAGAGGGCCGATCGACTGGTGCTCAGTGCAGTGACTAATTGAAATATCTGCATGTTTAACACATTAGAATAAACTATCAGTCCTTTATTCATGCTAAGATCCTCAAAACCACACAATAAATATTAAATAATGTCTTATCAAGGTAGATTTTCACAAAACTTGCAGTCAAAAGTTCTGCTCAAGGTAATTTGGGCCAATTCACCTGGAAGCCTGAGGGCCAAGAAAAAATTGCCTGAGGGCCGCATTTGGCCCACGGGCCATAGTTTGGACATGCCTGCTTTAGTCGCTTATATTCAAGACGCCATTTTGCCGATCAACTCACATTTTCACCACCACCGGCATACACCCACTGCACTTTACTTTCTTTGTTCTTCAGTTTTATTTTCTTAAAGGTCACATGACATGGTACTTCTTGATGCTTTTATATGGCTCCTTAATGGTTTCCTAATACTGTAAATGAATCCTTCTTCAAAATCAACACTCAGTGCATGAGAAACAGAGATAAGCTGAGAAAGAGTCATTTTTCTCACTCTGAACACTCAGAGGTGTTCAGAGGGCGTTGTTGCTTGAATGCAAATGGGGAGAAAAGAGCTGGCCAATAGTAGAGGGTGGGGGTGTGGCCAAACTCTCCCTCCCGCTCTGAGCCCTCAGCTGATCCATTTCCTTGTTTTTGCACGGGGGGAGAGATTTGAAGCGTTCCATTGAAAAATAAACACATTTCCACATAAAATAAAATTAAACCACTGCTGTTCAAAGGTCCAGAGGCTCAGATAAAGGACTTCCGAGCCTAGAAACACTCGGACGTGCCTCCAGGCAAATAAAAAAACGCATTTCGCATTGCCTAGCGCATTCACAGTCCAAACTCTCTGGGCGTGATTTACAGAGACGCTGAGTAGAGACAGACGGGGGTGGAACTGCATTTGCATTTCTTTTTTCGATCTGACGTCAATAAGGTGCCTTGTTCAAAATCGCCCGTTTGAGCTCCGATTTTTTGTAACGCAGAAAAGGATCGCAAGTGCGCAGTTTAGACATTTCGCAACTTTTAACCATGGGGGGAGGGGGGGGGGGGGGGGGTAAACAGGGTAGGGGGGCTCACATTAATGTTCAAAAACCTCAGAAAGTGAAAATTTCATGCCATGGGACCTTTAATCTGTAATATGTATAAGATTCAGCAGCATTGTGTAGTGATTTTGGTATGAATTGGAACAAAAAAACCTATCCATCAAATGCCAACAACTTCACAGCTCTTTGTTGTGATGACGTTTAAAAGAATATTGTGATTTAAAATGTCCAAATTACAACATAATGATCCACGAGTGTCAGAGTTTAACAGTACAGCTGACACAATCACAGTAGGTCTTCTTTAACAGAATATCTTGTGTAGTTAAAGGGGAAGTCATGCACAGTTGTGCTCTTGCCTCCCTCCATTTCCTGTGTATCCAGTGTAACCCTCCAAGAGCCATTCCTGCACACACAGGTTCAGCGATCAACCGCCACTAATGGAGCTCAACAGCCCGGCAACTCCTCAGCTACCACAAGTAAAATAATTCATTCAATTATTTATTTTTCAAAGTAAATAAACTAAAATAAGGATAAAAATGTTCACATAAAGGATATGTGTAGCACGTTGGAAACTGTCTTCTTTATAAAATGTGCTATACAAACACTGACTGAATATTAGTTACCTGGAAGCTGGTTAGACTCCACTGTGCATTTAAAGTCTTACTAATAAAAACAACATTTCCTTCCAAAACATGAGCAGGTTATGATGTGGACAGGACTGTGAAACTCCATAAATTTAATTAGTTTGCTGTATATATCCTAAATAAATGCTTAATTTGTTTTATACTGAAGTATGTATATTGTCCCTTCCTTGAACCGCCACCTTAATGTGGTGGAGGGGTTTGATCCCAGGAGCTATGTGGTCGGGGGCTGCCCCTGGTAGGGTCACCCAAGGCAAACAGGTCCTGGGGGACGGGTTAGACTAAGAGCGGTTCAAAAGCCCCTATGATGAGAAACAGCAACGCCAGTTATGTCGCCCGGATTGGCGTCACCGGGGCCCCAACCTGGAGCCAGGCCAGGGGTGGGTGCTCGAGCGTCTGGGTACAGCCTGAAGGAGCGACGTGGGGCTGTCTTCCTGTGGACCCACCACCCGGAGGAGGATCCATAGAGGCTGGTGCAGTGAGATCTGGGTGGTAGATTTGTTCAGGCTGTTGCCCTAATGACCCAAACCCAGATAAACGGAAGAAAGTGGATGGATGGAAGTATATTGTCCCTGTATGAAAATGTGCCTACTGCATTTGACCTATTCTTTCACCCTTTCTCTTGATCTTATTTTGGGATCTTGGTAAGAAGTTCTGAGTTGGGGATGTAGATGGTTGATGGATGATTCCAGCGTATTGACAGGAACAAGTCAGTGTAAAAATATGGTAGCCCCAAGTCTGAGAAATTCAACTGAAGTTTCAAGAAGAACAAATAAAGTAAGTCAAAATAATATTAAGCACTCATTCTCAGTATGCTTGGAACTAGGTTTAACTACAGTCTGTTTAACTGTGGTGTTTATGGGTCTGTTTGAGTGAATGTGGTCCATCTCCGAGCTATATCTGTTTAAATGAATCTATTAGCCAAAGTGTTTATGACAGAAGACGAGCCTGGTGATAAGCCCGTGATGCAGTGCGTTTAGAAGTCCCCTCGCTGTCAAACCACCAGCACACGCCGCCATCATCAGCCTGACCACAGTCTGTTTACAACTGCACAAACAAAGTGTCACAGAGCTGCACGGCCCACATAAAACCAGCCTAACTACTCCCTCTCTCTCTATAGGCGCTGCTGCACTCTGGCCTGTGCGAGTGTGTTAAATCTGCACTCGGTTCCATACACACACCTTTGAAACACCAAGAGTATTGAAGATTTACACATTTTCTCTGTACGTTTCTAATTAATTGTGTGCAATGCAAATAGGCCAGTTCATTTTATATTACAGTGGTACCTCACCTTACGAAATTAATCCGTTCCAGAAGTGGTTTCGTAACGTGAATTTTTCGTAAGTTGAGTAGCTATTTCAATGGAAAAAGCCTGATTCGTTCCAAGGCCCCGTTCCAAGTTTTTTTTTATAGTGTAACTTTTTTTTATAGTGTAACATTGTGTTCTGCGTCCTGATTGGCTAAGAGACTAGACCAGGACTAAACGTGGACTAAACCAGGTCTAAACAAGGTCTATACCTGGACTGGACCAGGACTAAACATGGACTAAACCAGGACTAGACCAGGTGGATTAAAGCGCCGTGTCCGGGTCTATTTCCTGGTTTCTCACGAGTCACAGCTGAGGCGAGCAGCGAGGAGGGGACCGCACGCAGTCCGAGCGCATGAACGAACGCAGGTGGTTTAATCCTGGTTTAGACCTGGTTCAGACCTGGTTTAATCCTGTTTTAGAGGAGGCACGGTTTGAGCACGGGTCTCGTCCTCTCAGCCCCGCGCCGGGTCATGCTGCGCTATCACACGTGTCCCCGCCGCGCACACTTCTCCCCCCTCCCCCTTCCCCCCACGCTTCACTATTAATACATTTTGTTGAAAATCTATGAAAGTTTGAGTGTTTAAACAGAGACAAATGTGAGAAAAGTTTAAATCCAGTCTGAGAAAAGCGTATAATGTGTGTGGCTGAGCGCGCATTATTTGAATTTTTGAGATTTCGCGTTTCGTAACTTGAATTTTCTTTCGTATCTAGAGACGTATCTAGAAATTTAACCTGAAGGCGTTTCGTAACTTGGAATTTTCGTTTGTTGGGTCGTTCGTAAGGTGAGGTACCACTGTATTTTGATTTGTTGCATGTATTAATTATATATGAATATGACTTTTAGATGTAAATAGTAGCTTTAGAAATATATTTAATGAGGAAAAAATGTAAACAAAACATGTAAATAAACAAACAAAAAATAAACATCTCAAAGTTATTTAAAAGTTATAAAGATTACGTTGTGCACACATCACACCAAAATTGGCTAAATTGTGACTAAACCTCCAAATAAATCTGGAATCAGAACTAGAGCAGGATCTAATCTAGTCTACATCAGGACTAAACCAGGGCCAAACCAGGTTCATGATAAGTGTGAACGCACCCAAGAACACTTGAATATATGTGTAGCATGCATCCAGAGACAGTAAGTAAAGATAATAAAAATAAAATCATTCTTTATTGTCCTTATTCATTGTGGTGGCACACCCCTGAAACACAAGATTATCCTATTGTCAGTTCATGTCTTTGATGTGGCGTGTGTGTCTAATGTGTTTTGCATGAGCACAGCTCCAGTGTGAGGCCTGCACAGCCCGAGCAGCAGACCTCCTGTGGGCCTCTGTGTCGGGCTTTAGGAAGGAACCTCTGCTCTCTTCCTGCAGACAGGAGCAGCTCACCGGGAATACAACACGTCTTCTCTCTCACAGTTTGCATTTATCAGAGGTTTTAAGAAGGGATACATCATTATTATTTATCATAGGATACATCATTATTATTTATCATAGGATACATCATTATTATTTATGATGGGTTACATCATCTGAGTCACTTTATTGTAGTGATATTATATATTACTGAACTGGAGTCACTTTAACTGCTGTTTGTTCACTGCTCAGAATCAAAGACATTTATTGTGCAGCGTTCCTGTGCCTTTTAACCTTACAGTGTTGTGTTTTTTAGTTGATTGTACATACTTATTATTTATCTTAATTTTGATGCATGCTCATATTTTCCTACTGTTTCTGAAACTTGCGTTGTGACGCTGCAATTTCTCCATTGTGGGACAAATAAAGGATTATCTTTTCTTATCTTATATTATCTTATTATTCATGATGGGTTACATCATTATTGTTTTGATTTGGTATATAATGACTAATGGAGGTCCTCCACTAATTTATTACCGTGGAGATATCTTGCATTCATTCAAATACAATTTATGTAACATTCATAAACAATCTATTTATATTTATTTATTTTTTTATGTTATTTATGAGACAAGGACAGTGCACTATGTACAGTAGAGAAGCATTGTCCCAGGTTGTAACACCAGAGCTCATGTCCACCTGTCGTCCCTGGTGCATGTTTTTAGATCATTTACTTAATATTATTGTGGGCTTGCTTCAAAACCTGTTGTTATGGGCCATTGCTCGTTATTAAAAAGTTATTGACCAAAATATGTCAATAATGTATTTAGTTATTAAATAACTTATGAGTTATAGTTACATCATTTTTGTTTTGTAACTTAAAGATGCACTGTGTAACTTTACCGGAGGAGATCTGCAGCCTGTTTATCTCCAAGGAGATGTTAAAGGGATAGTGCAGCTTTTTTTTTTTTTATGTTAATCTGTAAAGTGTCGTGCGGTAACACTGGCTTACCTCTGACAGTCTCGTCTCAGCCCGGTTCTGCTCGCGTTCTGGAGCTCGTGTAAGTAGTTCCGGTAAGTTCACAGGGACATTTAATAAAGCTTGTTTTAGTTCGTAAAACAACATTTGTCCGAAAAGTGATATATTTGCGTCCCAGACAGTTGCCCGCTAAAAATCCAGCAGCATATTTCGCATTCGCATATTTTCTCTCTCGAATCATATCAGTGCGCCCATGGTAGCTCTGTTACCCTGTTCACTTGTAAACTTCCGCTTACGGTGGACTGCATCCGCCGTACACATCCGCTAATAGTGAACAGGCTAATAGAGCTAACGTGGGCGCATTGATACGAATCGAGAGAGAAAATATGCAAATGTGAAATACGCTGTACTGTCTGGGATGCAAATATATCACTTTTTGGACAAATGTTGTTTTGAGAAGAAAAACAAGCTTTATTAAATGTCCCCGTGAACTTACCGGAACTACGTTTACGAGTTACGGAACCGGAGGATAACCGGGACTACATCACGCTGTCACGGGTAAGTCAGTGTTAATCTCAGGACACTGTTGAAGGGGAAGCCATACAGATTAACATTAAAAAAAAAAACAAAAAAAAAACGCACTATCCCTTTAATGCTTTTGGTTGTCCACAGTTTGGTATTAATCTGTCTTGCATTTTTTCAACTACAGGTGTTATTTATTGATCAAAAATATCTTGATAATGTAACTTAAAGGAGAATTAATGTTTTTTACAATCTGAGCCTTATTTCGGTAATAAAACAAGTTGTTTTACTCACCCATAGCACTTTGGTGTCATATGGCCAGAGATGTTTTAGTTTAGCGATATCCGCAACGTGAGTTCTCGGGGCATGTAATATATGCCCCGAGCGGTCTCCAAATAACACAAACTTTAGCACTTTTCAAATCAGAGAAGCTCAATGTCTTAGTCTACACTTTCGTTTGAGTCAAAAGTGGCCTGTAATCTGAGATTTATCCATAATTTACAGCTTTGCGTTTCATGTTTGGGTCCCGGGAGCTGAGAGCGAAATAAACTGTGACTCCCCATATGCGCACTGTCCTCCTCATCTACTCGAAACTATGGCTAAATCTCAGATTAGAGGCCACTTTTGATACAAACGAAAGTGTAGACTAAGACATTGAGCTTCTATGATTTGAAAAGTACTAAAGTTTGTGTTATTTGGAGACCGCAAACATGTGCCCCGAGAACTCACGTTACGGATATCGCTAAACTAAAACATCTCCGGAAGTGCTCCAAATGACACCAAAGTGCTATGGGTGAGTAAAACAACTTGTTTTATTACCGAAATAAGGCCCAGATTTTAAAAAACGTTAATTCTCCTTTAAACTCAGTGTTTTGATTTGGCTGTTTTGATGGTGCTTAAAATGTATTAAAATGTACTGTATTTTAAATTGGACCCCAGGAAGACTAGTCTCTGCGTTTGTAAAGACTAACGGGGATCCTTGAATAAACAAAATAAACAAATCTCCATGGAGACAAGCAGGTGACTGACCCCCCAGCAGTGCACCTTTAATAGTTCATAGTTCACATATAGTTTGTGGTGTGTTTTGGCCGGTGACGGGACTGGGTTAGTGCCTGTAGCCTCGTCTGCCTCCACACAGATGGGAGACAACAGCTCTGGCTCGGTCCCGGTCTCGCGCTCTGGGTCCAAGTGCTGTCTGGCCCCAGCGCTTAGCAACAAATCCAAAGTGGAACCCGGAGAGAGAACAATTCAGTCCGGATGGCCACGGACAAGAGAGGCTGGCTGCAGTGTTTGTCTCTCCAAAAAGCCTGTTGACTACTTCAGCGTGCTTGGTCATGATATGTTTTCAAATGCCGTGGTGTCGCTCCACAAAATAACTTTAATCTTCATCATGTGCTTCAATGTTTTCCTCATTTTACTCTTCTTTAACAAGTTTTTTTGTCATTTCAATGTAATCTGTTGATCCTAGTAGTGTCAAAATACTTGATTTCAGTACTAAGACTAAATAGATTCAATTAAACCTGTCATTGTTCAATATCTGAAACCTAGAACAATATATTTTGGGGCTCGAAATTGATCGTGAAATAAACTATGGCTAGTTACAGGTACATTCCGTTATTTCTGTGTTGCAGCTCAGTCATTTAAATGATGCTATACTCTATTTGAATATGGATTACGGGCATTATCTTGCACTACTCTGCTGTTTTGGGATAAAGTAGTTTCAATATTCGTCCTGTGGTCAGACCTATAGACTCAAAACTCAATACCGATTCCAATACCGATTCCATAAAAACATAGAGTGTCATTTTCAACATGAAATAATAGTATTTTCTTTTATAATACCATGTGGTAATGTAATAAATGACTTTTACCTGTGTAATAATCTGTGATCCATGGGCGTATACTAGTCTGTGTGGTGTTATACTTGATCTAATGTAGCTCATTCTTAAACTATTCAGGAAAGGTTAATTTCTGTAGTTTCTCATTTCAATACTAGTTTTAGTATCAAAACTAGTCATTTTTGATACTTTTGCCAACCCTACATATTAGTACAGGACCTGATGTTGTTACACTTTTTTCTACACACTGTACACATCCTGTACCCTGCCTGCATGTGTATTTCAATACAGTGCTCCCTCGCTCTATCGCGGTTCACTTTTCGTTGTTTCGCAGAATTTTTAAAAATTTTTATAGTGTATGTACATTGTGTTGTGCGTCCTGATTGTCGTCTCCTGTACAGTACAGAATGTGTTCAGTTTGACACATTTATATAGATGTTATAGAGGGGGGACCCGGGGGGGCTCCGGGAGTCCCGCTGGATGCACGAGGAGCCGAGACATGAGTCACTGGATCTGTAGGAAGTCCAGACCAGGACTAAGACATGAGGACCAGACTGGGACCAGACCGGGACCAGACCGAGTCTAGACCGGGACCGGACCGGGATTAGACCAGGACTAACCCATGAGGACCAGACCGGGACCAGACCGGGACTAGACCAGGGCTAGACCAGGACTAAATGTGGACTAAACCAGGTCTAAACTAGGTCTAAACCAGGTGTAAACCAGGTGTAAACCAGGTCTAAACCAGGTCTAAACCAGGTCTAAACTAGGTCTAAACCAGGTCTAAACCAGGTCTAAACCAGGTCTAAACCAGGTCTAAACCAGGTCTAAACCAGGTCTAAACCTGGACTCTACCAGGACTAGAACAGGTCTAAACCTGGACTAAACCACCGCATGCGGCTCTTTTTTTCGCTTCGTGGCTTGGACTGCGAGAGGGAGGCATGGTCTGGACACTGCCTTGGTCTCGTGCTCGCAGCCCCGGGTGGGACGCCGGTCATGTTGCTCTATGAATTTGACAACGATCAGCGGGTGCACATGTCCGCGGGCACACTCCCCCCACGCTTCAATATTAATACATTTTGTTGAAAATCTACGAAACTTTGAGTGTTTAAACAAGAGAGAAAAGTGAGAAAAGGTTAATTCCAATCTGAGAAAAGTGTAGAATGTGTGTGGTGAGGCGTTTACAGCCCTTAAAACATGTAGAATAATTGTAAAATATAAAGTTGTCCTGCTTCGCGGATTTCACTTATTGCGGGTTATTTCTGGAACCTAACCCCCGCGATAAACGAGGGATTACTGTATTTAACTTTTAATTGTCCACAAACTTCTGAGCTTGTGATCATCGCAAAATAGTTCTCAGTGAAGAAGTTCATTGAAATACAGCCAAAATCTCTGTCTGAATACTATACCTTCTGCTCAGACATATACTCATGAGTAGTATGTGTGGGAGCTCTCACAGGAGTACAGGAAATGGCCTCATTGAAGAAGAGTATTATTGGCCTTTTGACGTCTTGTCTTTGCCTGCATACTGCACCGGCTCAACTACACTTTTATAGTCGTTTTTATACATATACTGTACATTTTTGTCCTTAAAGCTATAGGTTAAAACTATACTGTCCAAACTATGGCCCGTGGGCCAAATGCGGCCCTCAGACAAATTTTTCTTGGCCCTCAGGCTTCCAGATGAATTGGCCCGAATTACCTTGAACAGAACTTTTGACTGCAAGTTTTTTGAAAATCTACCTTGATAAGACAATATTTAATATTTATTGTGTGGTTTTGAGGATTTTGAATGAATAAAGGACTGATAGCTCATTTTAACGTGTTAAACATGCAGATATTTCAATTAGTGACTGTCCTGAGCACCAGTTTATGGCCCTCGATCGGCCCTCTGCTTCGACATGTGGCCCTTGATGAAAAAAGTTTGGACACTCCTGGGTTAAAGGGACTTCCAATGGTTAAACGAGACCATAGATGTAACGATAGCAAGAGACTGCAATAATAAGATACTTAGAGCATTTAATCACGTTTTAGTTTTCAAGTTAACAGCTACCTTTTACCTTTTGTTCAGTAGAGATTGGCAGTTACTGCGGTGAAAATATCCAAATGATTCTAGTTTAAGGCTGTGTCCCATTACTCTGTCTTACCCCTTTCTCTTCCCCCTCTTTGTCTTGCCCCTCGATACCGAGCTGAGAGGGCTCAGGATACGAATGTTCCCCTAAGAAATGAGACGCCACTCGATTACCGTTTGCGTCATCGTCCCTCGCCTCTACCTGAGCTGCTACGTCTACAGAGGCGACAACAACTGACGCAAACAAACGTAAACAAATGAGGATTATCGGGTACCTCAGCTCGACAAAAAAACTAGCTTATTTATGCATGAAAGTTCGATGAAAACGATAACGTCGGCTAAACAGACATCACTACAATTAAAACCGCAACAACAGTTCACAAAAAGTAACGTAGAACATAAGCGTCATAATTGTAAACCTGCTAAACTGTTAATCGATAATTACAACTGCTGAAAATACATTTATGAGACTCCTTGGCTGGTCGATGTGACGCTGCCATCCTGATCCCAAAACCTGCCTGAGCTTGTAGGTGTACCCCTTCGTTCCAAGTCTGGTCGAGAGCTTACTATGTACAGTAGCCCTCGGTCGTGGCTCTAGCCCTTGATCGAAATTAGAATCGGGACACCCCTTACCCTCACGTGAACGCGCAAAACCAAGGGGTAGGGGTAAGACGAAGGGGTGAGACAGAGAAATGGGACGCAACCTTAGAGGATTTCATCGTGGTTTTCGAGTTAACAGGTGTTCAGTGGCAGTTCCTGGCCTGAAAATATCCAAATGATTCTAGTGAATGTGAATGGAGTTTAAAGGTCCCATGGCATGAAATTTTCACTTTCTGAGGTTTTTGAACGTTAAAGTGAGCTCCCCTACCCTGTTTAGGCCCCCCCCCCATGGTTAAAAGTTGCGAAATGTCTAAACTGAGCATTTGCAATCCTTTTCTGGGTTAGAAAAAATCAGAGCTCAAACGGACGATTTTGAACAAGGAAACTTATTGACGTCAGCTCGAAAAAAGAAATGCAAATGCAGTTCCACCCCCGTCTGTCTGTACTCAGCGTCTCTGTAAATTACGCCCAGAGAGTTTGGACTACGGAGGAGCTACGCAATGCGAAATACGTTTTTTTATTTGCCTGGAGGAACTTGCGAGTGTTTCTAGGCTCGGAAGTCCTTTATCTGAGCCTGTGGATATCTGAAACAGCAGTGGTTTAATTTTATTTTCTGTGGAAATGTGTTTATTTTTCAATGGAACGCTTCTCATCTCTCCCCCCGTGCAAAAACACGGAAGTGTGTCACAGAGCGGAGCGGAGAGTTTGGCCACGCCCGCAACCCCTACTATAGGCCATCTCTGTCCTCCTCATTTGCATTCAAGCAACAACGCCCATAATGGAGTGTTCCAGAGTGACATTTATGACTCTTTCTCATCTTATCTCTCTTTCTCATGCACTGAGTGTTGATTTTGAAGAAGGATTAATTTACAGTATTAGGGAACCATTAAGGAGCCATATAAAAGCATCAAGAAGTACCATGTCATGGGATCTTTAAAAACACAACGGAACCCAAACCTACAAGTATGGCCCTGCATCAAAACTGTTATCTTACATAGGCCTAGTGATACTGGTGCTGTTTTCACCTCGCATTTCTTATCTCTAGCTTCGCCTCGTAGCTACAGACAGACTGCGAGAGGCTGACACGAGAGGGAGAACGCCACTGCAAAAGGAAATGAAGTCGGGGCCAATCCGGAGGCTTTATTACATCCTAATGTGCCTTCCACGGCGATGCAGCGAGCGGAGGAGCGCAGACACATAATTACGTCCCCTCCCGCGCCGTCTCCCTGCGTTAGCGTCTCCTAGAGCTCACTGGCTGCGACAGAGACAAATGAGAGAGTTTTTCCAGCAGATCATTCTCATCCGTTACTGCCAGTTCCGTGTGATGGATCGGCCCAGCTAAAGCGGGCCAATAGATCACGGCATAAAAGAGACTCGCGAGCGTACCCCAGCGGAGCGCGCCTTTACAGATCAGCGCACACCTAATGCACACGCAGGTTAAGAGTCAAATCGGCCCCTGTCGCGTTATCTCTCCTGTAACCTTTCGTCCGATTAAGTGGGAATAAATGGGAGCGATTTTCCCGGTGACCTCACGGCGTTCGACGTCACAGGTAGCTGCGCGCTGGCATTTCAAACCTGTCCCGTGGAATAATTAAGATAAATGTGGTATTTGTAGTATTGGTGTTAATGAGATCATTACTAAAGCATACAAATAATGAAGCGTTATGTTATTGGAGAGTAATTGCCTGGTTACATGTGGTTACAGTTAGGCTGAATAGTAGGCTACTGTATTTAACACAAAGAATTCACTCTAGAACGACCCAGTGGCGTTTAAAATGTGTCAGTCATTATAGGAAGATGAATGAACTTCCAGATCACAGTAAATGTATGTTATCAATAACACTGGGCTACAAATATTTGGAGATAAAAGTGGCAAAATCTCATTTATATTGATAAGATGAACTGAAAATCAATTGATAACTGTGCTGGTTAGCTGTAATGATATTGTTTTATCAAAATCGCGTCTGTTTATACAATAGATTTAGGCATTTTGGCTTAAAAATAATATTTATATTTTGAAAATATTTAACTTGCACAAGAAAAATATCTTAAGACATCAGGTACACACAATTTCGAGGGGTCTCTCTTATGTGAAATCCAAAAATATTTGATGTTAAAACTCTAGACATATTAAAGTGAATGTATGTGAACAGGGCTGGACTGGGACAAAAAAATGGCCCTGGCATTTTTGGCTAAGACCGGCCCCTCATAATTAGTCCTGGCTTAGTCAATCAATCAATCGATCAAACATTATTTATAAAGCGCTTTTCATACAACAAATGTAACACAAAAGCGCCTTGTGTCCTGGTTCAGACCTGATTTAGTCTAGGTTTAGTCTAGGTTTATTCCTGGTTTAGTCCTGGTTCAGTCCTAAATTGTGGGCCGGTCTTTAAGTGAAAAAAAAGAAGAAGGGTATCGGCTCCTAGGACTGTTGGCCCACCGGGAAAATGCCCGGTATGCCCGATTAGATAGAACTGTTGCTTGTAGACACACTGTACCTTCTGATAAACTACCGTTTTTCTCTTATTTTGCATAAATTTCCTATTTTGACCCAATACTATATCTTGGAAACTATAGCCAATCAGCACTTCTGACTTACTTTTTCTTTATTAATGACCTAAACCAAGAAAAATGTCACTACTTTTGTTCCGGAAAGCATTTTGCTTGTAGGCCAGTGTATTTGTTGCATACCTGCTACAAAAATACTAGGCTAAAAGTTTGCTAAGATACCCGAAGAAATATTACTAATGTCTTTAAAGGTCCGATATTACGCAAAATTGACTCATGAAAGCTTAGTCATGTTGGGATTCATCAGAAACATACCTAGAGTTGTTTAGTTTATATCTCCAAACCTCCAAATGCTCTGTTCCACCTTGTGATGTCATGTAGCAGTAGTTTTCAAGCTAACATCTACCTTAAAACTCAGTAGGGACAGGAAATTCCAGCGCAGGAAATTCCAGCGATTAAAAAAATGATTCTAGTGAAGGCTTGCGTAGTTTAAAAACACAGTGGAGCATTTCTGGTATTACCACGTGACATAATTTCATTTAATTTCATTTATTTATTCATTCCGAGCAGGTCAACACAAGGAAATAAATACATGTAACCTATATACAGTCAAATACAGTCGTTTTTTTGCTGGAAAATTGATTGATTTAGCTTTAACATCACAACGTGGAACATCCTAATTATGCAGGATTTGTGTGTTAAAGTTGTGTGAATGAAACAAAACACAACTCTGGGTATGTTTGTGATGACGAAACATAATAAGATCAGAAAACAGTGTAATATGCGCCCCTCTATCTTTCCGTAAATACTAACGCCGATAATGGAAATACATATTAAGTGACACTTTCGTACATCTGTCTATAAATAAGATGCAGGTCTGGACTGGGACAAAAAAAATGGCCCTGGCATTTTTGGCTTAGACTGGCCCCTCATAATTAGTCCTGGTTTAGTCCTGGTTCAGTCCTGATTTAGTCCTGGTTTAGTCCTGGTTCAGACCTGATTTAGTCCTGATTCAGTCCTGGTTCAGACCTGATTTAGTCCTGATTTAGATCAGATTAATCCTGGTTTAGTTCTCATTCAGTCCTGATTTAGTCCTAGTTCAGACCTGATTTAGTCCTGATTTAGATCTGATTAGTCCTGGTTTAGTTCTCGTTCAATCCTGATTTAGTCCTGGTTCAGACCTGATTTAGTCCTGATTTAGACCTGATTAGTCCTGGTTTAGTCCTGGTTCAATCCTGTTTTAGTCCTGATTTAAACCTGATTAGTCCTGGTTCAATCCTGATTTAGTCCTGGTTTAGTCCTGGTTCAGACCTGGTTTAGTCCTGGTTCAGACCTGATTTAGTCCTGATTTAGATCTGATTAGTCCTGGTTTAGTTCTCGTTCAATCCTGATTTAGTCCTGATTTAAACCTGATTAGTCCTGGTTCAATCCTGATTTAGTCCTGGTTTAGTCCTGGTTCAGACCTGGTTTAGTCCTGGTTCAGACCTGATTTAGTCCTGATTTAGACCTGATTAGTCCTGGTTTAGTCCTGGTTCAATCCTGTTTTAGTCCTGATTTAAACCTGATTAGTCCTGGTTCAAACCTGATTTAGTCCTGGTTTAGTCCTGGTTCAGACCTGGTTTAGTCCTGGTTCAGACCTGATTTAGTCCTGATTTAGATCTGATTAGTCCTGGTTTAGTTCTCGTTCAATCCTGATTTAGTCCTGATTTAAACCTGATTAGTCCTGGTTCAATCCTGATTTAGTCCTGGTTTAGTCCTGGTTCAGACCTGGTTTAGTCCTGGTTCAGACCTGATTTAGTCCTGATTTAGACCTGATTAGTCCTGGTTTAGTCCTGGTTCAACCCTGTTTTAGTCCTGATTTAGACCTGATTAGTCCTGGTTCAATCCTGATTTAGTCCTGGTTTAGTCCTGGTTCAGACCTGGTTTAGTCCTGGTTCAGACCTGATTTAGTCCTGATTTAGACCTGATTAGTCCTGGTTTAGTCCTGGTTCAATCCTGTTTTAGTCCTGATTTAAACCTGATTAGTCCTTGTTCAAACCTGATTTAGTCCTGGTTTAGTCCTGTTTCAGACCTGGTTTAGTCCTGGTTCAGACCTGGTGTAGTCCTGGTTTAGTCCTGGTTCAATCCTGTTTTAGTCCTGATTTAAACCTGATTCGTCCTGGTTCAATCCTGATTTAGTCCTGGTTTAGTCCTGGTTCAGACCTGGTTTAGTCCTGGTTCAGACCTGGTGTAGTCCTGGTTTAGTCCTGGTTCAATCCTGTTTTAGTCCTGATTTAAACCTGATTCGTCCTGGTTCAATCCTGATTTAGTCCTGGTTTAGTCCTGGTTCAGACCTGGTTTAGTCCTGGTTCAAACCTGATTTAGTCCTGGTTTAGTCCTGGTTCAGACCTGATGTAGTCCTGGTTTAGTCCTGGTTCAGTCCTAAATTGTGGGCTGGTCTCAAAAAAAAAAAAAAAAAGAAGGGCATCGGCCCCTAGGACTGTCGGCCCACCGGGAAAATGCCCGGTATGCCCAATTACCAGTCCAGGCCTGATAAGATGAGAGGCACGTATATATTATCTAACATAAAGCTACAGATCATTCATCGCTGTGGAACTGTTAAGTATTTAGCCTTTGTCTCAATCAGGGATAGTGAATAGATGTCCCTAAATAGCATAAAGCTTCTTTATATGCTACGAGTAACGCGGCAAATTAGCGCCGCTGCACAACATTACAGATTTCAATTAATTCTGATCAGCACAGATGTTGCATCACTCTCGCACACGGCAGCCTCATTTTTATGTAAATTGAAGCGGAGATTAACAAGAGAGAGATACTTGGAAACAGCAAAGTAGTTAGACGCACAGGCGCTCATAGGCACGTAGTCTGGTGCTAATACACTAACAATAAAATGTTGTACACCTACATTAGACTATCTGATGTATTCCACACACAAATCATTAAAAATGGAACGTGCACATTTACACCCTGTTTCCAATTAAAGACTCCATA
Source organism: Paratrypauchen microcephalus (assembly GCA_036785185.1). Taxonomy (NCBI): domain Eukaryota; kingdom Metazoa; phylum Chordata; class Actinopteri; order Gobiiformes; family Gobiidae; genus Paratrypauchen; species Paratrypauchen microcephalus. The sequence goes on along the minus strand of JAVJIX010000053.1, from coordinate 3,088,589 downwards.
TTACACTCTTTTCTGATCTATGCAATAATGTTGTTTTCTCATCATAAACGTACCTGGAGTTGTGTTTTTTTCTTTCACGCAAACTCTTCTCTCAAACAGGAAACACTCTGTTCTACCTCCTGGTGTCATGTGGTAAGCCAGGAAGTGCTCCAGTGTGTTTTTAAACTCCACACACCTTCAGCAGAATCATTCGGATCATTTCGGCTCTGGAAATGCCGATCTCTGGGGGGGTGGCTTGAATTGCGTGAGAAATGCCGTGTGAGCGTGTGAACGCGTCGAATTGTCTCTCTTAATGCGTGAGACTTGAGAGCCCTGCTGTAAATGTTTGTCTAAAGAGCAAACTTAAACTACAAAGCAACTAATGAGAGTTATATAAATGAAGTTATTACCTGATGGTTCTCAGTTTGTTTTATCATCACCGCAGTGTGCGCTTAGCAGCTGAAACTACACTCTACAGTCTGCCCAACAACAGAACAATCTATTTTCTGATTGGCTGATTTTTTTTCCAGGGATGGGGAGGAGGGGGAAGAGTTTTTTTTTCCGCTGAAAACGTGCGGTGCCTGCATAAAGTGAGCCACACAGACCGATTTTCTGGGCACAAAAAAAAAAAAAAAAAAAAATCCGCGTGAGAAATACCATGTGTGGCAATTCGACGTGGCACGTCGAATTGCGTGTGTCACACTCTCAATGCGTGAGACTTGAGAGCCCTGTTTATGTGACATATTTTCCAGCGGGACACACACACACACACAATCCTGGTTTAGTCCTGGCTTAGTCCTGGTTTAGTCCTGGTTTAGTCCTGGTTTAGTCCTGGTTTAGTCCTGGTTTAGTCCTGGTTTAGTCCTGGTTTAGTCCCGGGCCCCTGCTGTCAGCTAATATGTCCCTTTGATGCAGAAATAATATGATAATATAACTCACCCCATAAGAACACGGTCAGCTCCGTAGTTTGCGGTGTTGTCCGATAATTCACGTGTCCACGTGTATGTGCGTGGAAACCGACATAATTATCCCGAGTCCCGAGGCGAGAGTTCCTTCTTACGTAGCATTAACGTAGCGTACATATTAACGGGGCTCGCTCACAGCTGATCAGCGAACAGGCGCAAACACAACAACGCTAATCGTCATGATTGGCGGGAGCGTGATTGGTGGGTATGCTGCAACATGATTGGAAGCCGGAGCGCAGTTCGGCCTATGATTGGCTCTTGGAACTGGCCACGATTCATGTAGGTCACCTATTTTGACTTCAAAACGGCGAATTTCGCCAAAAGGTGAGGGATTTTCATGTCTGATTAATAAAATGCCACAAGGGATGGAAGAAGGGATGCCCGTTTTAGAAGAGGGAGGATTTTGACTATTTTTTCATCCTCCCCCCATCCCCCCTCAACTCGAGTAATGCCTTTAAGTAGTAAAATCAGAAAAACTAATAATTTTGCAGTGATCTCTTATTTTTTTCTAGAGCTGTATATTAACATAACACAATGATCCACTGGAACAGGCTTGTTCTTTAATCATCATTTCCCAGACAAAAACAGTGCTTTACGCTACACAAAATGCTACTTGCCATAAAACTCCAGCACTATTCCAGCTCTTTAGTTCCTGACAGAAGCTTTGACAGGAACCCTGAGAGCTCCAGTGGGGTCAGAGTTCACCTGACCCTCTCTCACCCAAACAGGATACGCTTGGAGGAGGATGAGGACTTCTGTAGACTTTCTGTAAAATGTGTCAGAGGGCCCATTTCTCTTTTGTCTGCCCTCCGAGGTGTGGGAACCAAGGCTGCGCCGATGACAGCCCCTGTGCCATCCACTGGTCTGCTCGAGTCTCTCCATTGTTCTCTTTGATAAATCCGTGGATGGCTCTGACCTGTCCAGACCAGACTTCCTCCGGCGGCGTTTGATGTATGAATGTAAAGGTTTCACACTTTGAGCTGGAGAGTTTGACAGCTTCCTTTGCGGAGAAGAGTTATGAGCCAAAACGCAACAGGCAGAGATGCTCACTGAGTTTAGGTAAAAGTGCAGGTAAAATAGAATGAGATTAATAGCTGGAAGTACAGTAGGCCTACGTTTTCTTCTTTTAAAGGGCCCATATTACACTATTGTTTGATCTGTGTTATGTTTTCTCATCAGAACATAGCTGGACTAGTTTTGTTTCATTCACAAAGGTTTAACGCACAAACCCTGCATATTTAGGATGAGTTCTTCTCCTTGTGATGTAAGGTGGTAATACAGAAAGTTCTATACTGTGTTTTTAAACTCACAATAAATAAATAAATACACTTTTACTAGAATCACTTGGATAATTTCAGCCCTGGAATTGCCAAACTCTATTGAATTAAAGGTAAAACGTAGCTGTTAACTTGAAAACTACAGCTTCTCGACATCACAAGGTGGAACAGAGCATTTTGAGCTTTGGAGATGTAGACAGACTAATAATAAAGAGTTAGTCAAATGTGTGGATGAAACAAAACCCAGCTCCAGGTGTGTTTTTGCGCAGGTAACATGGCTTAAAGCTCAAAGTTTCTTTTGATTAGAAAAGTAAAATACTAACTACTACTAGGCTAATTAAGGGCCCATTCACACGAAAACGTTTTTTGGTGGAAACTGAGAAGTTTTTATTCGTTTTGGCCTTTCGTCCATATGGCGCCAGCGTAACCTGGGAAATCCCAGGCTGCTTTCGTTTGTTCCGATCTAAAAGACAGCCTGGCAACTATGGAAAGCGAGCTCTCCCGATTCTGGGAGCCAATCAGAGAGCGGGGAGGGGTGGCAAGACGGTGACGCGTACTATGTGACAAACGAAAGCTTGTAAGTTTGAACTGACAACTGACATGATTGGCTATGGGCTCCGTATACGCCAAATGATAGACATTCGTAACGCCCAATAAACGGCCATTGGCAATCGTAAACCACACCTCCGCTACGAGATATTTCGATGGTGCTCCCAGACCATATATCACTTGTGATATGGGCAGGTGTAAACCAGGCAAGCGCCAGCGTTTTTGGTGGGTGAAAACGGTGTTTTTTTTAAAATGGGTTCCAATGGAGAAATCTGAGAACGCCGGGGGTCGCGTTGTCGTGTGGACGAGCAAAACGCAGCTTTTGGAAAACGATGACGTTGCAATGTTTGTTTGCGGAAGAGAAAGGACTTTATACGCATGCGCTCTTTGTGGTATTGCGTTTCCGACTAGTCCATACTGTGTTAAAACAAAAATATAATTTTCGTCACCCTGAGAGAGGCTTCCGAGTTCAGGAGAGACAAAAACAAATGAAATAAAAACTAAAAACTCAATTTGAACGCAGTTTTGAACTGGTGTCTTTTCAGGGTTGATATGTTTTATCAAAATATAATGCTTCAGATTGTATACACGCACATATGCACACACACACATGCATGCATTTATTATTATTTTTATGTATTTATAAACTATTATTATTATTATTATTATTATTATTATTATTTGATTTTGTCTGATTACAAATAAAAAAATTGATTGCAAAAAAATAAATCCATATCCTCCTGAGACCCGCCCATTCATTTGTGTCCTTTATAGTGGACATTGAGTCGATCTTTTAATTGTTTTGAGATTCTAGTTTGTGGCTGCGCTATGATAAAAAATAAATAAATACATTAAAAAAAAAAAAAAAAAATCTAAAAAAAAATCTAAAAATTAAAAAAAATATTGTCAGACACACACACACACACACGCACACACACACACACACACACACACACACAAAATCCTGGTTTAGACCTGGTTTAGTCCCGGTTTAGTCCTGGTTTAGTCCCGGTTTAGTCCCGGTTTAGTCCTGGGCCTCTGCTGTCAGCTAATATGTCCCTTTGAAAAAAAAAAATCTAAAACAAAAATCTAAAAATGTAAAAATATATATAAATAAATAAATAAATAAATAAATAAATAAATAATAAATAAATAAATATGTAAATAAATACTCAAATAAAAAAAATTAAAAATACATAATATATATTAAAAAAAAAAAAATAAGAAATTAAAAGGGAGTCTAAGAATTTTTTGAGGCGACTGTAGAAGCTTGTCAGAGATGTTGGTCATCAAAAAAAAAAAAGTTTTTGTGAGGCTGTTAGATTTAGACTTAGATTTAACACCAAAATGTCCCCGACGTCCATTACAGAGGACATGTTACAACACTACGAATAAAAACAAAATTAACAAAATGTAAATGCTGAGGTGTTCATTTACCTCCAAAATTAAAATAATAACAATAATAATAATTTAGATACACTTTTTTTTCCCCAGGAGGATATATAATGCTTCAGCCTTAAGTTAGCAGTTAGGTACATGTTGGATTAATAAAAAGAAATACCAATTGTTTATTCATCTGATAATAACTGTACGCCTATAGTGCAGCATACATTTACCACAGTGTATATAAGCAGCATCCCTGACTCAGTTTCAAAATGGAATCCAGCGCTGTCTCACTCTCCTGTGTTATTCTTGTGTCCTGTCTCTGGTCTAACACTTTGACTAGCTGTAAGATTCACCGCAGCAGGTGTAGGGGGCAGCGTGGAGGTCACAGCTTTCACATTTGGCTTGCTAAAGACTGGCGACAAGAAACCTGCGGCAAGAAAAGAATCCAGGATACTAAAGTACGTGATTTATAACCTCTGCCAGGATTCTGCCAGGAGCTCATGAAAAACGGCCAGCGGGGTTAGAAAACACAGTCTGTTGTCAATATTTTAATTCCAGCGTGTCCACAGGGTGTCACGCTGTATGGACGGTTTTTATAGAAATTCAAAGGTTTCCATAAATAATGTAAAACGAAGGGCCTGGTGCAGGGTGAGAAGCAGACATCCGCTGTCAGGGTTTAGCGTTTAGCACACAAGGCGACTTTATTGAGGCGTTAGCGACCCAGTGAAAGACAGTAATCTAACCAAAGTGTTTAAAAATTATAGATATTATTAAGAAGAAAGGAATTCATATAGACATTGTAGTTTGAGAAATAGTGATTAGCTACAAGGAAATATATTAGAATTTGAATTTGAATTGAAACGCAGTGAATCTCTTGGCTCCAGCGCAGATTGACATGATTTAAAAATGTAATATATGTGTAAATTAGCTAAATTATAAGACAAATAATAATAAAAATATGTGTTAACCTTTATTATTCCATCTCCATTACCTTATTGCTAGGCTTGGACAGGACCTCAGCTGGAGGATTTTTACCTAAAGAGCATGTTTTTAAGTTGAGATTCCATCAATACTTTAAAATCAATCTCAAAGAAACTCAAAGAACATTTTATTTGTACATACTGTAGCTAGTACATACAGGATTCTATACCCAAAGTACAAATTTAAGGCTAATTAAGGATGCATACAACATGTAAATCATTACTTTTATTTTGTACTTACACACAAAGTGACTTTATTGAGGCGTTAGCGACCCAGTGAAGGACAGTCATCTAACCAAAGTGTTTAGAAATGATAGATATTATTAAGAAGAAATGAATTCATATAGACATTGTAGGTCACAGGATACGAATACATGAAGAGAAGGAAAATTTTTAGGATCAATTTGATTTTTATCTGGTTTGAGAAATAGTGATTAGCTAAAAGGAAATATATTGCTTTGAATTGAAGTGCAATGAATCTCAGCTCCACCCCAGACTGACATGATTTAAAAATGTAACATATGTGTAAATTAGCTAAATTATAAGACAAATAATAATAAAAAATATGTATTCATTTTTTTAAACAAAATTTATGTATCAGTATTTTTGCATTGGAATCAATACTTCCAGTACCTGTTATTTATTTATTTTAGGGCTGTCAAAAGATTAATTTTCTTGATCACAACTAATCTCAGAAATTTCATCGTTAATCGCGATTAATCGTGATTTATTTTGCATGTTTAAAATTGATATCTTGCAGTAAGACCGTTCGAATCTAAATTTAAACTCACAATGCAAAGTATTTCTCACCATTTTTTTTTATTTCAAAAAAGTGCAGAGAAAGGAAAAAGTAACAATGAACCAGTAATAGTGGCTAAGTTGGCTAAACTGAAGACAACAGCGTGTCCTTCCTTGCCAATGCCGACGACTCGATTGAAGCCCGCTCGAGATGCCTACGGATGCGTAGAAGGAACAAAATACTCGCAAACTCAAAATAGCGCGTTTAACCGACAATGAGTTTAATTAATACAACCAAATGAGCTGCATATGGATGGTAGAATTGCGGAAAATGCTGGCAAACTCTGATCGCGATTAAAAAATTGTTCGCGATCATAACTTACATTAATCTAATCGCGATTAACGCGTTAATATTCTCAGCCCTAATTTATTTATTTATTTTTTATTTATTATAATTATTATAATAATTATTATTTAATCCTTTATTATTCCTGTACAGAAATGTGTCCTCTGCATTTCACCCATCCTTTTTTCAGGAGCAGTGGGCGGCACATGGAAGCGCCTGGGGACGCATCTCCATGATCTTATTGCTGGGCTCGTTCAGGGGGATTTTTACCTATAGAACATGTTTTTGGGTTGAGATTCCATCAATACTTTCAAATCAATCCACCCACAATTAAGAAAATGTGATTTGTACATACTGTACTGTAGTACGTACAGGGTTCTATACCTAAAGTACAAATTCATTAATTAAGGATGCATACAACATGTGAATCATTACTTTTATTTTTATTTTGTATTTTTTTTCTTTAGTGCATTCTTAATTATTTCTTTCTTGACTATCTTAGTGAGTCAACGGTTCTTCTGATCCTAAGCATTTCATTGCATTGTTGACCTTGTGTTAATCCTGGATATGACAAATAAACAATCTTGAATCTTGAATCTTTTTGGATGGACACAAACAGCTGAATGAAGCAGTTCTTTTTAATAAATTAATGGAAAATTTAGAGGAGGTTTTGTCCGTTTTGTACCATAAAATAATACACTTTCATGGCAACCTGTATTAGAACGAAGACAACGCAGACCCGTCGACCTTCCTTCTACACACTTGCAATTATCTCGGCTGCTAAAATGATCGGCGGTGCACGGCAAAGTGACACTGAGTGATTCATTTGTATTCCGTTCGTGGACACCGACTCACTCTCGCGTCTGGATCCTTACACCCCCTGCAGCCATTGAACGATGCCTACCCTCCCATCGCCGCAACTCTTTGGAACCCGCTCCAACGTTTGCGAGGTGGAGAAGAGGTGGGAGGTGTGTATCTGAGCGAACAGCCAACCAAATCACTTCAAGCTGTCACCGTTGAACAACACCACCCCCCCCTTCCTCTCCCACCTCTCCCTATCTACTAGCCCCCCACACCCCCTACCCACTCCTCGCCCCTGTCCCCAAAACGGCGGCATACGGCTGTCATCGCCCAAAACAAGATGTCGTGTCAAGGCAGGAAAATTACACAATAACGAGGCCCACTTGAGATTAGGCTAATGAGAAAATCAAAACACAATTTAATTCTTGTCAGTGGCGAGGCGTCTTTAAATTACCTCTCCTCGTAGCATGCTGATTAAGAGAAGTCTGCCACTCAGCCTGCTGCCCACCAGAAATAGCCCCTGGGATTTCTGGACTGCGGTCGGTACGTGCTCCATCGCCGGGGATATTAAATCTGGGGAACCAAACACAAACAAACACTGGGTTTACTTGTAGCGGGCCCCGTCAACATCTTTTTCATATTTGAGTCAAGAAATATACTGTAAAAACAAAACATTAACTCAACTTTTATTGCTACTAAATTGTGTATATTGTGTTTTAATAGCATTGGTAATTTGAGTGCAAACTAGTCAATTTGTTGCTCTAAAGGCGGAATGTGTAACTTTTCTGGTTGAGAGTCTGTGATTTATTTTGTCATGGAGACATTGTAGCTTTGAGAATATTCCACAGTATGCCATTTAAGTCATTTATCTCTTGCACTGATTACATTACAGGTGTTTTTGTTGCTTAGAAATAGCCTGAAAACCATGCATTTGTACTGTGCGTGGGCTCGCTTCTCCACAGATCTGACCTGTAACGTGGCCTGCTGGTTCACATAATTGTCTTTATGGAGATAGATAAGTTATCTTGATGAAGACGAGCAGATGGCGGACCCTCCATCTGAAAATATACACAATTTACTTTAAAAAGAGTCCAAAAAGTGTGTACTGCGATTAGTACTACATGACATCACGCAGAACTGTCCTGAGTAAAGACTCAGGCATTTTCTTTCTTTCTTTCAGGTGCGAAGTTTGAAATGTGGATACCAGGTACACCAATCGCATCGTTCCTTACATGTCTTTAGTTTTGCCCTAACCTGGGAAATCCCAGGCTGCTTTTGTTCGTTCCGATCTGAAAGACAGCCTGGCAACAAGGCTAAGTGAACTCTCCTGATTCTGGGAGCCAATCAGAGAGCGGGGAGGGGTGGAAAGACAGTGACGCGTACTATGCGACAAACGGAAACTTGTCGTTTGAACTGACAACTGACATGATTGGCTATGGGCTACGTATACGCCAAATGATAGACATTCGTAACGCCCAATAAACGGCCGTTGGCGATCGTAAACCACACCTCCGATACGAGATATTTAGTAGGTGGCTCCCAGACCATATCTCACTTGTGATATGGTCAGGTGTGAACCAGGCAAGTTTTGCCCCGGCCAATACACTAAATGCACCTCTAAGGCTGCGTCCAATTTCTGTCTTACCCCTTCGTCTTACCCCTACCCCTTGCTTTTGCACGTTCATGTGAGGGCAAGAGGTGTCCCGATTCTAATTTTGATCAAGGGCTATGGCCACGACCGAGGGTTACATACCCCTTGAAACGAAATAAGCTCTTCTCTTGACCAGACTTGGAACAAAGCTCAGGTTTTGGGATCAGGATGGCAGCGTCACATCGACCAGCCAAGGAGTCTCCTAAATTTATTTTCAGCAGTTGGAATTATCGATTAACAGTTCAGCAGGTTTACAATTATGACGCTTATGTTCTACGTTACTTTTAGTGAACTGTTGTTACGGTTTTAATTGTAGTGATGTCTGTTTAGCCGACGTTAACGTTTTCATCGAACTTTCATGTATAAACAAGCTAGTTTTTTTGTCGAGCTGAGGTACCCGATAATCCTTGACATTTATTTACGTTTGTTTGCGTCAATTGTTGTCGCCTCTGTAGACGTAGCAGCTCAGGTCGAGGCGAGGGATGATGACGCAAACGGTAATCGAGTGGCGTCCCATTTCTTGGGAGAACATTCGTACCCCGAGCCCTCTCAGCTCGGTATAGAGGGGCAAGACAAAGAGGAAGGGGTAAGACAGAGTAATGGGACGCACCCTAAGACTCATTAGGAGACCACTGTCTGCAGCGACAATGGTTGGAAGATTGTTTCCCGTTTAAATCAAGTTGTGTCTTTGTGTCCTTAGACAAGACACTTCTCCCACTAGTATGGAGTGGTGTGTGCATGGATGATTGGTGGTGGTTGGAGGGGCAGATGGTGCAGATTGGCAGCCTCGCTTCTGTCAGTACATCCCAGGGCAGCTGTGGCTACAATACCGAGTGTGGAGAGAATGAATAATGGCTACTACTACTACTACTAAGGCATTATAATTAAAGAATTTTTATTTTATTTGGTTAGCTGGGTGCACTGGTTTCTTGAAGGACCTATGGCTTTAGATCTTCCTCCTGTCATCCCGGTCTTTTCTATGCCGAGTTTGCCTGTTCTCCTAATGTCTGGGTGACACTCCCCCATACACCTAAAACCTGCACAATAGGTCAAGTCCTCCAGCTAAGGTAGTCCTGACCAAGCTCAAGATCTTTACACAAGTCCACTCTCCTGTCAGGTGTCATGTATTGTATAAATAAATACCCTAACTTCATCCTCACAAGGTACACAAAAGCACATAACAAGATACCACAGCTAGCAAACACACTGTCTATGCACACACACAAGACTGGTGCTTTTTAATGACATTTTCTATACTCTCCCCTGCCTGCCTCTTTCCCTCTGAGCCTTTTACCAGGGCGGCATCTGTAATTTGTTTCCACTTTTGATGTCATGATGGTAATTAACTGGCAAAATGTAAGCTACAGCATGTCATGATATGGCCACAGCGCTATTCCCAAACAAGCCGCGAGCATATGGCACCAAATGTTACACTCCCCTAATAGCCCTAGAGAGAAGCAGCCCTGCCATCCACTCAAAGAGAAGGTTGTGTTCAGACCGGGGTGCTATCAAGGCCTGTCAGTCCAACTGTGCCAACATTATGAGTTTATAGCATTCTGTCGAGCTTAGAGCTCTGAATTAGGTACACACATGCATTTAATAGAAGCCGCTTGGTACCCAAATAATTAATCATAACCCGTTTTACCCAACCTGCAGTCTGCTGTCACTGGAGGACTGCCTTTCCCAAGGACGTTGGGGTAGAAAGAGGTGTTGGACTATTCATTTGGGGTTCAGAAAATCTGGTTTGAGTTCATTACCAGAATTATGTAAAGATAGACTATTGCAGAGCTGTATGAGAAAAGTGACTTAACAGTTCTGTAAACTAAATTCTGCAATTGCAAGGACTTTTACTGTGAAATCACTGATGTGTGAAACAGTTTTACTCTGGCCAAAGTAGCTGCTCACATCAAAGTTTGTTTGCGGGCTACTGGGGGAAATTGAGTCCTAAAATCATCAGAAGTCAGTTGAACTTGAACAGACTTTAAACATACTGAGCAGGCAATATATATACTATATATATACTATACTATATATATGTGTGTGTGTGTGTAAGTGTAGCTTCACACCTACCACTTTGTGACCTTAATTGTTGCCTTGTTAGCAGTTAAAATGTTTATTGGACAATACACACTGAATTGACTTCTACACATTATCAATCTGGGATGGCTCTCGCTAAAAATTGGAAAATGCAGAGAATCGTGACAGTTATTTGATTGGTGGTGGAAGCGTCACAGAGGAACAAGCCAAAAAAATCAAATTTGTTAAATCCAGTTCAGCGAAAAGCACAGACATCACCCCTGTCCACAAATGCACAAAGCCTTTACCTTTTGCACATTTCTCACAAACAAAATAACATGTATTGATGCTACAAATAGGAGTACGTAAGTCTGTTGATGTTGCTATTTTTGTTTTGGCCTTTGGCTTTCGCACAAACCTCAATACTGCTCTGTGATGGCTCCACCCACCCAATTAACCTTGGGTATACTGGGTATACTCCAACATGGATTCTTGTGAGTTTGTGAACTCACACATATCGCAAGAAAATATCTTGTTGTGCAAAATTATACACTTACTGCTCTGCACCAATAGTGAGTTTGATGCAGAGCCACAGAAATCTCCACCCGTGCTATGATGCAACTTGTAGAGAAGAACAGATAAAGACAACATTAGAGAAGTGTTGAAGAATTGATCCTGATGAGTGAAACTTCATTGCTGTGTTCGACATCAGGCCTGAGTTGACACATGGCCAGATGAGTGACCAGACTCCTGATCCTGTGCCGTTTACACTTCTCAGCGCTTCGCCGGGACTTTGATTGCCAACAGTGAGCAGCCAAGCAGCTAACGCCATTTCCACCTCTTTACGTGCTCCACTGCCCCGCGCGCCTCTGCTCTCACTCAGCCATATGGCTCACGGACATGCAGCCCATTTTTCAGATAACTTCTCAAGCGAGAGGACAGGCCAGAGCGCGAGGAAGATGTAAGCACCCTTTCACAGCACCCACGGGACACAGCAATTAGCTAGCGGCTATATTAAGAGCGGGATTTAATGTGAAATTGGGTTTGAAATTAGCAATGATAAAGTGCCTGCAACTTTGGGGTAATAATGTGTATCAAAATGTACTAATAATATACTTTACATCAGTTGTTCTCAAGCTTTTTCTTCAATAACAACTGTTAGCATTCACGATTACCAAACACACACACACAAAACGGCTAGAAATGTTGGAATCTGCATTTATCACAGCATTTGTGTCAAGCCCCATGTCATCCGAGGGCCCGGACTGTCAGTCAGATGCCATTTCTAGTGCAAGATTGTTGTAAACATTTGAACAAAACTGCCTAGATAAAAACATTCGCAGACAGGATGAAGTTGTTACCATGCTTTCGGGCCTTCCCTTTGACATTAAGCTTTTCAACATTGACAAATCACACCGACAATGTCTTCTTCTTCACTGTGTCCATCCCAAAAACAACCGTAGCACTGACTGACTGAATCGTGCGCAGTTGTGCTACTCACAAATTATCCACGCATCGCTCGTTTCCGCCTCCCCATCCATCTTTTATTGCGTGCATTCCTTAAATAGCTTCCTGGCTTTCCCTGCCGCACCGATTCCGCAAGAGTTAAAACTTCCTCCTCCACCACCACCACCACCTCCTCTTCTTCTTCTTCTTCTTCTTCTTCTCCTCTCTCCTGACGACCCGATGTTGGCAACGCATGACAGCGCCGGGTGACAGCTCGGGCTACGGATGACAGATGACAGGGAGAGGAGGAGTGCCGGGTTCGGAGGGGGAGGGGGTGGTTATGAAGATAAGGTGTCCATGGGAGATATGTGCACGGAGCAGCCAGCGGTTCCAACCATTCTGCGCACTGTCTGAGTCTCTCACACACACCCGGGCGCTCCTCCCAGGCAGCGGCCCATCTATTTGACACAGTAATTACAGCACACACTGATTCCAATGATGGATGAACTCCCAGGCTGGGATGAGCGCGCTCTCCTCCCCGCATGCGTCTCTCCGCACAACCTCGCAGCGATTCAAACGTACAGACGGTTCAGAGGAGGCCTGACTGGAGGAGCTCGCACATGCGCCCTGGCTCCAGATAACACAGTGCTCCGAGATACGTGGAAAAGCAGATAAGAGGTAATAAATCAGGGCTAAAGTGAAGGCTGCGGACTGGACGTACAGCTAAAGTTACAAATGAGGTGGCAACGCTGCAGCTCTATTAAACATTCTACATAATCTCGATTGCCCTTTCGAGCGTAAAGCTTTGTATATCTTCATGGGGTTGTGTGTTTTCTTACATTCATGCATGTTTGGGCACATTCTCAGCGTCAAATTTTTGGTTGCACCTTGGGGCCATCATAAATAAAAATAAATCAGCATTAAAATTGTCATCAGTAAAAGATTATTTGATTTTAACGTGTCCACCTCAGATCTGGAGACACAGTTAGGCATGTTTATGCAATTTAAAATTAAAATCTTACATGCAATTCCTTCAATCTTGGTTCATGTTGGTTTTTCATCTTTTGTGACTGGACTGGTCATTCGTGATTTGAGCCCAAATGCATCACCTGCTTGTCTCCATGGAGATACGATGTGTGTTACATAGTGCACCTCTGTTATTTGCACTTCTACACTGCGATCCAAATTATTATGCAAATGATATTTTTATCTGATTTTGCCAAATTTTCAATATAAATGACATCATCATCATTTTCAAGTCATCAACCTTTAGTACAATTTGAATGTTACTGAACAAATCTCCCAATAATAACTTTTTTTTTCAAAAATAAAAACTTAAAATGCACTGTCCCAAATTATTCTGCATAACAGTGTTTCAAACCAAGTTATTGTTGTAAAGAACTGAAAATGGTCATTTATTTTTCAATTAGAAGCATTACCATATTACTGAAATCAAAAGTTATTTCAATCTTAACAGGTCAAATTACATTTTAAAGGGATAGTGCATTTTAAAAAAATGTTAATCTGTATGGGTTTCCTTCTAAAAGTTACGTGTGTTGACACCGGTTTACCTCTGACAGTCTCAGCTGATCCCGGTTCGGCTCGCTTTCTGGAGCCCACGTAAGTAGGTCCGGTAACTTCCCTGGAACATGAAATAAAGCTTGTTTTTTCTTCTCAAACAAAACATTTGTCCGAAAGGTGATATATTTGCGTCCCAAACAGTTGCTCACGAAACATCCAGCAGCGTAGATTGCATTTGCGTATTGTGTCTCCCGATTCGTATCACTGCGCGCATATTAGCTGTATTAGCCTGTTCACTTGTAAACTTCCCCTTACAGCGGATCGCATCTGCCGTACACTTCCGCTAAAGGTGAACAGGCTAATACAGCTAATATGCGCGTAGTGATACGAATCGACAGACACAATACGGGATCACTAAGTACGCTGCTGGATGTTTCATGGACAACTGTTTGGGACCTCACCTTTCGGACAAATGTTTTGTTTTGAGAAGAAAAACAAACTTTATTTCATGTTCCAGGGAAGTTACCGGACCTACTTACGTGGGCTCCAGAAAGCGAGCTGAACCGGGATCAGCTGAGACTGTCAGAGGTAAGCCGGTGTCAACACACGTAACTTTTAGAAGGAAACCCATACAGATTAACACAAAAAACAACAACAACAACAAAAACGCACTATCCCTTTAACATAGGACCCTTATTTGACAGGAACTTCACAATTCTTGCATCCATTGAACTTGTGAGTTTGTGGAGAGTTTCTGCTTGAATTTCTTTGCAGGATGTCAGAATCCTCCCAGAGCTGCTGTTTGGATGTGAACTGCCTCCTGCCCTCATAGATCTTTCACTTGAGGAGCTCCAAAGGTTCTCAATAGGGCTGAGGTCAGGGGAGGATGGAGGCCACACCATGAGTTTCTCTTCTTGTGCGCTCATAGCAGCCGATGATGCAGAGGTGTTGCATCATTGTCATGCATGAAGATGATTTTGCCATAGAAAGCACGGTTCATCTTTTCGTACCATGAAAGAAAGTGGTCAGTCAGAAACTCCACATACTGTACAGTGGTCATTTTCACACCTTCAGGGACCCTAAAGAGGCCGCTCAGCTTCCTCGCCTTGATTCCAGCCCAAAACATGACTCCACCACCTCCTTGCTGACGTGGTAGCCTTGTTGGAACATTGTGGTCGTCCACCAACCATCCACCACTCCATCCATCTGGACCATCCAGGGTTGCATGGCACTCATCAGTCAACAAGACTGTCTGGAAATGAGTCTTCATGTATTCTGGGCCGACTGGAGCCGTTTCTGCTTGTGAGCATTGTTTAAGGGTGGCCCAATAGAAGGTTTATCCATAACTGCAAACCTCTGGAGGATCCTACACCTTGCACCAGCAGCTTCGAATAACTGTTTGCTGCTTTGTAATGGCATTTTCGCAGCTGCTCTCTTAATCCAATGTATTTGTCTGGCAGAAACCTTCCTCATTGTGCCTTTATCTGCACAAATCCATGTGTGCTCTGAATCAGCTACAAATCCCTTAATAGTACAATGATCATGCTTAAGTTTTCGTAAAAGGTTTTCATACCTAATCCAAGGTATTCAACTTTTTCACACTTTTCAGCACTAGAAAGATCCTTTTTCTTTCTCATATTGCTTGAAAATGGTGGTCTTCCTTATAATGTGGAACGTCCTTCTTAAGTCGATTTTTCCTTTAATTGGGCGCACCGGGCAAACTCATTGGCACAGGTGTGTGAGACACAAGACCATCTATGAGTTCCACTGGAAACCTAAACATTTATGACACTTAAACACAATTTGCATAATAATTTGGAATGTGGTGTATATTATGAAAAATTAAAAAGTAAAATAATAACTTGTGTTCTGCCACAGTGTCTGTTTTGTCTATACTGAGCTACCTTAGCTGCCATATTGCTCTAGAGTTTTCTACTGTTCTGTTACTTGCCAGTAGCCGTTTCCCAATTCAAAGAGTGCACGGTTCGGAGCATGGTTTGAAGGGGATGTGCGTCACATCCGGTGCGACAACTGCTGTTCCATTTAGTTTTTGTCCCATGCACAGTTAAGAAGGGTCCGAAGACCGTAGTCGTTTCCATGGAAATCGAAGCGTGGACCAAGTGTGCAAAAATGCACGCTTCGCACACTCAAAAGCCCCAGCATGCACAGCATGGCAGAATATATGACTACAAAGATGGACTCGCCAGCAACATCGCCATGTGACAGTTGCGACTTCACTATAAAATGTGTGTGGTGTGTGGTTCACCTCACCTACAACTATGCTACATGAAACTCTTCATAAACTACGCTAAACATGTGTGACAGTAGCCATAACGGCATAGTTCACGGCACCTGTATTACCGTTCACATGCTTTTCCCCTTACACTTCTATATTTCCTTTGCTGTTGTAATGCTGGATATTCTACAGTATCACCATGTCCCAATTCCAAGTATTACTAGTCGCAATAGAATAATATTTTTGTCTTTAGGGAACAAGGAGCAGACCACCCGGCTCATTGAGCTGAGGCGGGACCTGTTCCATTTCGTAGACGCCCATGTGATCCACGGACTGCACTCAGGGCTGAGCGAGTATGCACCGCCTCGACTGCAGGCTGAGACCACGCTCCGAACCGTGCACTCGCTGAATTGGGAAACGGCTTGTGTTTAAATCCTGTAAACTGTCATCTGGCGCCTGAAAATATCTGTCTGTAAGTATTGTGGTGTTTTAAGACGTTAATTCACTTTGTAGACTTATATGAGGTACTTTAAGTTGTTTTACATTTCAAATTTAGGCTAAAATGGAGCTAGCATGTCTACGCGAATTTCCATTGACGTTAGCCTCATGCTAACCGCTTGTTTTACTGATGTTTTTGGGAAGTTCAGCTGATGTTGGGCTGTTGTTGTGCATGTATTGAATTGTGTTGAGCTGCTTTGCATTGTTTTGTGTGGCTCTGCATGTCCTCAAAACATGATTGTAATACAGTGGTACCTCACCTTACGAAAGACCCAACAAACGAAAATTTCAAGTTACGAAACGCCTTCACGTTAAATTTTGGTCTCTAGATACGAAAGAAAATTCAAGTTACGAAACACGAAATCTCAAAAATTCAAATAATGCGCGCTCAGCCACACACATTATACGCTTTTCTCAGACTGAATTTAAACTTTTCTCACATTTGTCTCTCGTTTAAACACTCAAACTTTCATAGATTTTCAACAAAATTATTAATAGTGAAGTGTGGGGGGAAGGGGGAGGGGGGAGAAAACTGCGCTCTGACACGTGTGATAGCGCAGCATGACCCGGCGCGGGGCTGCCAGCAGGTCTAGACCTGGACTAAACCAGGACTGGACCAGGACTAAACCTGGACTAAACCAGGACTAAACCTGGACTAAACCAGGACTAGACTAGGTGGATTAAAGCGCCGCGCGCGGATCTATTTCCTGGTTTCGTTTCGAGTCACGGCTGAGGCGAGCAGCGAGGGGGACCGCACGCAGTCTGAGCGCATGAACGAACGCATGCAAGAGCCGCGGTGGTCTAGACCTGGTCTAGACCAGGTGAGGTACCTGGTCTAGACCAGGTCTAGAGGAGGTCTAGAAGAGGCACGGTTTGAGCACGGGTCTCATTCATGCGCTCAGACTGCGTGTGGTCCCCCTCGCTGCTCGCCTCAGCCGTGACTCGAAACGAAACCAGGAAATAGACCCGCGTGCGGCGCTTTAATCCACCTGGTCTAGTCCTGGTTTAGTCCAGGTTTAGTCCAGGTTTAGACCTTGGTCTAGACCTGGTATAGTCCACGTTTAGTCCTGGGTCTACAGTCTCTACGCAGAACACAATGTTACACTATAAAAAAAGTTACACTATTAAAAAAAAAACTTGGATCGGGGCCTTGGAACGAATCAGGCCTTTTCCATTGAAATAGCTACTCAACTTACGAAAAATTCACGTTACGAAACCACTTCTGGAACGAATTAATTTCGTAAGGTGAGGTACCACTGTATTATGTATTTGTTTTTGTCTGTTACAGTTTTACAGTCAATTCTTCAGTAAATGTCCAAAACAGCAGAAGCTTCCTGGGTGTTTATTGGAGAAACTGTTTGCTATCTGTAAAGCTAGTTCCTAAACACTAGTGGAGGCTGAATAAAATGACTTCATGCACATCAAAATAACAACCGAATAACGATATCATCTGGAAGCTTATTTTTGTCGCACCAACAACAGATGCATGCTTTCTCCCGCTGTGTGCCAAAGGTGAGGGTGAGCTGTGTCATGCAGGTGGAGAGGCAGTGTGTGTGTATATGTGTGTGTGCATGTGAGCATACGTGTGCGTTCGGGAGGGGGGTACTGCTGTCGCCTCGGGCTGTCTGGAGAAGGTTCTGTCCTGGTCCGGAGCCTGACGACGCTTCAGGAGCCGTCACTTCCTCCACAGACACAGAGGGCAGAGCCAATGAGACACCCGGCCTCCTGTCGCCGTCAGCGAGAGGGGGCGAGGGGGGGGACGATGTGGTCCACTGCTCCGCACAATTGGCCCCCGAATGCCACGCCATCCAGGCTAATGTCATCGCCCATACAAATTAATACGAGTGCCACAACCTCGTGAGAGCTGCTATTAATGTGAGTAGCTTTCTGTAAAGAATTATCTAATCTGCTCATGCATTTATGATCTTTGTAAATGTAGAGAGTGGCTGGCACTAAGAGGATGATTAAACTGTCAAGAGCTGAGGAGGGAGCAGGCCTGACTTCTACCATTTAAGGTCACATGGTTTTGAAGAGGAACACGGTATAATCTTTACATTTAGAGTTAGAGTAGGTTAAAGCAAATGTAACAGTGTTTTGATGTAGGTAATAATATTATAACAAATATATAATTGAAACCAAAAGGACATATTTTTATTCTATTGTCTGTCATGCACTTCTGTCTATGTGTAATTGTGTATAAGTGGCATTGTTTGATCATAACTGTACAGTGGTCCCTCGCTCTATCGCTGTTCACTGTTCACGGCCTCGCTGTTTCGCGGATTTTTTTTTTTTCAATAAAAAAAAAAACAAAACAATTTTTATAGTGTAACATTTTTTTTATAGTGTAACATTGTGTTCTGCGTCCTGATTGGCTAAGAGACTGTAGACCTTTGCTGATTGATAGATGGGGGACGTGGGGGGGACCGGGACTAGACCAGGACTAGACCAGGACCAGACCAGGACTAGACCAGGACCAGACCAGGACTAGACCAGGACCAGACCAGGACTAGACCAGGACCAGACCAGGACTAGACCAGGACTAGACCAGGACTAGACCAGGACTAGACCAGGATTAAACGTGGACTAAACCAGGTCTAGACCAGAACTAATCCAGGTATAAACCTGGACTGGTCCTGGACTAAACCGGGACTAGACCAGGTCTAAACCAGGATTAAACCACCACGTGCCGCTCTTTGCTGGTTTCGTGCGGCTGGTTTGTGGCTGGGGCTGGGAGGACGCGGTCCGGGCGCAGCGGTTCGATCTCGTGCTCGCAGCCCCCGTGTACGCGCGGCCTCGTGCCGGTCGTGCTGCTCTGTCACGGATTTGACCACGATGAGGGGTGCACGTGTCGTGCACTTCTCCAAGGGCTTCTCCCGGGACGTGGCAGTGCCGTTGGATGAGCGCGGTGCTTCCTGCGGATCCAGTGACTCATGTCTCCGCGCTCCTCACGCGTCCGGCGGGGCTCCCGGAGCCGCCCCCCCCCGCTTCACTATTAATACATTTTGTTGAAAATCTATGAAAGTTTGAGCGTTTAAACGAGAGAAAAATGTGAGAAAATGTTAATACCAGTCTGAGAAAAGTGTATAATGTGTGTGGTGAGGCGTTTACAGCCTTAAAACATGTAGAATAATTGTAAAATATAAAGTTGTCCTACTTTGCGGATTTCTCTTATTGTAGGTTATTTCTGGAGCCTAACCCCCGCGATAAACGAGGGATTACTGTATTGGATTTGTTTTATAGATCCTGTATTCTGCAAAATGTACTCATTTATTATTACTAATTTTAGTCATCAAAGGGCCTGTTTACACGAGAACGCTTATGGGTAAAAACAACAAAATATTTTATCAGAAGGGCCTTTTGTTTAGACAGTGACAGGGTTTGCGGGCTTAAAAACGTAAAAAACTGAAACCGACCTTCAAAGTAGAAAACTTGAATACGCTCCGCCGTAGCGTTTTAATCTACACTGCCCAAGACGCAAAACTCTGGTCAAATCTGCTGACGTTGCGTACGTGTTTACGTCACATCGGTACATATATCAGTGTACTTTGTTTGGCAGGACCTTGTTGCTCCTTTGTTGCTTTGAAGTCTAACGTGGTCTGAAGCAATAGTTGAAGTTCTTCGTCTGACCACATTATTATTATTTTTTGCTACCAGTAGCCATGTTTTGTTTTGCTTTTCGCGGCGCAGATGAGAAGAAGGAAGATTCTACACATGCGCGCGGACATAGTGATAATGTATCGCAGCACCACCTATCCGCCTGGCATGCATACCCAATCAAATTCCACACACTTTTGCGTCACAGTATGCACGCAGATTTCCTCCCGAAAAAGCTTATTTAAACGCGCAATAAAAAATGAAGACGCAACATCACTTTTGCCTCTCCTGTTCAGACCGTCATCATTATATACTCGTAGCCTTAGATTGTTGTTAGCTCCTAAAAACATACCTAAAGTTGTGTTTTGTTTTATTCACAAATGTTTAAATAATCCCGGATGATTATTCCTTCCACATCTCCAAACACACAGTGGAGCACTTCCTGTATTACCACATGACATCACAAGGTGGAACTTGAGAGAAGAACTAAATATGTAGGGTTTGTGTGTTAAAACAAAAAACAAAACACAACTCCAGCTTTGTTTTTGACATTGTAAAATCGATCAGAAACTAGTGTAACATGGGCGCTTTAATGGGGATAATATATCCTCCTGGGACCTGAAGAAAAAAAGTGTATCTGAATTATTATTATTATTTAAATTTTCTATTTGGAGGTAAATGAACACCTTAGCATTTATATTTTGTTAATTTTATTTGTATTTGTAATAATAATATTATTCGTAACGTGTCTGTTACGGGGTCTAGTTTAGTGACGGACTTTTAATATGATAGGCAGCGACCCCGGAAGTTGGTTCTTTTGGTACGTTGGAGCAATACACAGACTGGAGTGGTATTTACCTGAGTGCGCGTCTTTATTCATACTTATAGTCTAACTATCACCAGAACATGGTGTCAGAAGTTACTGAATTAGCTTAGTAACCTACGTATTCGCCATGTCGCAAGGAGCGAATGATGTTGATGGTGTGCTACCTGAGCAAGAACAGCAGCAAGTCGCCGAGCCGGTGCCGCCAAGCCGCCAGGCTAATGCCGCCAACGACTTTCCCGGCATGGCTGCCAATATTTCCCCGCCGTCACCTATGTGCTTTTCGGGCGATTGGAGTGCAAACTGGGAAACATTCCGGGCAGAGTTTGAGGATTATTCGCTTGTCACGGGGCTATCTGGCAGACCGAAGAATGTGCAAGCAGCAATGTTACGGACTGTGATGGGAAGTGAGTGCAGACACATTTACCGTCATAATTTAAACCTTACCGCTGTTCAGCAAGATGATCCTGTAGCCATACTGGGTGCTTTGGAAGGTTACTTCAAACCTACTAAGAATGTCATTTATGAGAGATACGTGTTTGGGCGTTGCAAGCAGGAGGACGGGGAAAGCATAGACACTTTTATTACCAGGCTGAGAGAGAAAGCGGCTACTTGCAAGTATGGGCAGTTGAAAGATGAAATGATTCGTGACAAAATTGTACTGGGCATTTCGGATGAAGGCACGCGACGCAGACTACTTAGGGAAAAGACGTTAACACTTGTCAGTGCCATCGAAATGTGCCGCGCAGCAGAGCAGACAGACATTCGACTGAAAATGATGTCCGTTGACTCCACACCGCACGCGGAAGCTGTCCACGCGGTTGCCAAGCAACGGTTCAGGCCGAACAAACCGAAACCGAGTGATTATCCCCCTCCAGCCGCAGAGACGGATACGTGCAGATACTGCGGCTACTCACACCGAAAGGGCAGGCAGCATTGTGCAGCATTCGGGAAGGTATGCAAATCATGTGGCATTCAAAATCACTTTGCAAAGATGTGTATGAAGAGTAAAGGAAAAGACAAGCTGAACTGTGTAGATGAGTTATCTGATTCAGAGGCAAACAATGATGCCGATATATACATGCATCAGTCAATTGGAGCAGTGCAGGCTAAAGGGAAAAAATGGTTTGCCACCCTGCAAATAAATCAGAAGTCGCAGCAGTGCCAGCTTGATTCAGGGGCCACTTGTGATGTAATGAGCTACAAAGACAAAATGAGACTGGCACCCAATACAGCACTGCAGCCCAGTAATACTAGACTAAAGCTATATTCTGGAGATATGTTAACGTCCATGGGCCTTTTTGATACTGATTGTGTGATCAATGGCCAGATGCACCGATTGGCATTCGAAGTTGTCAAGACAAGTCAAAAGCCCTTGCTGTCAGGCTCCACTTGCGAGCGCCTTGGCCTTATCAAGTTTATGATCCCTGCAGAAGTGCACACAGTGCAGCACACCACCTCCTCAGCTCTTACAAAAGCACAACTGATACAGCAATATGGGGATGTGTTCAACTCACCTGTAGAGTCTGTGCCTGGGGTAGTTCGCTTCGAGTTGGACCCTACCGTCACCCCTGTTCAATGTGCGCCCCGCAACGTCCCTGTAGCAATGAAAGCGGACGTGAAAGCCTTGCTGGACCAGTACCAAGCAGATGGACACATCGCCGATGTCAGTGAACCGACTGATTGGATCAGTAACATGGTCATCGTGAAAAAGCCAGACAAATTGAGGGTCTGCCTGGATCCAAAATTCTTGAACAAAGCCCTGAAACGCTCACATTACATCATGCCCACGCTTGAAGATGTCTTGTACAAGTTACCAAAGGCCAGGTTGTTCAGCTTAGTGGATGCCAAGCATGCATTCCTGCAGTGTAAGCTGGATGACGAGAGCAGCCTCATGACCACATTCTGGACCCCCTGGGGCAGGAAGCGCTGGCTGAAGCTACCGTTTGGGGTCTCGGTGGCCCCAGAGGTGTACCAGCGCAAGCAACATGAGCTGCTAGCAGGGCTGAGAGGGGTTGAACCCATTGCTGATGACATTCTAGTCGTGGGTTGTGGAGACACAGACGAAGACGCAGAGAGAGACCATGATGCAAACCTGCGGGCAGTGATGGAGCGCTGCAGGAGGTGAAACTCCGACTAAGCCTGACAAAACTGCAGTTCAAGTTGGCAGAAGTCCGCTTCCATGGTCACATCCTGTCTGCCGCAGGGTTAAAGGCCGACCCTGAGAAAGTGAAAGCCATCGTGGACATGCCCAACCCAGAGGACGCGAAAGGTGTGCAACGTCTCATAGGTTTTGCCAACTACCTAGCGAAGTTCATGCCACACCTGTCTGCCGTTTGTGAGCCACTGCGGCGCTTGCTGGACAAAGACACCCCATGGCACTGGCTCCCCAAGCATGATGCGGCAGTGTCCGAGCTAAAGTCACTGGCCTCATCCATGCCGGTGCTACGCTACTATGATGTCACACGGCCTGTCACCGTGCAAAGCGACTCCAGCCAGAGCGGACTTGGGTGCTGCCTCATGCAGGAAGGCCAGCCCATCGCTTTCGCATCCAGAGCACTCACCCCTACAGAGAGAAATTACGCCCAGATTGAAAAAGAGTGTCTCAGCATTGTGTTTGCTTGTCAGAGGTTTCACCATTACCTGTATGGGCGTGACCTCGTCACAGTCGAAACTGACCACAGGCCTCTGATTTCAATCTTCAGCAAGCCTCTTCTGAGTGCACCAAAGAGGCTCCAGAGCATGCTTTGACGTTGCAAAACTACAATCTGAGAATTGTCTACAAGCCTGGTGCAGAGATGTTCATCAGTGACACACTCAGCAGGGCAACGACCAAGTGCTCAGGCCTCGGCACGGTCTACACACGTCAGGACATCTGTTCGCTGCAACAAGAGCAGGACGATGCACAGCACATTAACCAGGCAGAGTACTTGAATGTGAGCGATCAGCGACTTGAGCAGATTAGGCGACACACTGATAGGGATGAATGCTTGCAGTCTCTCAAGTCCACTGTGTTAGCAGGTTGGCCAGAGGCAAAGGAAATCACACCACACTGCATTCGAGAATACTGGCCTTTTCGCGATGAGATCAGTGTGCAGAACGGCATTATTTTCCGGGGCCAAAAGGTCATCATACCAAAGTCCATGCGTCCGGAGATGCTTACCCGTATACACTCCAGCCACATTGGAGGTGATGCCTGCTACAGACAAGCTAGAGAGACACTTTACTGGCCCAACATGCAAGCAGAAATCAAGGACTATGTTAGTGCATGCTCAACCTGCAATGAGTATGCCCACAAACAGCAGAAAGAAACCATGCTCTCACATGAACTGCCCACACGGCCATGGCAAATCGTCAGCATGGACTTGTTTGCCCACCGACAAAAGGACTACCTGCTCATTGTTGACCATTACTCAGACTTTTGGGAGATTGAGCTGCTCCCAGACCTGTCTGCAGACACAGTCATTAAGCGCTGCAAGTCCCAATTTGCCCGTCATGGCCAGCCAGACAAGGTCATCACAGACAATGGCCCGCAGTTTGGCTCCTTGTTCAAGCGATTCTCCCTCGAGTGGGAGTTTGATCATGTGACCTCCTCACCAAGACACCCAAAAGCAAATGGGAAAGCTGAGTCTGCTGTGAAAATAGCAAAAAACCTATTGCGCAGAGCAGCACGAGATGGGGCAGACCCCTGGAAAGCCATTTTGCACTGGAGAAATACACCCACAGAGAACATGGACAGCAGTCCCGCACAACGTCTCATGTCAAGGAGGCTCAAAACCTCCATCCCGGTCACAAACAGGCTTCTCCAGCCAAGTGTAACATTGGGTGTCACAGAAAAGTTGCGTCACCGCCGCCAGACTGCAAAGCACTTCTATGACCGCTCCGCTAAAGACTTACCTGAGCTGGAGATTGGTGAGCCGATCAGGATGAAGCCCATGCCGGGCGAGGCGTCTGGTCGCTGGAGACGTGGAACCTGTCTCAACAAGTTGCACCACGCTCCTATCTGGTGGATGTCGAAGGTACACTCTACCGACGCAATAGAGTGGACCTGAGAGTGGCAGAGCCCACCTCCTCAGCAGCCTTTGACACACTTGAGCCCACACACACACCGACACCACACACCACACACACATCAGCACTTGAGATGCAACCCACACCCACAGGGGTTGTGTCCAGCCCTGCCTCGCCAGGTCCTGTTGCTTCCCCAACACTCGGGCAGCAGCATTCTCCCCCACCGGCACCTACACTAGGGCTGGGAGACTGTCAAAGCCCCCTCAGAGACTGACTCTGTGAGCTGCATGCTCAGGCACATGGAAATGATAAAATGTGATAAGATGAATGTACCACATGTTTAAAAAAAAAAAAAGGTGATGACAGATGAATGTACCAATATTATTTGTTCTATGTTCTAGATGTTTGTTTATCACAGTTATATGTCAGTGTTAAAGTTAAATCTTAATGACTTGTTAAACAGGTTTGTTTATTCAGCTCAGGCAAGTTTAACTGTCACAATGTTCAGGTGTTTCTTTATGCATTGAGGTCTTCTTGTTTTGTAAAGGAGGATGTTACGGGGTCTAGTTTAGTGACGGACTTTTAATATGATAGGCAGCGACCCCGGAAGTTGGTTCTTTTGGTACGTTGGAGCAATACACAGACTGGAGTGGTATTTACCTGAGTGCGCGTCTTTATTCATACTTATAGTCTAACTATCACCAGAACAGTGTCCTGCGTAATGGACGTCAGGGACATTTTGGTGTTAAATCCATGTGAAGTTAACGACCTCACAAATTATTATTATTATTATTTTTTTTTGATGACCAACATCTTTGACAAGCTTCTACAGTCACGTCAAATAGTTTTTAGTCTCCCTTTTAATATCTTATTTATTTATTTATTTTATTTTATTTATTTTTTTATTTATTTTATGTATTATTTATTTTGTATTTATTTATTTATTTATTTATTTAGTTTTATTTATTTATTTTAGTATTTTTTATTTATTTTTATGTATTATTTATTTTCTATTTTTATTTATTATAAGTTATTTTCTATGTATTTATTTATTTTAGTATTTTTTTTTTATTTTTTTATTTTTAAGTAGTATTTATTTTTATTTATTTTATTTATTTATTTTATTTATTTTATTTTTATGTATTATTTATTTTCTATTTTTATTTATTATAATTTATTTTCTATTTATTTATTTATTTAGTTTTATTTATTTATTTATTTTAGTATTTTTTATTTATTTGTATTTGTATGCAGTATTTATTTATTTATTTTTATTTATTAATTTATTTTAGTATTTTTGTTATTTATTGATATTTTTCTGTATTATTTATTTTGACAGATCGGTTAACTCAATGTCCACTATAAAGGACACAAATGAGTGGGCGGGTCTCAGGAGGATATAGTATTGTAGTATTGTTATAATATAAAGTATTGTAGTATTGTAGTATTATAATATATATTATAATATATAGTATTGTCTGTCGTTTTTGTTCCTGTCTTATAATTAAGGACTGCAATGACTAATTAACTTCATTGTGATTCATCATGTGGTACAAATAAACTAAAAATAAAAATACACACTGGCATTCTTATAAATAATTGGAAAACAAACTAACACGTAAGCAAAATTATAACAATATTTAATTATTTACTGCCCATCCCTGGTTCTGGAAGAAAATTTCCAATTCATTTTTGAACTTTTAATGTTTGAATTTTCCATAAAGTCAATGGGAAAAATGAATGGGAACTCTACTTCTAGAACCAGAATGGACTTTTAAGTTGGCGGGACTATTGACCTCCATAAACACCAAAAAAAAACACATAACACTGGGAGCATTTACCTCAAAGACCGCCTTTTTATGTGCTCTAAACACATAGGAAATCTGAAATTGTTTCCTCCAATTTTCTAACCATATTTGAACGAAAACCCAAAATTATCCCCGCCGTCCACCGAGACCCAACCAGAGCAGTAAGTATTTAACAACCCACATGAATCACCGTCACACAATGCTCCCTCTCCCTCTCGGATAACACTGGCCTTTTCCGCCTCCACTTACTGCAGGGGACTGGGGAAATACTGCACGCTTCCAGGGAGGATGTGAACCCGGGCCGTGGGCATGTTGTTGGCCTTGGATCTCACCAGTGCTCCGGCCTTACGAAGGGGGAGCACTTATACTATTGCTTAGCTCGCTCTGGTTTCCTGCTCGCTCTTACGGCGAACGCAGGACTGCCAGTGGAGACGGAGGCCAGCAGGTAAGGAGGAAGAGGAGCGTTGAGAGCGAGGAAAATGGGCGAAAATGAATGGACTTTGTTGGTTTCCGTCGTGAGTCAGCGCAGACTGTTTTTCAAGGGAAGACCGTCTGCGACCTGCTTCCCCTTTAAGGAGGCAAGGTCAGGTTTGCACATGCATGGAGCTGTAGTTTATTTTCGTCAAGTTAAAAAAGGTATCTACTGGGATTATGGCCGCACGGTTTTGAGGAAAAAAATATTGCGTTGTAACCGACAAAATTTCAGTGACATATTTTTTCAAAACTAGCTAATTCAGCATTTCAGAACAATGCATTTTTTTCCTGTAAAAGTCAATATATTTTGTTCTTTGCAGAGAATATTCTACTATAAATAAATTTGCAACCTTTTTATTTTGATTAATTATGATACAGATTCTACTGTGATTATATATATTACGCAGCACTAACCAAAATTTTACACCTTAGCTAGTCGATTTGTTAGATTGGGCTAAACCAGGGGTCGGCAACCCGCGGCTCCGGAGCCACATGCGGCTCTTTGATCCCTCTGATGCGGCTCAGTACAGCGGTCCGTCATTTATCACGGGGGTTACGTTCTAAAAATAACCCACGATAAGCCAAATCTGCGAAGTCGTCAGCTTTATATTTTACAATTCTTCATATTTTAAGGCTGTAAACGCCTCACCACACACATTCTACACTGTTTAAACACTCAAACATTCGTAGATTTTCAACATAAAAGCACAGTATTAGAGAACGAAACCAAAGTGTATTTCGTGTGTATTTCACAGTTCTTATGACCGCTTCACTGTGGCGGGTTTTGTCGGGGAGAAAACTTGCAAACATACAGCACTTCAGAGTCACACTGCGATCCAACATTTATATAAATCTGGCAAACTGAACGCATTCTGTACAGGAGACACGGAGGAGAATGACTGACGAATCAGCAAAGGTCTACAGTCCCTTACCCAATCAGGACGCAGAAATGTGCGTTGATACACTATTTAAAAAAATTGGCATAAAAATCTACGAAACAGCGAGGCCACGAAAAGTGAACCACGATATAGCGAGGGACCACTGTATTTAATTAAAATGTATTTTATTTTAGTTCATTCATTTTCAAAATGTAATTCTATGGCACAAAGGCAAAAAAAAAAACGTATATGCAGCATTATTTCATTTTAAATTTCAAAAGGGTTTTGTGGCTCCCAGTGTTTTCTTTACTGTGTGAAACGGGTCCAAACGGCTCTTTGAGTGGTAAAGGTTGCCGACCCCTGGGCTAAACTTTGAATTGAAATTGTTTTCATTTTGCAAAGATTCGTATTATAAGTACAACATAACATCCATGAAAGCGAGACTTGCATGTGCATGGGACTGTCATGTATTTCTGGCTGTAGGATTTTGGGAAAAAACATATATATATATATATATATATATGACCATTTTTTTTGGTAACACAACAATCCCATTCAGTTCAGAACATGTTTGCACAGGTCTGAACTACTGCTATTTTCCTTTTTGTTTTGATAATTGCTAAATCAAGCAAACTGTGATGTTGATTGTTTTGCGATATCTTTTGCAGCCCTATCTGAAATTTTGTAAGTTAAGATCATTTCGGGGTACAAGTTTGCACTTTTATGGGTACAAGTTTGCATTCTTGAATATGAGGTACAACTATAGCGCTGAAAGTATGTTGGAATTAGCACACCACAGTGCTATCACTGTGGTGTGTTAATGTCCAGGCATGTAAGCAAATGCTTACATGCCATTATGGGGGAGGGCTTAGCTTAATGTCATGCAAATTAGGCAAGGAGGGCTAAAGTGAGCAAACTTTACAAGGTTTTTTCAGAGCTTTCGAAAATCTACGGTGCCTGCTTTCAAATAGCGACAACTTCTTCAAATATGATCAGATTTTCACATGTAAGACATCATTGGAAAGCTTAGAACCTGTACTTTCAGAATCTGTGAATAAATCTGTGAATAAACACTAATCTGTTACACTAATGGGGTAACTAAACACAAATTGGCAACCAGTCTAGCTTTTTCTGTTGCAATGAACTTGTAATGACTTCACTTTCTAACTGATTTGGAAATTGGAAAGACAAAGACTTGGTTCTTTAAAAAAAAAAAAGATCTGACTGATGGACTGTTCAGGTTAAAAGGATAGTGCAGTTTTTTTTTTTTTTTTTTATGTTAATCTGTATGGGTTTCCTTCTAAAAGTCAGCCTGTTCACTTGTAAACTTCGCTGTAGACATCCGCTGAAGGTGAACAGGCTGATAGAGTTAACATGGGTGTAGTGATACGAGTGGAGAGAGTCAATACGCAAATGCGAAATAACGCAAACTTTAGCACTTTTCAAATCACAGAAGATCGCTGTGTCAGCGTAGACTTTTAGTAGATTCCAAAACGGCCTGAAACCCGATATCGCAACAGAAAAGTAAAGTTCAGAGCGGTGTTAGCTTCTTTCGGACTAGCGGTGTTTACAAAACAGCTGAGTTCACGCATGCGCACTGTCCTCTCTGATGACGTCATCAAATGAAACTATAGCTGCATATCGGGTTTCAGGCCGTTTTGGAATCCACTAAAAGTCTATCCTGACACAGCGATCTTCTGTGATTTGAAAAGTGCTAAAGTTTGTGTTATTTGGAGAGCGCAAAGTAATGCCCCGAGTACTCACGCTAACGGATACGGGATCATTAGTAGAACGGAACGGCTCAACATAAGTTCTGCGATACTGCTCCAATTGACACCAAACTGCTATGGGTGAGTAAAACTACTTGTCTTATTGCCGAAAGAAGGCTCAGATTGTAAAAAAAAACGTTAGTTCTCCTTTAAAAGGTAGCTCTACACTTGAAAACACTATCCCTTTAAGGAACCATTCTAATGAGCCAACTCAAAATATTCAGGATTAGTAACTTCTTAATCCCTAACTCCAAACCATGAAGTCTTTAATAAGTAGCTACCAGTGGTGAATGAAATACTCAATTTTGTTACTTTGGTACAGTAAAAGTACAGATACAGGGACAAAAAAATTACGCAAGTAAAAGTATCACATACTGTATAAAATCTACTGAAGTACAAGCATTGAAGTACCCATTAAGTAATTGAGCAAAAAGTATTTCATATAGATTATGAGAAATGTTAAAGTGTTTTAAATATAGTTGTATTGATAAGAAGTGTAGTAACAGTTTCTTAATTCTTCTATGGAATTTCACGTGTGTATTTTTGTTTACTCAATTTGAACTCAAACACTTTTGTCAAGATGATGATAAAAAGTACTTTTCACTTTTCAATCCAGTTAAAAAATGTAACGATAGTAGAAAGTACAGATACCTGCTCTCAAATATAGTGAAGTAAAAAGAATCTACTGTCAAATTTACTTTACAGATACCTGAAAACTGAACTTAAGTTGAGTATTTTGTACTTACTTTCCACCACTGGGAGCTACTAAGCATGAATACTTAATAAAAGTACTATTATTTAAGTCATTATCCTTTGTATTTAAGGTGTACTTACTATAAACTAGTACCAACTTGGCACATATACTTTTATTTTTGCTTACATCGCTCGTTCCCTCAACTTTCTTGCACCTAGAATATTGTCAATAACCTCTGATGACTTCCAGTGTCTCTTTTGACTGTCACCGCACCATAAATCTCGGCTGAATTGTCATCACCACAGCAGAGGAAGAGATTCTTGCTCTGTATCCTTGTCATGTTTTTACACTGGCACGGCCTCCCATTGTTACTGCGCAGACCTGGGGCTCTTTGATGCGCTAAGTGATTTACAGGGCACCGGGACGTAAACAAATGGTGAACCCAGGGCCCGTGGTCAGGAAAGGCCCAAGACTTCAAACAGGAGCTGTGGCAAAAACAATGGGCCACTCAGTTGTGTAGCAGTAGACTGGGATTTCTTCTTCTGGGTTTTTTTATTCTGTTGTCACGAGTGAGTTGTGGCGCTACACGTTTTACATGCGATAAAGTAAACAGTGAGACGTGGAGTATAATAGTCGAACATAAACGTGATACTGTTCTTGTGTAAGGGAAGTGGCAGGTTTGAGTTTCCACCAGGATTGTATTTGTTAAGTTGATATACTGTACCTCAAAGTACTCTATAATGTCGCACCATGCAAGAAAAATACAGTTTAATCCACATACCTTGATCCCCAGTTGCGTTTATTTATTTGAGTATTTACTTGCATATTTATTTATTTCTATTTTTTAATGTATTATTTATTTATTTATTTATTTTACATTTTGTTTATTTTTAGATTTATTTTATTATTATTATTATTTTAAATCACAGTGCAGCCACAAACTAGAGTTTCAAAACAATTCAAAGATGGACTGGTTAACTCGATGTCCACTATAAAGGACATAAAAGAACAGGCCGGGTCTCGGGAGGGTAATGTACAGTGGTACCTCACCTTACGAAATTAATTCGTTCCAGAAGTGGTTTCATAACGTGAATTTTTCGTAAGTTGAGTAGCTATTTCAATGGAAAAAGCCTGATTCGTTCCAAGGCCCCAATCCAAGTTTTCTTTTTTTATAGTGTCACTTTTTTTATAGTGTAACATTGTGTTCTGCGTAGAGACTGTAGACCCAGGACTAAACCTGGACTAAACCTGGACTAAACCAGGACTAGACCAGGTGGATTAAAGCGCCGCGTGCGGGTCTATTTCCTGGTTTCGTTTCGAGTCACAGCTGAGGCGAGCAGCGAGGGGGACCGCACGCAGTCTGAGCGCATGAACGAGACCCGTGCTCAAACCATGCCTCCTCTAGACCTGGTCTAGACCTGGTCTAGACCACCGCGGCTCTTGCATGCGTTCGTTCATGCGCTCAGACTGCATGCGGTCCCCCTCGCTGCTCGCCTCAGCCGTGACTCGAAACAAACGAAACCAGGAAATAGACCCGCGCGCGGCGCTTTAATCCACCTGGTCTAGTCCTGGTTTAGTCCTGGTTTAGTCCAGGTTTAGTCCAGGTTTAGTCCAGGTCTAGTCCTGGTTTAGTCCAGGTCTAGACCTGCTGGCAGCCCCGCGCCGGGTCATGCTGCGCTATCACACGTGTCAGAGCGCAGTTTTCTCCCCCCTCCCCCCCACACTTCACTATTAATAATTTTGTTGAAAATCTATGAACGTTTGAGTGTTTAAACAGAGACAAATGTGAGAAAAGTTTAAATCCAGTCTGAGAAAAGCGTATAATGTGTGTGGCTGAGCGCGCATTATTTGAATTTTTGAGATTTCGCGTTTGGTAACTTGAATTTTCTTTCGTATCTAGAGACCAAAATTTAACGTGAAGGCGTTTCGTAACTTGAAATTTTCGTTTGTTGCGTCTTTCGTAAGGTGAGGTACCACTGTATTTGTTTTATAAAAGAACGCTGCATTGTTTTGAGCCATTTGTCTGTCATCTGTTATTTGTTTTTGAGTAGGGCAGAGAAAAAACGATTAAAATCAGAAATCTTTTAAAATTTTTGTTTAAAAAAATCAGATATTTTATTTTTAGGCCATATCGCCCAGCTCTAAATTGCAATAATGATCTGTCGTAAATTATAATGTGTAGAATTTCAACCCCATAAAGTGATCACTAAATCGTTTATTGACAATTAACATGTGTTTAAATGAGAATATTGATTTGTATATCTCATCTAAAATCTTCATTCACCGCATATACAACATTATGCACATAAATCTTGCATGTAATCATCTCTCCTCGGTGTATGCAGCGTGTCCAGCTCAGCCTGTGTGGGGGCTGTGTCGACTGCCCTTTACTCCTGCGCCCCGGTGTGTTACAAAGTGAGAAATAATCATTCATTAACTGGAGTGACCCTTCAGAGCGGAGAGAGGAGAGGAAAGAGTGCAGAGGAGGAGGAGGAGGAGGAAGGGGGGTTATTGTCTGGGCCCCGTGCAGCTGGGCCGGCCCCATTGACGATGCACATAATGATCTTAAATGGATTAAGTGGTCAAACACGCCCCGGTTTCCTTTTCAATTATGATCGGACTCGGTTTAGGACACGGAGCGCCATGGGGACAGAGGGGGCCCCTGGGAGCCCGCACGGAGCACATGCTGGGGCGCAATTATGGAGGTAATGTACTGCCTTTTGGTTGCAGGGTCTCATCGTTTTTCAATGATTTGCTACTATTATGCTACTTGACTTGGTTTACACATTCAGATCATTAAAAGTAAGAGAGAAAATGCTGTTGTTAAATTTGTGGATCGAACTGCCAAGAATGAGGAAGATAAAGAATATACTTTATAATAAATGTGCCTAATTAGCCTTAATAAAGCATGAAGAAAGAATTCATAATGAGGAAATTAATCAGGTTTAGTAACTATTTAATTAATACCATTACCTAACTCTTAACTGTCTTTAATTTACATATAAGTCTTTAGTTCCTTCTTAATGAACTATATAGAGTAATGAGAAGAGCTGAAGAAGCAGTTTGGATAAGTGCGAAACGTATTCCACAAAATAAACTTTGTCCAGTTGACAAATTGAATTTCTCCTTTTGCCGTGGATTCTCTCTGGGCGACTGAAGGATTCTACACATATTATTTTTTAATTTATTTGACAGGGACCATGTGCAGGAGCATTAATCACAGTCAATGAAGAGATGCTTTGTACCAGACTATAGCTGTTTGAGCTCATTTCCATCTACAGTCCCCGAGACACACAACACGACAAAACATTAAACACAGCATAAAATAATGCATTTCATAAACATTTCATCAAAGGTACATTATTTACATTTGTTAAAGGTCCCATGACATGGTACTTCTTGATGCTTTTATATGGCTCCTTAATGGTTCCCTAATACTGTAAATGAATCCTTCTTCAAAATCAACACTCAGTGCATGAGAAACAGAGATAAGATGAGAAAGAGTAATTTTTCTCTCTCTGAACAGGCCATTATGGGAGTTTTTGCTTGAATGCAAATGAGGAGAAAAGAGATGGCCTATAGTAGAGGGTGGGGGCGTGGCCAAACTCTCCGCTCTCAGCTCTCAGCTGTCCGCTCTGATCCATTTCCGCGTTTTTGCGCAAAGGGAGAGATGAGAAGCGTTCCATTGAAAAATAAACACATTTCCACAGAAAATAAAATTAAACCACTGCTGTTTCAGATATCCACAGGCTCAGATAAAGGACTTCCGAGCCTAGAAACACTCGCAAGTTCCTCCAGGCAAATAAAAAAACGCATTTCGCATTGCGTAGCTCCTCCGCAGTCCAAACTCTCTGGGCGTGATTTACAGAGACGCTGAGTACAGACAGACGGGGGTGGAACTGCATTTGCATTTCTTTTTTCGATCTGACGTCAATACGTTTCCTTGTTCAAAATCGCCCGTTTGAGCTCTGTTTTTTTCTAACGCAGAAAAGGACCGCAAATGCTCAGTTTAGACATTTCGTAACTTTTAACCATGGGGGGGGGCCCTAAACAGAGTAGGGGAGCTCACATTAACGTTCAAAAACCTCAGAAAGTGAAAATTTCATACCATGGGACCTTTAAGTAACAAAACTGAGTACATCTCCACCGCTAGTGGTTTGGCCCGTGACGCCTCTCAATACGCTCCCTGAGGTATTGACTTTATTGTGGTAGTGAGGAGTCTGACAAGTTAATCAATCTGGCAATCTGTCCCCCACCCCCCCCATCCCGCCCCCCCCCCCCCCATCCCGTCCCCCTGCCTCTTACATAGATAAGATAAGATAAGATAAGACTTTATTGATTTCACACAGGAGAAATTTACTTGCCACAGTAGCTCCAGGACATTTGGACAAGAAAGAAAGTGCATGCAGGCAGGAATGGGATAAAGTAAGTACAGGGAGTCCTCGGGTTACGACGTAGATCCGTTCTTAAGACGCGTCGTAACCCGAATTTCGTCGTAAACCGGATTTTGCCTTTGATCTTCCAACCAAAGCACCAATAACCTTTCCATCTCAATAATTAGACCACTACGCTGCTTGTTTATCACTGCCGCTTTCATAGGAGCAGATCAGAGCCCACATCAGGTACTTCCGCCCACATTGGACACGCACACGATTCTGTCTTCTTCTCCCTACAACCACAACAGAGCGTATTCTTCCGCCGCGCGCCGCGCGCCGCGTGCCGCGTGCGTTTGTTTACATCTCTTACCACGCTAAACCGTGTAAGACGGAATGACGCGTAATATATACATATTTTTTTTAATGGGGGCGCGTTCGTAACCACGAAACGTCGTAACCCGAGACCGTCGTAACCCGAGGACCCCCTGTAATAACAAAAATAGTAATCAGTAATAATAATAATAATGGAAATAGTAATAATAATAATAGTAACAACAAGCATCGACATGAAAAGACACGTGCATTGTGCTATTAAAGGGCAGGTATAAAGTGTATTCTTGTTATCTCAGCTTTTTGGACACAGAAAGAGTGATAGGGACATGCAAAGACATCTGCAGCACGAACCAATTATTTATTTATTTATTCTATTTGACCTTTATTTAACCAGGAAATGTCTCATTGACTATACGAACCTCTTTTTCAAGGGAGGCCCGGCCAAGAGGCAGCAGCAAACACAAAACACAGTTACGTATGTACACAGATAAGACATAAAAGTTTAAAAACATTATAAAAAACAAGCGCAGATTGTGGAATTGGTCTCAAAAGCTCTCAGTTTGGATTTAAATGTGCTCAAGGAAATTAAATCAGTTAGTTTCCAGTGTTTCTGTAGCATATTCCATGCAAAAGGTGCAGAGTAAACAAATGCCTTTTTACCCAGTTCTGTACGAGTATAAGGATCTGAAGCCTTGCAGAATCTGAACTGCCTTAAATCATTGCGTGCATGAATAAATTAAACTGTAAACTGGGTAAGAAAATACTGTATTTAATAAATAATAATAATGAAACTATGATGAATGTTCCAAATATATGAAAATATATACATTTTTAGATTTTTTTCTTGACTCAAATAAAGCGACACATTTTTTTTAATGACAAATAAACCCAAAAATATACAAGTCCAGACTGAAACCCGGAGGAGAGCTGTTCTGTGGCTGATCCTAAACTATGAAACTCTCTTCTCCTGTATGTAAGAACTGCAACTTAGGCTACGTTTATATGATGACGGTCTGAACAGAAGACGCAGTGTAGAATCTTCCTTAATTTATTTACTTAATTAAGTTTAACTAAGTAAATAAATTAAGGAAGATTCTACGCATGCACGCGGACATAGTGATTAATTTACTTACCTTTTTAATTGAATTTGTTTCACTTAATTTACTTTATAAATATATCCATCCATCCATCTTCTTCCACTTTTCCATTTCTGGGTCGCGGGAGCAGCAGTCCAAGCAGATCTGCTGCCCAGAACACAATGCACCAGCCCCCATGAATCCTCCCATGGGTGGTGGGTACAGGGGAGGACTTCTGCACTTCTGTCATGGTCATGTCACTCTACCAACTGAGCTACTGCCGCCCTGTTGAGCCGCATTTTGTAATAAACGTCCAAAATGTAATAACTTTTTCATTTCATTTTGTAATAAAGCCGCATTTTGTAATAAACTGCCCCAACGCATTTTGTAATAAATTTTGCCGCATTATCTAATAAGTTATTACATATTGAGAATATTATTACAAAATGCACTTGCAACTTTTTTATTCTCTAGGAAATGTAATAACATGGTGCATTGTGTAATAACAATTCTAAAGCATAGTTTATTTGTTTGTTGATTGTATTTTATTTTAGTTTCAAGTATTTGTAAAAGCTAGGCCTATTATTAGTATCACTGTATTAGCCTAGTAGCAGTACTTAGCCATTACTATCAGTACACTATTCAAAGGTTGCATTAACAGAGAATATTCTGTAAATTCCAGATTTTCTTTATTGGAAACCAAAACCACATCAAGAATAGTTATAAACATCCAACAAACCTTATTATGCTTCTTGTAATACAGAACAAAACTCTGGGTATCAAAATTTAATCCATTCGTAAACATTAACATATGCACATACAAAATAGAAACGCAAAATGTAATAACTTATTACATAATGCGGCAAAATTTATTACAAAATGCGGCTTTATTACAAAATGAAATGAAAAAGTTATTACATTTTGGACGTTTATTACAAAATGCGGCTCAACACGCCCCTCTTTTTTATAAATATGAAATGGTGACGTAAACGGGTACACGACGTCAGCAGATTTGACCAGAGTTTTGCGTCTTGGGCAGTGTAGATGAAAACGCTACGGCGGAGCATATTCAAGTTTTACACGTTGGAGGGCAGTTTCAGTTTTTTTGCATTTTTAAGCCCCCAAAACGCCTTCACCGTCTAAATCAGGGGTGTAAAAACTTTTTTCATCAAGGGCCACATGTCTAAACACAGATGAAGCAGAGGGCCGATCGAGGGCCGTAGTCTGGTGCTCAGGACAGTCAATAATTGAAATATGGAGCTACTGTGGCAAGTACATTTCTCCTGTGTGAGATCAATAAAGTCTTATCTTATCTTATCTGCATGTTTAACACGTTAGAATGAGCTTCAGTCCTTTATTCATGCTAAAATCCACATAATAAATAATAAATATTGTCTTAACAAGGTAGGGTTAGAGCAGTGCTTCTCAAATAGTGGGGCGGGCCCCCCTGGGGGGGTGTGGCGTGATGCCAGGGGGGGCGCGTATGACCCTGGGAAACATGTTTTTTTGCTGTACTGTACTAGAACTAAGTGTAATTGCACATCAACAACAGTAGTTGGCAGTGGCGTTCTCACATGCGATTTACACACAGTCTCACCATTAACAGAACATCCTCTGTCACAGAAAAAACACGTATATTCCACTGAGTCGTGTCCTTTAGTCCGACAGAAGCTGACGCATCAGTGGCACAAGGAGAGAGTGTTTTTTTTCAATGCTTTTAGCTTATGCAAATGAGGTGGTTTTAAGTTTCATTTCTGTAAAACGTAAACAAATGTGCGCAAAGCTGCATTAAAAACACATTAATATTTGAGTCCTCAGTGCAGTCTTTGTTGTAAGTTTCTTTCTTTTTTTGTTTATAATGTTAATAAAAGGATACAATGGTGTTCTAATAACAATTTTCTAGACAAATAATACTATTTATAGTCGCGCGCAGGAAGGGGGGCGTGACATATTTTCTTCTTCCTAGGGGGGGCGTCACA
This sequence comes from Paratrypauchen microcephalus, assembly GCA_036785185.1. Lineage (NCBI taxonomy): Eukaryota > Metazoa > Chordata > Actinopteri > Gobiiformes > Gobiidae > Paratrypauchen > Paratrypauchen microcephalus. The sequence goes on along the minus strand of JAVJIX010000053.1, from coordinate 3,050,385 downwards.
GAAAATAATTGAGAAGCACTGGGTTAGAGTTTTCAAAAAAAAAATGCAAAAATGCAAAAGTTCTGCTCAAGGTAATTTGGGCCAATTCACCTGGAAGCCTGAGGGCCGCATTTGGCCCACGGGCCATAGTTTGGACATGTCTGGTCTAAACGAAAAGCACTTCCGATAAAATATTTTGTCATTTTTACTCGTGTAAACAGGCCCTTAGTCGAGAATCTAAAAACGCTGCTAAAGACTTTTTAATTCAAGCTGAGGTATATGAAATTATTTCTTACTTTAAATCTGATTTGTGTTTTTATCTTTTAGTTTTTGACCGTTTACTTCCCCACATGTAATGTTGGCATACTTTCTCTTTCATCCATTTGCAACGCCAAAGACCAGGAGTGGATTTTTTGGTGAAAAGACCTATTGTAAATTGTCAAATCTTAAACTGTAGCTTTGCACATGTCGACCTACTGTATGTCACGTGTAATAAACTATGAGCACTTTTGCAGCAGTGTGCATTTCATTGACTTAGCATTACTTACTAAGCTGAACATTAAGTTCCTGGATCCGGACGATAAAGCCACTATATGATTTATCGTGTACAGCACAGTAAATAATGTCAATAAGGTAGCGTTTCATTACCCGCATATTGACTGACGCTGGGGCTTTGATTCTTGAGCACAGTTGTGAGTGTAACTGCAGTAGCGCGGGCCTCCATGCCTCCTCCGCAGAGCGTCTGACCGTTACGTGATCTGAGCTTTGTGAGGGGGCTGCGCGGGGTCGAGCTCAGACCCCGGCCGTGTTTTGACAGCTTTGATTAATTTGATAATGATGACCTATTGTGGCGTTTTATGCTAAGGTAAGCACAGCTGTCCCACTCCGCAGCCAGAGGTCAGAATGTGAGCTAGCTAACCAAGTTACCGGAGACATGGCCAGAGAGGACAGCCGATCCAAGGACAGGGATCAGTGGAGCAGCGCTTTAATGGAACGGACAGTAACCTTCAGCGCGAGCGGGGCACGGAGAGCGACACCAGCGGACACTGCATTCATGGGGTTGGAAAAAGAAGTCGGGCTGAAAGCTGTTGGGCATCCATCCAACTTGACCTCATATGACTAATGATATGGGAGAAAGGAAACATTTAACACAGCCCTCATTTAGCATTACGTATTATGGTCACAGATCTATTCAAAGGCTTGAACTGGGCACTAGGATGTTTGTGATGTTGTGTGAACCTTACAGGATTGTGAGGGGTGATAGAGCGTACATCAGGGGTGGGCAATTATTTTTCCCCAGGGGCCAAATGAGAAGCAAAAAATATTGTGGAGGGCCAAAAGTTTGAAGTGTACTCTGGTTATTAATTTTATTTCTACGTTGAAATCAGTAAATTACATTGTTTACAGAAGCTGGTAAGTTCTGTGTTATTATTAAGTAATAAAAACTGAATTTATTCCGTAAAATAATTCAAAACAATAGTAAACGTGAAACATTTGTAACTCTTTTTCAGTCACATTAACCCCACAATGTTTTCTGAGTTGAACTTTCTTAACTTTGTATTAAGACACCACAATGTCTTTGTTTGTCAAATAATATAATACAAGAAATGTCACAATATTTTTGTCCAACTGCCAAACTGTGTAGAAAAAAAGTCAAAGTTGCATGTTTTAATGTTTTTTTCTTGATCAGTGAGAGAAATCTCGCCTCTGTTGAGCTTTAACAAGTGCATCAAAGTCAGATTCATGTTTGAGGTGGAGATGTGAAGTCTGACAGATGATCATCAGTACAAATGCATCAGTACAAATGCATTACAGTGGTCCCTCGCTCTATCGCGGTTCACTTTTGCGGCCTCGCTGTTTCGGGGATTTAAAAAATTTTTTTTATAGTGTAACATTTTTCTTATAGTGTAATATTGTGTTCTGCGTCCTGATTGGCTAAGAGACTGTAGACCTTTGTCATTTGATAGATGGGGGACGCAGGGGGGACTGGGACTAGACCAGGACTAGACCAGGACTAAACGTGGACTAAACCAGGTCTAGACCAGGTCTAAACCAGGTCTAAACCTGGACTGGTCCTGGACTAAACCAGGACTGGACCAGGTCTGGACCAGGTCTAAACCAGGATTAAATCACTCCGTGCGGCTCTTTGCTGGTTTTATGCGGCTCTTGCGTTCGTTTGTGCGTGTTCGGTTTGTGGCTCGGGCTGCGAGGACGCGGCCCCAAGGGGGAGGCATGTTCCGGGCGCCGCGGTTCGATCTCGTGCTCGCAGCCCCAGCCTTGCGCCAGTCGTGTTGCTCTGTCACGGATTTGACCACGCGCACTTCTCCAAGGGGTTGGTGCGCGTCGCGTCCCGGGACATGGCACAGTGACTCATGTCTCCGCTCCCCTTGCGCGGGGCTCCCGGTGGAGCCCCAACACTTCACTATTAATACATTTTGTTGAAAATCTACGAAAGTTTGAGTGTTTAAACGAAAGAGAAATGTGACGAAATGTTAATTCCAGTGTTTTAAGGCATTTACAGCCTTAAAACATGTATAATAATTGTAAAATATAAAGTTGTCCTACTTCGCGGATTTCACTCATTACGGGTTATTTTTGGAACCTAATCCCCGCAATAAACGAGGGACCACTGTATATACAATTTTGAAAGTAGGTTTTATTTTCTTAATTCCAACCAACCTTTCGCGGGCCGGTCAGAGTCCAGTTTTTGGCCCCCGGGCCTTGAAATGCCTGGGTCTGGCATAGATGAAAACACTATCTGAACACTCAAGCCTCAGGACAAAGCAGGATTATCTTAAGTACATTCTTAATAAAATCATAACTCTGTAGGGAACTCATTCAAACATGGTACAAAGTTCTTTAAAGTCCATTTAGCAATTTTCACGTCACCTCATGGTTTGCACGATGTGACCGCCTGCTGAAGTTACATCTGTCACGTTTCTTATTTCTCCTCATCTGTTTCCCACCTGTAGAACTTAAAGGATGTGAATTATTAAACAGGCTTCATCAAGGTTTTACTCGACTCATATTGTCGCCTGGAATACTTTATGAAGGTGTGAATGTGGTCACTATTAAATCTCCCAGATGTTCAAATGGATTATCCGATCATCATCTGTCCTTATCGAAATAAAAATGGTTAATAATGAGCAGGTCTGGACTGGAACAAAAAAATGGCCCTGGCATTTTTGGCTTAGACCGGCCCCTCATAATTAGTCCTGGCTTAGTCCTGGTTCAGACCTGTTTTAGTCCTGATTTAGACCTGATTAGTCCTGGTTCAGGCCTGATTTCGTCCTGATTTAGTCCTGGTTTAGTCCTGGTTCAGACCTGATTTAGTCCTGATTTAGACGTAATTAGTCCTGGTTTAGTACTGGTTCAAGCCTGATTTAGTCCTGGTTTAGTCCTGGTTCAGACCTGGTTTAGTCCTGGTTCAGACCTGATGTAGTCCTGGTTTAATCCTGGTTTAGTCCTGGTTCAAGCCTGTTTTAGTCCTGATTTAAACCTGATTAGACCTGATTTAGTCCTGGTTCAATCCTGATTTAGTCCTGGTTTAGTCCTGGTTCAGACCTGATTTAGTCCTGATTTAGACGTAATTAGTCGTGGTTTAGTCCTGGTTCAGACCTGGTTTAGTCCTGGTTCAGACCTGGTTTAGTCCTGGTTCAGACCTGATGTAGTCCTGGTTTAGTCCTGGTTTATTTCTGGTTCAGACCTGATGTAGTCCTGGTTTATTCCTGGTTCAGACCTGATGTAGTCCTGGTTTAGTCCTGGTTCAGACCTGATTTAGTCCTGATTTAGACATAATTAGTCCTGGATTAGTCCGTTCAATTCTGATTTAGTCCTGGTTTAGTCCTGGTTCAGTCCTGATTTAGTCCTGATTTAGATCTGATTAATTCTGGTTTAGTTCTCGTTCAACCCTGATTTAGACCTGGTTCAGACCTGATTTAGACCTGATTTAGTCCTGGTTTAGTCCTGGTTCAGACCTGGTTTAGTCCTGGTTCAGACCTGATGTAGTCCTGGTTTAATCCTGGTTTAGTCCTGGTTCAAGCCTGTTTTAGTCCTGATTTAAACCTGATTAGACCTGATTTAGTCCTGGTTCAATCCTGATTTAGTCCTGGTTTAGTCCTGGTTCAGACCTGATTTAGTCCTGATTTAGACGTAATTAGTCGTGGTTTAGTCCTGGTTCAGACCTGGTTTAGTCCTGGTTCAGACCTGGTTTAGTCCTGGTTCAGACCTGATGTAGTCCTGGTTTAGTCCTGGTTTATTTCTGGTTCAGACCTGATGTAGTCCTGGTTTATTCCTGGTTCAGACCTGATGTAGTCCTGGTTTAGTCCTGGTTCAGACCTGATTTAGTCCTGATTTAGACATAATTAGTCCTGGATTAGTCCGTTCAATTCTGATTTAGTCCTGGTTTAGTCCTGGTTCAGTCCTGATTTAGTCCTGATTTAGATCTGATTAATTCTGGTTTAGTTCTCGTTCAACCCTGATTTAGACCTGGTTCAGACCTGATTTAGACCTGATTTAGTCCTGGTTTAGTCCTGGTTCAGACCTGATGTAGTCCTGGTTTAGCCCTGGTTCAGTCCTAAATTTTGGCCCGGTATGCTCAATTACCAGTCCAGGGCTGATAATGAGGAAAAAAAGTGAAAAAATATCACAAAACATCACATATTTCTGCAGAATCAATGAGCGAAGAATTAAGCTAAATAATAAATCTGAGGTAAGAACATTTTTATTTGTTGCAAAATGACAGATGACCAATTATCTTATCAACAACAAATCTGATTGGATGAGTATCTTTGGTTCTGTTTCAAGAAACGACAGAGGAATCTTGACAGAAGACAGGACTACACTTACCACCTTTCAAATCGCTTTCCATATTTGATCGTCCAATGTTTTCCGATGGTTTAGAATCCATAGAAACTGACGACCAATCAACTTTGCTAATATTTTTGCCAAGATATGTAAATTATGTAACTTAAATTGACTACAAACCCACAGAAGAGCAGTGTAGTCACGTCTATCTCTAACCTAAAGGTACACATTTTCGACGGAATTTTCAAGAGAATACAAAGTCAAGAGGAGTGCAGTGGGTGGGAGACCTACTGGTGTCTTCATATTTCCTTCTCATGTCATTTTTCACCTCTTCACATCTCCAAAGCCCAAGTGGAAAGCTGCTACTTCCTCGCGAGCGGTCGGCCACACAGCGCGTCCGTCCCTCCTCGATTTCTCCGCGGGAGGACACTGGACACTGGATACGTACGAAGCCGGAGGGTGAGTCATCCTTTTCCAGTTCTCAGTGGAACCCGAACCTTTAATCCCTGGATCTCAGAATCCGGAGAGTTGCAGATTCCTCATCATTTACATTAATCTCTGGAATTCGCACCATGCCATGAAGACACAGGCTCCACTTACTTATCTGACACAGAATAGGGCAACAGGCATGGTGATCCAGGCCCGGTTTAAGTCTCACAAGTGTACCGCACACTTGGGCTGTAAATTCTGATGTAATAAGATTGGCAGGGGATGCAGTTGTTAATTGATGTCTTTATTTTGAAAGGGCCTGAAGAGGCATTTGACATTTTGCATGAAGAAAATAGAAAAAAAACATTATTTAATCCATCTCCACTCCACCAGACCTGCGTGAAGTTGGCCCCCCGTCAAACGCACACCTACACAAAAACTATGTCAATCGTTTGTGCTTCGTTTGTGCTGCAAAAAGTTTCGTTTGTGCTGCTTTAGTTTTAGAGATATTAACGATTATTTTAGAGGTCAAATTGGGGTCAGCCCGCCCCTCAGGAAGCTTAAAGGTCCCATGACATGGTACTTCTTGCTGCTTTTATATGGCTCCTTAATGGTTCCCTAATACTGTAAATGAATCCTTCTTCAAAATCAAGACTCAGTGCATGAGAAAGAGAGATAAGATGAGAAAGAGTCATAAATGTCACTCTGGAACACTCCATTATGGGCGTTGTTGCTTGAATGCAAATGAGGAGGACAGAGATGGCCTATAGTAGGGGGTGGGGGCGTGGCCAAACTCTCCACTCTTTCCTTTTCAGCTGTGCCCTGTGCGCTCTGACCCACTTCCGTGTTTTTGCACGGAGGGAGAGATGAGAAGCGTTCCATTGAAAAATAAACACATTTCCACAGAAAATAAAATTAAACCACTGCTGTTTCAGATATCCACAGGCTCAGATAAAGGACTTCCGCGCCTAGAAACACTCGCAAGTGCCTCCAGGCAAATAAAAAAACGCATTTCGCATTGCGTAGCTCCTCCGCAGTCCAAACTCTCTGGGCGTGATTTACAGAGACGCTGAGTACAGACAGACGGGGGTGGAACTGCATTTGCATTTCTTTTTTCGAGCTGACGTCAATAAGTTTCCTTGTTCAAAATCGCCCGTTTGAGCTCTGATTTTTTCTAACGCAGAAAAGGATCGCAAATGCTCAGTTTAGACATTTCGCAACTTTTAATGGGGGGGCTAAACAGGGTAGGGGAGCTCACATTAACGTTCAAAAACCTCAGAAAGTGAAAATTTCATGCCATGGGACCTTTAAAAATGCTCTAAAATTGGCCAAAATGGTGTCAATTGTTTGTGCTTCGTTTGTGCTGTTTTTTTTTTTGCCGCAAAAAGTTTTGTTTGTGCTGCTTTAGTTTTTGAGGGGGAAGGGGCTGGCTGACCCCAATTTGACCTATAAAAGAATCATTAATATCTCAAAAACTAAAGCAGCACAAACGAAACTTTTTGCAGCACAAACGAAGCACAAATGATTGACACCATTTTGGGCCATTTTAGAGCATTTTTAAGCTTCATGGGGGGCTGGCTGACCCCAATTTGACCTATAAAAGAATCGTTAATATCTCAAAAACTAAAGCAGCACAAATGAAACTTTTTGCAGCACAAAACAGCACAAACGAAGCACAAACGATTGACATAGTTTTTGTGTAGGTGTGCGTTTGATGGGGGGCCAATTCACGCAGGTCTCCACCAGCCTTGGGCAAGTTTGCAAAAAATTAGTTTGGACGTATGTAAACTGCAAGAAATTAGGGTTTAAAGGCCCATATCAGAGACCTGCACAGGTTCGGGTACCCGCGGGTGAACCGTTAGCTTTTATAAAACGGGTGAAAAATGTTGCGCTGTGTCGGATGCTCGGGTCGGGTCGGAAGAACCAGAGCGCGGTTTATCTATCTGCGGTTTACAAAATGCGCCTAAAAAATAAATATTATACAAATATAAAGGCCTATGTTGTAGTGAAATGCAAACACCATTTCCAAGATAAAAAGTAAAATCAGATTTTTTTTTCTTTGCACTGTTTTCAAGTCACACGATGTCCTGCAGTGCATTTGAAAATGACTACAGAAGAGCTGAAAAAGAAGTTAGTCAACGGACAGTACAAATCATCTCACTTGCCTTGAGATGAAGTGTATTTCATTTTGGCTCTCCTATTTATTTTCATGCGGGTACGGTTCGGGTCGCGGGTCTATTTATAGCGGTTCGGCTCGGGTGCAGAACCAAAATGTAAATTCCTTTGGGAATGAAGTATGACGGGTTCGGGTGGGTGCGGTTTGCGAAAATTTGACCCGTGCAGGACTCTGGCCCATATTACGCTATGTCATAATGTTTCCTCATCACGTTTTCGAGTGATGATCAAGACATGTATGCTTTTCTTGAGAGATGCAAATAGTTTTATAATGTGATATTTTGTGATTTCACTGTTTTGTATTGATTGTGTTGGCTGCTATCTTGACCAGGTCTCTCTTGAAACAGAGTTTGTTTTTGTTGTTTTTTTAATCTCAGTGGGACTTTTTGTATAAATAAAGGTAAAATAAAATAAATAATCATCTGCATGGATTGCCAGTGTCTACTAAACAAACGGTAAAAGATACCTGTGGAGCTTCAGAAATGTAGACCAACTAATAACGGGTAATTCAAACATGTATAAACAAAACAAAACCCATGTCTGAGTATGTTTTTGAAGCAGTAATAACATTCTAACATGGCTGATCTACAATAAACAGGACTGCTGTGTTTTGTCTGTATTTCTGCTACACTAGGCATTCCATATCAATTGGCTAGAACACAATGTATTTATAAAAACACTTTGCCCTTCTTACAAAGCCCTCTGCCTCAGTTTGTCAATAATATATTTCTCTGTATTCCACTCTCGTTTGCTCCCTCCGCCCCTCCCGTAATGTATTTCCAAACAAAAAGAGACCTCATGTTCCACTGTAACATGTTGTATGTGTTTGTGACTGTACTGTACTGTTATTGATCGTATCTGCAGTTTCTATTCTGTTCATATTCTGCTATCGCCGATGAGAGAGGTGGGACGTTAACGCACCATGTCGGCTGCTTTAAGGTCAAGAGACCCGTCCATTTCCAATCTCATCTCGCTGTATAACAATGACAAATAAAGCTTCCATTCCATTAAACACTCACAACATTTTCCGTAATACAGTGGTCCCTCGCTCTATCGCGGTTCACTTTTCGCGGCCTCGCTGTTTCGCAGATTTTTTAAATTTTTTATAGTGTAACGTTGTGTTCTGCATCCTGATTGGCTAAGAGACTGTAGACCTTTGTCGATTGATAGATGGGGGACGCGGGGGGGGGGGGGGGCGGGACCAGACTGGAACTAGACCAGAACCAGACCGGGACTAGACCTGGACTAGACCAGGTCTAGAACAGAACTAAACCAGGACTAGACCAGGTCTAAACCGGGATTAAACCACCACGTGCGGCTCTTTGCTGGTTTTGTGCGGCTCTTGCTTTTGTTTGTGCGTGTTCAGTTTGTGGCTCGGGCTGCAAGGAGGGAGGCAATGGTCCGGGTGCCGCGGTTCGATCTCGTGCTCGCAGCCCCGGTGTACGCGCGGCCTCGCGCCGGTCGTGCTGCTCTGTCATGGATTTGACCACGATGAGGGGTGCACGTGTCGCGCACTTCTCCAAGGGGTTGGTGCGCGTCGCGTCCCGGGACGTGGCAGTGCCGTTGGATGAGCGCGGTGCTTCCTGCGGATCCAGTGACTCATGTCTCCGTTCCCCTCGTGCGTCCGGCGGGGCTCCCGGAGCTGTGTCCTCCCCCACGCTTCACCATTTTGTTGAAAATCTATGAAAGTTTGAGTGTTTAAACGAGAGAGAAATGTGAGAAAAGGTTAATTCCAGTCTGAGAAAAGTGTATAATGTGTGTGGTGAGGCGTTTACAGCCTTAAAACATGTAGAATAATTGTAAAATATAAAGTTGTCCTACTTCGCAGATTTCACTTATTGCGGGTTATTTCTGGAACCTAACCCCCGCGATAAACGAGGGATTACTGTAGAGGAACTTTAAAGCGCCACAAGATTTCTGGTCTAAGTACGCCGCCTCAAAAACCTTTATGTTATACAATGTAATGTTCAAGCAAACCAAGAACATCTTTAAGTGTTCTTCACCAAGTTAGAAGTCAGGAGAGACAAACCTGCTCATGATATAAGGATACATGTTTTTTCAGTCCAACATCATCACCCATAATAAAATAAAAAAGCAATTAAGCAGTTGTTTGTTTGTTTGTTATTTATTTGTCATATTAAAGTCAAAATCAAATGCCAATCATGCCACGTTTTTGGGGGGTGTCCAGTTGACGTTAGGCACAACATCAACTTTATAACGAAGCTAGAGGGCATTTGCAAGATGTCAACTGGACTCAAATATCTTCTCACTTTTTATTACAACATCAGTGGTCAAAGATCACCACCTAACCCCGTCACCAACGCAGTTCCAGCTCAAATGTTTCCCCACGCTTTGAAGTGATCCTACCAGAAACCACTGCTCCAACAGCGAATGATCCTCGCCAGGCCCACCCTACTTTATCAGTGTTCAAACGTGATACCGACACCACCCACTGACTGACATACCACACCACAACTACAAGTACAGAACTCTATACCGGACACGAGAAACAAAAAAGAACCGAATTCGTAAGCAAATCTTTTAAATGCATTTGTGGAAAAAATCGGCGCAGGAAACCAAATCTTGTCTGGGGAGCGCTGCATCAAGGAAATTTAAGATGAGCCAACAGCTGTACGGATAGCATTTGGAATAGCACTTTTCCCACTTCTCTATATCACTGTTGTTGCTACTGCCTATTCATTTCTTGCCCGGGAATATTACCATGGATTTAGTACTCTGCCCAAGTTACTACAGTCCAGCCCGCTCCAATTCTAGAAGTCAATTTTCCGTTCATTTTTCCCACAGACTTTAAAAAAAATAAAAATAAAATAAAAATCTAATATTAACCTCCTGAGACTCGGCCCGTTCATTTGTGTCCTCTATAGTGGACATTGAGTTAAGCGTTAAGTCTGCGTGTGTTTCGAGATTTTGAGACTCTAGTTTTTAGCTGCACTATGATAAAAAAATAATAATAATAATTAATAAAAATAAATAAATAATAATAATTAAAAAATTATAATAAATTAAAATAATAATAATAATAATCATCATAATAATAATCATCATCATAATAATAATAATAATAAATAAATAAATAATAAAAAATTAAATACATAAATAAATACATAAATAAATTTGAAAAAAAAGTAATAATTAAATACATAAATAAATACATAAATAAATATAAATAAATAATAAAAAAAATTAAAATAAATTAAATACATCAATAAATACATCAATAAATAAATAAAAATAAATAATACAAATAAAAAAATAAATAAATACATAAATAAATACATAAATAAATTTGAAAAATAATCAAAAAATAAAAAGTAATAATTAAATACATAAATAAATACATAAATAATACAAAATTAAAATAAATAAAATAAATACATCAATAAATAAATACAAATAAATAATATATATATTTTTTTTATTAAATACATAAATAAATACATAAATAAATAAATAAGAAATTAAAAGGGAGTCTAAATACTTTTTGAGGGGACTAAAGAAGCTTGTCAGAGATGTTGGTCATCAAAAAAAAATAAAAAATGCTAGATCGTTGGATTTAACACCAAAAATGTCCCCGGCGTCCATTACAGAGGACATGTTACTACATTATGAATAACAATAAAATTAACAAAATGTAAATGCTAAGGTGTTCATTTACTTCCAAATAGAAAATTAAAATAATAATAATAATAATTTAGACACACTTTTTTTCTTCGGGTCCCAGGAGGATAAAGCTGGATTGTGTAACTTTTCAGATCAGTGGAAAGGCAGATCTGATGTCTTAGTCAGTCAGTCTATAACTGAGTCAGAATGCCCGTTTTTTAATTTATTTAATTTTTTGTTTGTTTTTTAGCTATGAAACCACCTACAGTATAATTGAATAAAGGCAGAGCTTTTTAATGTCATACCATGGAACATTCCAGGCAGAGCAATGACATATCCATAGAAACATACATACATAGTTCAAAGACATTGCAACTAATATCCATAATGTGGTTGTTTTAAGCCCAAAAAGCATGTTTAAAATGCAAAACTGGGCAAAATGCTTTAAAAACGTGTTTATAAAGTTCCAGAAACAGATTGTAAAGATCCTATATTACACAAAATTAACAATTGTGAGCTTTAAGTCGTGTTAGAATATTGTTACCCCGTCAAAAACATATTCAGAATTGTGCTTTTTCATTCACACACGTTTGAGTAATCCTTTATTATTAGTCTGTTTACATCTCCAAAGCTCAAAATGCTCCGTTCCACCTTGTGATATCACAGTGTGGTAGTCTTCAAGTTAACAGCTCCTTTTACCTTTTGTTCAGTAGCGATGGGCAATTACTGAGCTGAAATGATCCAAATGATTCAGTGGAGCGCTTCCTGTATGACATCACAAGGTGGAACAAAGTGTGAAAAACCTAAATGCATGCAGAGTTTGAGTGTTAAACATGTGTGAATGAAAAAAAAAAGATAATTCCAGGTATGTGGGTTTTTTGTGTGTGTGAGAAAACAACATTACAACATAGATCAGAAACTGGCATAATATGGGCCCTTTAAAGGTCCCATGACATGGTACTTCTTGATGCTTTTATATGGCTCCTTAATGGTTCCCTAATACTGTAAATGAATCCTTCTTCAAAATCAACACTCACTGCATGAGAAACAGAGATAAGATGAGAAAGAGTAATTTTTCTCTCTCTGAACAGTCCATTATGGGCGTTGTTGCTTGAATGCAAATGAGGAGGAAAGAGATGGCCTATAGTAGAGGGTGGGGGCGTGGCCAAACTCTCAGCTCTCAGCTGTGCCTGTGCCCATTTCCGCGTTTTAAGAGCGGAGGAGGAAAGGAGAGCCTTTTCAATGAAAAAAAAAAACACATTTCCACAGAAAATAAAATTAAACCACTGCTGTTCAAAGGTCCAGAGGCTCAGATAAAGGACTTCCGAGCCTAGAAACACTCGGACGTGCCTCCAGGCAAATAAAAAAACGCATTTCGCATTGCCTAGCGCATTCGCAGTCCAAACTCTCTGGGCGTGATTTACAGAGACGCTGAGTAGACACAGACGGGGGTGGAACTGCATTTTTCGATCTGACGTCAATTAGTTTCCTTGTTGAGAATCGCCCGTTTGAGCTGTGTTATTTTCTAACGCAGAAAAGGATCGCAAATGCTCAGTTTAGACATTTCGCAACTTTTAGCCATGGGGGGGGGGGCCTAAACAGGGTAGGGGAGCTCACATTAACATTCAAAAACCTCAGAAAGTGAAAATTTCATGCCATGGGACCTTTAAATAAAATTATAGGTCTTTATAGCTCATTAGTTGTCAGACTGTACAACTCCACTGTCTGCAATATACCTGCAACCAGTGTCACTTTATCAGAAATGACCTCCACTGTCCTCAGATTATATATTTATCTGTTTATTTTTATATATTCAATGTTCTGTTTCATTCCATCCGCACTGATTACTTTACAGTACTTTGTGTTTTTCTCATTCGGTGTACGTAAATACTTGCTTTTTTATATATTCTTTATTTCATTATTACCAACCGTGTAATTTTTTTTTTTTACTATTTTCTTATTTACCTATTATTATTATTACTTATCTTGTTTGTATGTACATTTTTGCTCTAACTTTCTTTTGCACTAAACTGCCCTTGAGCTAACGTGACAAGTGAATTTCTCCTGCGTGAGATCAATAAAGTCTTATTTTATCTTATCTTAATCTAGTTACCATGTAGCAGATTATGCCCGGGCAAGCTTTTATGGGAATAATGAATGAGAAATTTTCAGAATATATACATATATATGCCTACATACATGCATCGTAAAAAATAAATAAATGATAGCCTCAGTACATTAACAATGTGAACCACATGTATTAGGCAAAACTGAGAGGCCTTTGCAGACTATTAAAGAGCAGCCGTCTGTTCAGTGTCTGTCATCTGTGTGTAACTGGCACATATGCACAATGTTCACTTCAGATTTTCTTTAAACTGATATTATAAAGAAAACAAAACAGAAGCGTTAAAGGTCCAGTCTTACGCAATTTTATGATCTCCGTTAGAACGTTTCCTTATCAAAAACATACCCAGAGTTTTTCCATTCACACATGTTTACCACACAACTTGTGCATATTGAGGTTATTCTACTACTCTATTCCACCTTGTAATGTTTTTATTTTGTAATTTTTACTCTTTATTTAATAGGGACAGTGCATATTAATGAACATCTGCAGCATTGCAGTGTAAATATGCCAGATTATAGCAAGAATGCTAATGTCCATCTGCAGTCCCTGGGCAGGTGACACCACAAAACAATAAAAGCACTGACAACTGTCAATAACACCAACATTAAAACATTCAAACATTAAAAGTGTCCACAAGTCTGGTTTTCCTTTAGTCGCTGTTTTAAGTGTGATCTGAAAGTGTCCAGTGTTGGAGTCTCTCTTATTGATGATGGGAGAGAGTTCCAGAACTTAGAGCCTCTGACTGAGAGCACAGGCCAAATGTAGTGCGTCTGTGTGGGACCTCACAGTTCCCCCGGGGTCTGTGTGGACCTCACAGTTCCCCTGGGGCCTGTGTGGGACCTCACAGTTCCCCCGGGGTCTGTGTGGACCTCACAGTTCCCCCGGGGCCTGTGTGGGACCTCACAGTTCCCCCGGGGTCTGTGTGGGACCTCACAGTTCCCCCGGGGCCTGTGCGGGACCTCACAGTTCCCCCGGGGTCTGTGCGGGACCTCACAGTTCCCCCGGGGCCTGTGCGGGACCTCACAGTTCCCCCGGCGTCTGTGCGGGATCTCACAGTTCCCCCGGGGTCTGGGTGGACCACAGTTCCCCCGGGGTCTGTGTGGACCTCACAGTTCCCCCGGGGTCTGTGTGGGACCTCACAGTTCCCCCGGGGTCTGTGTGGACCTCACAGTTCCCCTGGGGTCTGTGTGGACCTCACAGTTCCCCCTGGGCCGTGGCCCTAGTTCCCATCCCACTGACAGTCTTTCTCTTGATAAAATCCTGCAGCGGAGGAGGAGCAAGTCCATGTAAAACTTTATATATAAAACAACCATATTTAAAATGAACAAAATTATTAAAATTGAGCAGGTTATACTTGTCTAAAATTGTGCAGTGGTGAACTGAGAACGGTTTCTTGTCTAATATTTTCACAGCTTTTTAAAAAAGTGATTCAGCTGGTTTGAGTGTTGTGTCCATGTGGTTCTGCAGATCTCTATATGAGACAGAATCATAGAGTGTAAAAACATTCATGCCGCATATAGAGTCATAAAGGATCTTACTTGTCTAAAATTCTCTAAATTAAAATTAACAGTTTTTGTGAGTCTCTTAATGTGTTTCTTAAATGTCAGTGTCGGGTCCAACGTCAGTCCAGGTATTTAAACTCTTTGACGAGGCTGAGTTCCACCCCGTCCAGAAAGACAGTGGACCACTATAGCTCAGTTGTTTTTTTACTGAACATGTCATGTGGTAATACAGGAAGTGCTCCAATGTGTTTTTAAACTCCATACGCCTCCACAAGAGTCATTGAGTTCTATTTTAAAGACAATGTAGTAACGTGTAAAAAAAAACAATGTAAAAAGAACCCAAGAAGTTAAAGTACATAAGAAGACAAAATGAACATCTTTGATTCATGATTTTAGATCTGGAATTGCCAATCATCACTGAACAAAACTTAAAGGAGAATTAATGTTTTTTTTTACAATCTGAGCCTTATTTCTGTAATAAATCAAGTTGTTTTACTCACCCATAGCACTTTGGTGTCATATGGAGCATTTCCGGAGATGTTTTAGATTAGCGATATCCGTAACGTGAGTTCTCGGGGCATATGTTTGCGGTGCCTAAATAACACAAACTTTTGCACTTTTCAAATCATAGAAGCTCGATGTCTTAGTCTACACTTTCGTTTGAGTCAAAAGTGGCCTATAATCCGAGATTTAGCCATAGTTTCGAGTAGATGAGGAGGCCAGTGCGCATGTGCGGAATCACAGTTTATTTTGCTCTCAGCTCTCTGGACCCAAACATGAAACACAAAGCTGTAAATTATGGATAAATCTCGTATTACAGGCCACTTTTGACTCAAACGAAAGTGTAGACTAAGACATTGAGCTTCTATGATTTGAAAAGTGATAAAGTTTGTGTTATTTGGAGACCGCAAATATTTGCCCCGAGAACTCACGTTACGGATATCGCTATTCTCCGGAAATGCTCCAAATGACACCAAAGTGCTATGGGTGAGTAAAACAACTTGTTTTATTACTGAAATAAGGCTCAGATTGTAAAAAAAAAAAAATAATTCTCCTTTAAAAGGTAGCTGTACACTTGGAGATGTACTAATACTCATAACAACGGATTACTCAAACATGTGTGAATGAAACAAAACACAACTTCAGGAATGTTTTTGATGAAGAACATTATAACATTATAACATGACTTAAAGCTCACGGGAATCTATTCTGTGTAATATAGGAGCTTTAAATGTATCTTGAACAACTTCACTTGTATAGTGAATATATCATAGAAATATTACACTGACCTCTGTGTTTATTTACTTTTGAAAATTAACACGTGGATAGACTTTTCGAAGTTCATCTGGCATCGGGGACACATGAACCCATAACCCATAATGAACAGCTTTAGTTTTATTCTTCAAGACAACATCAGAAGAGAACAGGCATAGCTAAAACATGTGCAAGTGCAGCGACGTCATGTTATGGTCGAATGTTCAGAAGTTACCATAATGACATAATGCAGACGTTAGCAAACACAGCCAAAAAGTTTTAAAGGTCCCATGGCATGAAATTTTCACTTTCTGAGGTTTTTGAACGTTAATGTGAGCTCCCCTACCCTGTTTAGCCCCCCCATGGCTAAAAGTTGCGAAATGCGTAAAGTGAGCAAAAAGTGAGTTGCGATCCTTATCCGCATTTGAAAAAAAGGCAGCCCAAACAGGCGATTCTGAACAAGGGAACTTTGTGACGTCACACTCCAGGAAAAATGCAAATGCAGTTCCAAGGCCCGTCTGTATTTCTACCCGCCATCTCTGGAACTCACGCCCAGAGAGTTTGGACCGCGAACGAGCTACGAAATGCGAGATGCGTTTTTTTATTTGCCTGGAGGCACGTGAGAGTGTTTCCAGGCTCGGATGTCCTTTATCCGAGCCTCCGAACCTCTGAAACAGCAGTGGTTTAATTTTATTTTCTGTGGAAATGTGTTTATTTTTCAATGGAACGCTTCTCATGTCTTCCTCTTCCTGCTCAAAAACACGGAAGTGGAGCCAGCGCACATCGCACCGCTAAACGAGGAAAGAGCGGAGAGTTTGGCCACACCCCCACCCGCTGCACTGGCCTGTCTCTGTCCTCCTCATTTGTATTCAAGCAACAACGCCCATAATGGAGTGTTCCTGTTAGGGTCTGGTGTTTGGACTCTTGACTCCACCCTGCTGGCCGCCTTTTGCCCCGCAGCCTTTTTCATTTTGACAACTCCTTGTTTTGTTTTCACTGCCTGCCACACCCCCTATGCCCCACCTGTTTCCACTCCGTGTAATTAGTCTTTTCCCTTCCCAATTGGCTCATGTGTGAATTGTGGCTCCTATTTAAGTCTGTCTTGTTTTCTGTTCTGTGTCGGACCGTCTGTATTTACCTGCCTGTTTCCGAGTAACCTGCATACTAGAGAAAACCTGTTTTTGTGAGTACCTGAAACCTGATCCTGGATTTTTTGTTAGAATTTTTTGTGGACTCAAGGAATTGTTTTTTGTTACTTCAAATCTGATCTGGAACTTTTGGTTGTACATTTTTGGACTTTGAAAAACTAAACATAACTCTGATCTGCATTTTTGGTCTCTGTCTGCATTTGGGTCTCTGTCAGAAAAACCCTTACAGTTCCAGAGAGATATTTATGACTCTGACTCTGTTCATGGGTCTTTCTCATGCACTGAGTGTTGATTTTGAAGAAGGATTTATTTACAGTATTAGGGAACCATTAAGGCGCCATATAAAAGCATCAAGAAGTACCATGTCATGGGATCTTTAAGATTTAAGATCATTTCTAACCTCAAGAACAATTACAAAATGAATTTAAATTACTCATTTTCAGGAGCCTGTGTTCATGGTTCTGTTTAGGTTGTTTTTCTTGTGAGGAGGAGGTTTGTGAGTGTAATTTTTTTGTGTAAGTGAGCACTAATCAGCTCACCGGGTGTAGTTCTAGTTCTTTCTGGTCAGTATCAAAATAATAATACCCAAAACTGGTCCCAAAAAGCTTTTATGTCCTGTTGGTGCTGAGTGGAAAGTTATAAAGTTACTCGGCAATGTGACCACAACTGAATAATGAAAACTATTCTTTTCCTCAACTTAAAGGAAAAGTAACGTTTTTTTACAATCTGAGCCTTCTTTCGGCAATAAACCAAGTAGTTTTACTCACCCATAGCACTTTGGTGTCAATTGGAGCAGTATCGCAGAACTTATGTTGAGCCGTTCTGTTCTACTAATGATCCCGTATCCGTTAGCGTGAGTGCTCGGGGCACTGATTTGCGGTCTCCAAATAACACAAACTTTAGCACTTTTCAAATCACAGAAGATCGCTGTGTCAGCGTAGACTTTTAGTAGATTCCAAAACGGCCTGAAACCCGATATCGCAGCAGAAAAGTAAAGTTCAGAGCGGTGTTAGCTTCTTTCGGACTAGCGGTGTTTACAAAACAGCTGAGTTCACGCATGCGCACTGTCCTCTCTGATGACGTCATCAAATGAAACTATAGCTGCATATCGGGTTTCAGGCCGTTTTGGAATCCACTAAAAGTCTACCCTGACACAGCGATCTTCTGTGATTTGAAAAGTGCTAAAGTTTGTGTTATTTGGACACCGCAAAGTAATGCCCCGAGCACTCACGCTAACGGATACGGGATCATTAGTAGAACAGAACGGGTCAACATAAGTTCTGCGATACTGCTCCAATTGACACCAAAGTGCTATGGGTGAGTAAAACTACTTGTTTTATTGCCGAAAGAAGGCTCAGATTGTAAAAAAACATTAATTTTCCTTTAAATGTAGCCTATAATTCTTATTTGTTATTCCAGATAATGATTGCTTGAGGAAAATGTGCGGGAAAAGTACAGAAAACCAAATGTCAAGTACGTGTATGTGTATGTGTATGTGCACTAGTCACGTACGATTACACTATTCAAAGTATCTTCCCTCTTTAGGAGCACAAGGCTTCTTCAAGGTTACAGGAGAAGTTTAGCCCAAGATGGAGGGCCAAGTTTAAACACAAAGCAGCAGGGGATAGAGGCCGGCCTTTCAAAGGGAGATATACGGTTGGTACAAGAGCCATTTCAGTTGCTTTGGGAACTTAAAACCCCCCGGATGACAGTGAGGCCATTTACAATATGAAGATGAATCACCTGATCGTGGCACAGGCCGCTGTCGCCCGGAGTTTGTCTGGTTTGATGCAAATGGAGCAGATTAGTGCACGCTCTGAGGTTCACAGGGGCTCTGCTGAGGAGGGGATGACTGCTTCAGCACGCACTGCCTGAGAAACCGGGGATATGCCTTTAGAAGATGGAAAGAATTATTTGTCAAAGGGAGTTTTTCAAGGTTTTTGGAGTTCAGGAGATTGCAAACGGCGTTCTTGTTGATCTGACGCTGTCCCATAAAAATACACGACATATTCATTTCACAGTACGTTATTTTTTTCTATATCCTCCTGGGACCCGAAGAAAAAAAGTGTGTCTAAATTATTATTATTATTTTAATTTTCTATTTGGAGGTAAATGAACACTTTAGCATTTACATTTTGTTAATTTTATTTTTATTCATAATGTAGTAGCATGTCCTTTGTAATGGACATCTGGGACATTTTTGGTGTTAAATCCAACGACCTAGCAATTTTTTTTTTTTTGATGACCAACATCTCTGACAAGCGTCTACAGTCGCCTCAAAAAGATTTTAGACTCCCTTTTATTTCTTATTTATTTATTTATGTATTTATTTATGTATTAAATTTTTTTATTATTTATTTTTATTTATTTATGTATTTATTTATGCATTTAATTTATTATTTTTTATTATTTATTTTTATGTAGTTATTTATGTATTATTATTATTATTATTATTATTATTATTATTATTATTTTTTTTTTTTAATCATAGTACAGCCACAAACTAGAGTCTATCTCAAAACACACTCAAATAGACTGCTTAAAGGAAAAGTAACGTTTTTTACAATTTGAGCCTTATTTCGGTAATAAAACAAGTTGTTTTACTCACCCATAGCACTTTGGTGTCATATGGAGCATTTCCGGAGATGTTTTAGATTAGCGTTAGGCTAACGCCGTTAGCCTAGCGCGACTTATAGCCATAGCTCGGGGCATATAATATATTCCCCGAGCATGTAATATGCCCCGTGCGGGCTCCAAATAACACAAACTTTAGCACTTTTCAAATCATAGAAGCTCGATGTACTTACTTACTCTACGATTTCATTTGAAGCAAAAGTGGCCAGTAATCCGAGATTTATCCATAGTTTACAGCTTTGCGTTCCATGTTTGGGTCCCGGGAGCTGAGAGCACAGTCCGCACATGCGCACTGGCGTCCTCATCTACTCGAAACTATGGCTAAATCTCGGATTACAGGCCACTTTTGACCAAACGAAATTGTAGAATAAAGACATCGAGCTTCTATGATTTGAAAAGTGCTAAAGTTTGTGTTATTTGGAGCCCGCACGGGGCATATTACATGCTCGGGGAATGCCCCGAGCTATGGCTATAAGTCGTGCTAGGCTAACGGCGTTAGCCTAACGCTAATCTAAAACATCTCCAGAAATGCTCCATATGACACCAAAGTGATATGGGTGAGTAAAACAACTTGATTTATTAATGAAATAAGGCTCAAATTGTAAAAAACGTTACTTTTCCTTTAACTCAATGTCCAGTATAAAGGACACAAATGAACAGGCCGGGTCTCAGGAGGATATATTTAGTTTACAACAAAATATGATAATGTGCACGTTATGTAATAAAGGACAATTCTGATGTATTATATTATATTTATTACTCTTGAGTGATTGGGATTGAAAGGTATTGTGTACACTTACTATCAGCGAATAGACCAGTCGTTGGAGTTTAAAAATGCAGCTTTTATTTATTTTAAATTTGCAAAAAGTAGTTTATAAATGTTTATAGGCCACAGTCAGGGAGGTAGAACGCCGAATGCAGGATGGCAATGTAGTGGAATGGCTTCAAAGTTGTGAGGATCCTTACATCAGTGTTCCTCAAACTGTGGTACGCGTACTAGTGGTGGTACATGGGCAACTTCAGGTGGTGCACAAGATCCTATAAAAGTCTACTATTTGTTTAATTTAATCTAAATGATCCATAATATAGTACTTTGTAATTCCTTGTTTATATCTGTAGTCATATGGTAGCTCTATTTTAGATTTGGATTAGACTTAGTTCAAGCCTGGAATAGTTTAGATCAGGGGTGTCAAACTCATTTTGGTCCAGGGGCTGTATCCAACCTACTTTGATCCCAAAAATAGCAATCCCAAATATTTGTGCAGAGAAACACAAATCTATTACAGACCGCTGTTTCTTCAGTCCCAACAATAATTCGTTTATCGTCTGTGTACAGGTTTCCCATTCACCTCCGTGAACAAATAGGAATTTGTCAATTTTTCTTGGAAAATCCTGCACTCGGCGTCCACTTTTCTCATTTTTGACATTTTGCTGACGAGGGTGGCACGGTCAACAGTCAAAACGATGGTCCTTTAAAGGAGAATTAACGTTTTTTTTTACAATCTGAGCCTTATTTCGGTAATAAAACAAGTTGTTTTACTCACCCATAGCACTTTGGTGTCATATGGAGCATTTCCGGAGATGTTTTAGTTTAGCGATCTCCGTAACGTGAGTTCTCGGGGCATATGTTTGCGGTCTCCAAATAACACAAACTTTAGCACTTTTCAAATCACAGAAGCTCGATGTCTTAGTCTACACTTTTGTTTGAGTCAAAAGTGGCCTGTAATCCGAGATTTATCCATAATTTACAGCTTTGCGTTTCATGTTTGGGTCGCGAGAGCTGAGAGCGAAATAAGTGACTCCGCACATGCGCACTGTCCTCCTCATCTACTCGAAATTATGGCTAAATCTCGGATTACAGGCCACTTTTGACTCAAACTAAAGTGTAGACTAAGACATTGAGCTTCTATGATTTGAAAAGTGCTAAAGTTTGTGTTATTTTGGTGACTGCAACGTCGTTCCCCGACCACTCACGTTACGGAGATCGCTAAACTAAAACATCTCCGGAAATGCGCCAAATGACACTAAAGTGCTATGGGTGAGTTAAACAACTTGTTTTATTACCGAAATAAGACTCAGATTGTAAAAAACGTTAATTCTCCTTTAAGAACATTTGGAAAGAGGTGAGTCTTTGGTCTGGTCTGGTTGGTCTGGTGGGAGGCGCTGGAGACGCTGTTATGCTAAATTGTGCAGAAAAGCGGCGCAGAAAATTACAGATATTTTAATAGAATTCTCTGCGTTCTGAAAAGCCAAGGTGGGGTCTTGGTTCAGTTTTCTGTAAAAACGGATGTTTGATAATTGGGAAATAATTTCAGCTCTGTATTTGTCCGAATCCTGAATGCATATTGCACCCCCTTTATCAGCGGGTTTAATGACGATATCTTTGTCATTCATCAGTTCATTAAGTGCACATCTCTCCTCTTTTGTTAAGTTTGGGGATGTGGCTTTAGGTTTATGTGTCAACTGCATAATATCATCTTCGACAATTCTACAAAATGTATTTATAGAGGCATTGGGTGAAGTTGGACAGAAGGTGCTTTTGGATCTAAAGAGAGCTGTATTGGAGAGTGGTTCTACTTTGGAGAAAAAGTGGCGTAGTTTGATCTGTCTGAAACATTTGAACAAGTCTACTTTCAAGCCAAAGGCATTTATTTTATTTTGAGGAACGAATGACAGGCCTTTTTGTAAAAGATATTTTAATAGAAATATTAAAATATATAGAAAATGAATAGAAAATTAAAATATTTGAATAGAAAATCAGCCGAGGGCCAGATTAAAGGTCTTGGAGGGCCGGATCTGGACCCCTGGTTTAGATCATGTGGTACTCTGAAGGCTAAATGTTTTCTTAGGTATGGGGAAAGTTTGAGAACCGCTGCTTTATGCAAAGAAAACACACACGATTTGGTCCAGTGTCTAAGTCAGTGTCAGTTACGGTGAAGGTTTCGGTAGTTATCCAGCCTGTTGATTTTGGTTTACAGGCCTAATCCTCAACCATGGAGGAGCTATGACAATGTCTGCATCACCTCATTTGGGGAGTATCCCTCAGTGGCAGGTAAAACCTCCCCAATCAATGGCACATCTGGTCTATGTTTAAGCGGGAACGCCGTCCAAAAAGGCTTTCTCTGAGAGCGGCTCCGGACGATGACAGACGCCTTCTGATTCCACATATGTTGAAATGCAGGAAGCGTTACTGGCCGCTTTGATACGGGATGATTTATAGGGCCCTGACACCAGTTGCAAATGTCTGCACGAGGGCACGGAGAGGTCTACCCCGAGAGGAGATAGTGTCCATCACCTCTCATTCAACACTACAACAAAACGGATTGCATTTCCAAAGCCAAGTGTTCGGACTCCATGTTGTCACCGCATTCTGTTTTGTATTTAGTAAGGAGTGCCTGGGACTGAGTTAGAAAGATATTTGATAGTACAGGGTTACAACAAGGGTCTCAAATAGGGAAAATGGGGGAAGTGGATATGTTGAATGTGAAAAAGACTTCAGTGATTGATGTGATTTAAGCTCAGAAAATTATTTATTCAACTCAGAAAGTAGAAACATTCATTTATAATATTGTTCCTTGCACTGTATCATCTTTTGTTTGGGGGTCCATCACCTTCTTGTTTCTGAGGAAATGTTATTCTTCTCTTTGGAATGTTCCACAATATGACATTAATCAGATCTAGCCTACATTTATTCAATTACAGCTGGTAATATTACTAAAAATACTTAGAAAACAGGCATTTTGACTACAGATCTGGCCTGTAACTTGGCCTTGTTTGGTCTCCTTTCATTCATGTCACTGCAAAGTATCAGTGACCAGGAAGAGACACAGCGATTTTTAATGGATTGAGCAAAAATGTCTAAAAGATGGAGCACTGGGGCACAAATGTACTGTCTACATTAACCCATAAGAACCCACTGCGACAACAGTATAACAAACACTGCTGTTTTTTCATACTCCAGGTCATTTCAAACACATTTAACAGTTCCAATGCTTTGATAACATGTTCTATATCACATTCAACCTGCTTTGACCATATTTGTTGAAGAAAGTAATATCAAACCAGTTACGGAAATATCGCTATGCAGTAATCCCTCGTTTATCGCGGAGGTTAGGTTCCAGAAATAACCCGTAATAAGTGAAATCTGCGAAGTAGGACAACATATTTTACAGTTATTCTCCATGTTTTAAGGCTGAAAACGTCTCACCACACACATTCTACACTTTTCTCAGACTGGAATTAACGTTTTCTCACATTTCTCTCTGGTTTAAACACTCAAACATTCGTAGATTTTCAACAAAAAAGCACAGTATTAGAGAACATTTAGAAGTGTATTTCGTGTGTATTTCACAGTTATGACCGCTTCACTGTGGCGGGTTTTGTCGGGGAGAAAACTTACAAACATACAGCACTTCACTAAATCTGGCAGACTGAACGCATTCTGTACAGGAGACATGGAGGAGAAGGACTGATAAATCAGCAAAGGTCTACAGTCCCTTAGCCAATCAGGACGCAGAAATGTGCGTTGATACACTATAAAAAAAATTGAATAAAAAAATCGGCCAAACAGCAAGGCCACGAAAAGTGAACCACGATATAGCGAGGGACCTCTGTATTTAATTAAAATGTATTTTATTTTAGTTCATTCATTTTCAAAATGTAATGTGTTATATGCAGTGTTATTTCATTTTAAATTTCAAAAGGGTTTTGTGGCTCCCAGTGTTTTCTTTACTGTGTGAAACAAGTCCAAATGGCTCTTTGAGTGGTAAAGGTTGCCGACCGCTGGTCTATGGTATATTCCACATGATTGTTCTTTAAAGGGACAGTGTGTAAGATTTTTACCCGTTAATTACAGAAATTGAAGATACCCATTCAAAAATACAGTGTTTTCCAAGCCTTTTCACTTCCATCATGAAATCAAAGTATTCTTTTGGACTTAGATATAGTCACATAAAAGGGGGATCTTCCCCATGCAGAGGCAGCCATTTTGAATACGAGAGCCGCAGAAGGACATTTGGGCTCCTCCTTCGCCTTCGGCAAGGCTCGTGGTTTTGGGTAAACAACGACAAGCATGTTGCCGGATCACGTCGTAATGGATCTAACACGTGTTTTGGACTAAATTGTTTTACTGGATTTTATTCGCTGGATCCTTACGGACAGATTGAGACCAAGTTTATGGTGAAATACAGAGTTTGACCTGTGCAGAGCCTTCAAAGGTAAGCAAAGTAACAAACCTCATTTTGTGCTTTTCCGTATAAAAGCCCCATGTGCTCGGGGAGTGATTGTTGTGCCAGGAAATGAATTGCATAGTCAAAAAGAGGAGACTGTAAGGTTTCATTTGATGTGTATATTGTCATGGTACACGATTGGGAATGTGTGTTTTCATGCGAAAAGAAAAAAAAAAAACAGTGAACGGGACCGCGTTTTATTTATACCGTAGTTGTCGGCGAGGGCTGGCACAGCGCCGGGTGCGCTTCACGCGTTCGTGCGCGGGTACGCGAGCTGTCCGCGATACGGCGCACCCGGGTGACCCTCGAGGTCTGTCGTAGCTAAAACAGGAAGTGCAATAGCACCATCCACCTATGCACCACGAATCCTACACACTGTACCTTTAAGAAAAAATGGGTTTTCGGTTAAATAATGAAGTATTTTATCAATAGTAAACTTGGAAGAGAAAGCTGTAAGCATTACGAGCATAAACTGAGCATTGGCAGTTCTGTTCACAAATTCCTTAAATATCTACTTCTTCATTTTGCAATTTGAAAATCAAGGCATGCAGATTTAACTTGGCTAAATGACTTGCACTTTTACCCACAGAGATGCATTACAACAGCAATGCCTGGGGGGTCCAAAGATACTCAAAGAACATAAGCTTTTTAGGAGAAGTGCCAAAATGTTAACTTGGGTTGCCCAGTTTTGGTTGTCCGTTCAAACCTTGTAGATACTGACTTGAGCAGGGAGACTAATTGTATAGCGAGTAGAAAATGAAATACAGCTTCATAGTGGCTCCCAAGATACTGACAATGGCAGCTGGAGGATCTGGGGAAAGTGAACTGAGCTTCCCCCAGTATTCACAGATTTCATGACAATTACATAAGGACTGAACGGGCTGAAGCATGACTCCCATTGCACAAATCCGGAAAAAATGTGCTCAGCGTGCATCGGATTCTTTGCCAAAATCTTACACGTTGCCAAATTTGAGGTGGTCCGGGGTCACTGTCCCTCGAGGTATAATTATATCATAAAACTAAGCCTCTTGCGCCGACATAATGGTAGATAAACACAGCCTGATTTGTGACACGTCTCAAGTTCATGTCTAGGCCCAAGCAAATAACTTAATTAGCAAATGGAGGATCATGCGGGCCCCTTAATAGGGATTGGTGGGGATGAGCGAACTTGTCCCCAAAAATTAATTAGCTATCACATTTCTAGTGGTCATCGAGCACGTTAGGCTAATGGCAGGGCTAAACCCGCAAGCACTCAAGCACTCATGTTCCATTAGAAGTCTCAGTCACTTGTCTGACAGAGTAGCGCCGTAACGTTTACCCTTCAAAAAAAAGTCCCGGCATGCAAATCACCTCCTTAGATCCGTCTGGCGGATGGGGTAATCTGGTTTCGGGAGCATACATAAATATTTGAGCGTGAACGGCCGGTCACTCCGAGCACCTTCAAGAAAGAAACAAGAGGCCAATTAATAAGGCGCACTTAGAGCTGACAGAAGTGACAGCGTTCAAGCGGCGCCTTAATGTCATTTTTCATCTCCATTACACTGCGCTTCATTCAATAAGCGCCGCAACCTGCGCTACATGCACAATCAGCTGTGAGAACGCCGAGCGGCACTGGTTTGAGAGAAAGCCAGATATCATGGGACATATTATTTGTGAGTTAAAATTAATTGAAGAATGCAGAACAAAGGTCAGCCATCTGAGACACAAGTTATTTTTTTGCTTTCAAATGCAGTTAGACAAGAGTTCTGTGCCGAGGATTGCCTGGTTTACACCTGACCATATCACAGTGATATTGTCATGGTTCATGTTTTTTTTTGGCTGTTATTTCATATTTTGTGTATTTTATTCCTTTGGTGTGTCCTCTGTGTTTTATTTTGACATTTCTGGTCAGCTTGTTTTAGTTTTACTTCCTGTCTGTTGATTGTTTTCCCCGCCCTGATGTGCTACACCTGTGTCTGTCTGCATTTATACCCCATGTTCTCCTCTGCCCTTTGTTGGTCCATCGTCAATGTCTTGTCACGTTTCGTCATTAGTAGTCATGTCTTGCCTCTTTGGATTTTTGGATTTTGGTCAGTTCTTTGTTTATTATTAAAGTATCTTAAACAGTAGTCCTGCATTTTGGGTCATCCCTCCTGTTTCCTCGTGACAGATATATGTTCTGGGAGCCACCTTCGAAATATCTCGTAGTGGAGGTGTGGTTTACGATCGCCAACGGCCGTTTATAGGGCGTTACGAATGACTATCATTTGGCGTATACGTAGCCCGTAGCCAATCATGTCAGTCGTCTGTTCAAACTACAAGTTTCCGTTTGTCATGTAGTATGCGTCACCGTCTTGCCACCCCTCCCCGCTCTCTGATTGGCTCCCAGAATCGGGAGAGCTCGCTTGCCATAGTTGCCAGGCTGTCTTTCAGATCGGAATGAACGAAAGCAGCCTGGGATTTCCCAGGTTCTGCCGAGGTTAGTCAAACTCACCTTTATGTAAAGCTCAGGCCCTCATTGTCCTCGACTGTTGGGCCGGTATTGGGCCGGGTTAGGACACAATGTTCATGCCTTGGGTCAAAATGGTCTGTGAATTATCTCAGTCATGATCGAACAATATGTTTTTTTTTGTTTTTAATGGCCAAGGCTGATTTTCTAAACTCAAGATGACCCACTATGAACATGATACTTAAAGGGATAGTGCAGTTTTTTTTATGTTAATCTGTATGGGTTTCCTTCTAAAAGTTCCGTGTGTTGACACCGGCTTACCTCTGACAGTCTCAGCTGATCCCGGTTCGACTCGCTTTCTGGAGCCCACGTAAGTAGGTCCGGTAACTTCCCTGGAACATGTAATAAAGCTGTTTTTTCTTCTCAAACAAAACATTTGTTAGAAAGGTGATATATTTGCGTCCGAAACAGTTGTCCACGAAACACCCAGCAGCGTACTTAGCGATCGCATATTGTATCTCTCGATTCGTATCACTGCGCTCATATTAGCTGTATTAGCCTGTTCACTTGTAAACTTCCCCTTACGGCGGACCACATCTGCCGTACACTTCCGCTGAAGGTTAACAGGCTAATACAGCTAATATGCGCGCAGAGATACAAATCGACAGACACAATACGCGAACGCAATCTACGCTGCTGGATGTTTCGTGGACAACTGTTTGGGACGCAAATATATCACCTTTCGGACAAACGTTTTGTTTTGAGAAGAAAAACAAGCTTGATTTCATGTTCCAAGGAAGTTACCAGACCTACTTACGTGGGCTCCAGAAAGCGAGCCGAACCGGGATCAGCTGAGACTGTCAGAGGTAAACCGGTGTCAACACACTGAACTTTTAGAAGGAAACCCATACAGATTAACCTAAAAAACAAAAATGCACTATCCCTTTAACCACTATAAACTTTAAAATTTTGGTTCCATTATTCCATTATTATTTAGTGTCTATATTCTAGTTATTCTTATTATTTAGTGTTTTATGTTCGCACCTTATCACCGAGACAAGTTCCTAATTTTGTGAATTGTGTTCACTTGACAATGGCAATAAAAGTCTTTCTGATTCTGATTCATACATTGCAAAGTGAAAATATTGTCCCAACATATTGGATAACGGCTTGTTGGTCTATCTCTGTACCATCCAAGAGGCTTTGATAAATTCTCAAATTCCAGAGAGTTGGAGAGTCCAATCTGCAACAGCTATTGGTTTAATTAAAGGTCCCATGGCATGAAATTTTCACTTTCTGAGGTTTTTGAACGTTAATGTGAGCTCCCCTACCCTGTTTAGCCCCCCCCCCCCCCCATGGTTAAAAGTTGCGAAATGTCTAAACTGAGCATTTGCGATCCTTTTCTGCGTTACAAAAAATCGGAGCTCAAACGGGCGATTTTGAACAAGGAAACTTATTGACGTCAGATCGAAAAAAGAAATGCAAATGCAGTTCCACCCCCGTCTGTCTGTACTCAGCGTCTCTGTAAATCACGCCCAGAGAGTTTGGACTGCGAATGCGCTAGGCAATGCGAAATGCGTTTTTTTATTTGCCTGGAGGCATGTCGGAGTGTTTCTAGGCTCGGAAGTCCTTTATCTGAGCCTCTGGACCTTTGAACAGCAGTGGTTTAATTTTATTTTCTGTGAAAATGTGTTTATTTTTCAATGGAATGCTTCAAATCTCTCCCCCGTGCAAAAACAAGGAAATGGATCAGCTGTGAGCTCAGAGCCGAAAGCGGAGAGTTTGGCCACGCCCCCACCCTCTACTATTGGCCAGCTCTTTTCTCCTCATTTGCATTCAAGCAACAACGCCCAGAATAAAGTGTTTGAGAGAGATATTTATGACTCTTTCTCATCTTATCTCTGTTTCTCATGCACTGAGTGTTGATTTTGAAGAAGGATTCATTTACAGTATTAGGGAACCATTAAGGAGCCATATAAAAGCATCAAGAAGTACCATGTCATGGGATCTTTAAGTTTAATTTTACACAAATGATCATGATTAATACTGTTTGTTACACTTCGTTCTATGCAGAATAAATAAAATGGCTGAAATCTGGGATACTGACAATAAAGATATGCTTGCTCCTGTACAGCATTTGGAATTCGGGAGTAGGGCCTGAATTCCATAACTGTTCTAAATTTCTCAGTATGTCCGATCACCCCTAAACAGCACCACGTTCCCACTGGTTTAGTGCTGAGGGCAGCTGGTCAGAGTGCAGCCGGACACAGGTACTGTATGGAGACCCTGCGATAGAAACCTGAGCCGGAGCGTAAACGTGCCATGAAGACTGGGGAATGTGAGCGCGGAGCCGAGTGGAGCTGCAGGGAGCATCTCCTCCTGTCACACTGCACTTGATCTCATAAATAACACACAAGAGGCCTGGACACCGCACTATTTTATGCATTTGTGTTATCGTTAGGCATTTACTCGCTGATAGCTTCTGTGACATTTGCGCGCACAATGGAGATCGCTATGTACAATGTTGTTGTTGTCTTTTGGGGGGTAATGTAGATCATCATCACCCAATTAAATGTAGAAATGTGCTGTTTAAAAGTCTGTTTTATTGCGTTTGGGATGCTCGACGTGGAGGCAAAATTTGTCTTGTCAGAGTAAAGGATATTCTGTAAAAGACTCCAAATCTGTGCTGTTTGCTAATTTATTAAAATCTGTTTTATTGCCAGAGAAACAAGAAAGTGTGCAGTTCGCATGGTAGTTGTTGTTGGGTTTACTGTGATGGCAAAACTCCACGATGGGATCTGAATGTTATGAATTGAGAATAAGGTCGTTTTCACACCTGCCTTGTTTGGTTCGTTTAAAACGAGCCAGAGTTCGTTTGCTCCTTTGATTCGGACCTTTTGTTCTGGTGTGAATAAAAACCAAAAATCTCGATCTGAAGCAAACAAGCGAACCGAGATCACCTAAAAAGCTCGGTCTCGGCATGGTTCCATTCGATCTCTGGTGCGATTCGTTTGAGGTGAGAATGCAGACCGGACTCGATCCGACACAACTTGGCTTTTTGTACTTAACGAGCTCCCGTATGTCGAGCATTATGGGAAACCGAGGCTGAAGAAACCAAACCAAACCAAACCAAACTTAACGAAACTTACGAGGCTTACTTAGGTTTTGTGTGAAGAGCAAGAGTCAGAACTTGATGCACACATGAGCGATGTCCTCCGTAGTCGTCTTGCCCTGTGTCTTCGCCGTTTGGAAATTGATTGTAAAATAGTGTAAACCTCACGATGCTGCTCAAACATTTGTGCGAAATGTAAAAACTGAGCAAACCACATCGCTAAGGCTAGATTGAAAACAGCACGTAACACCGTTATTCTGCTCCTTCCGCGTTTGGACACGGCTCATTTCTGTCCAATGTCTGAGCGACCTCAGCACACGTGGTTTTGTTTATAGATGTTGGTCCACTTGGGGAAAAACTGCAGTGTGAAAGCAAAAATAAAATAAAATTTGGTCCGGACCAAAGCAAGTGAACTATCGGACTTTCCTGGTGTGAAAACGACCTAAAATTGACAATAAATACAACTGAAAATAAAATATGATATACTTTTGACCATTAGAGGAGGTGGAGGATCCGCTACTTCCTTATTTCCATGGAGATGTTATTTCTTTGCCTGTAATGTTCCATAGTAAGGCATTAAACATATGTTCTTTGCACTGATCAATGGTGTTTTATACCTCAAAAAACACAAATTCTTACCATGTGTAGGCTTGCATCTCCATAGATAAACACCTGAGCGCCTGACAGAGTGGCAGCTGGGTACAGTAGCTCCTGTTTTTTTCTAAACAACTACCTTATTAAGTTAATTTTGTTTGTTTGCGCTTTAAGATTTTATTTTATTTTTACTTACTTTACTTACTTTAGCCATCCAATAAACACTTGCCATGTTTTGGGAGGCATTTTTGGTGTTTTTTCTTGTTTTAAAACTATTTCCCTTGTGGAACAATAAAGGTTGTCTAAGGCTACGTTTATACGGCGACGATCAAAACAGAAGACGCAAAAGTGGCGTCTCGTCTTCAATTTTTTATCCGCGTTTAGACGAGCGTTCTCAACAGGAAATGTTTGTTTATACGAAGACGCAAATGTGGGCGAATTCGATTGAATATGCATGCCAGGCCGCTAATAATATAATATAATATAATGTGCAGGTAATATAATGTCAGAGCTACCTTTTTCAGGACACAGACAGGGGCTCTCATTACGGTTGTTTCGCCCTCGATGTCGGGTCGGAGGTCTTCGCTTAATGCAACAAGAGCTTGTTTAGTCATTCTGAAGTTTAATCAAGGTAGTCAGACATGTTTGTTATTAGTCTGGTTAACACCTGACCATATCACAAGTGAGATATGGGTCTGGAAACTCGCTTCGAAAAATCCCGTAGCGGAGGTGTGGTTAGCGATTGCCAACGGCCGTTTATTGGGCGTTATGAATGTCTATCATTGAGCGTATACGTAAGTCCATAGCCAATCATGTCAGTTGTCAGTTCAAACTACAAGCTTCCGTTTGTCATGTAGTACGCGTTACCGTCTTGCCACACCTCCCCCACTCTCTGATTGGGGCCCTAAATCTGGGACTCTCGCTTGGACGAGTTTCCAGGCCGCTTCCAGTTCGAAACGAACGGAAGCGGCCTGGGAATTCCCAGGCTAGTTTGTTATTGTTTTTACCGGCTTGGCGCATCCAGTGTGACGTCAAGTGTATGCGACGTGAACATGTTTTGCGCTTCTTGCCGTTTAGACATTGTTGAGACACGACCCCGGCCGTCTTCAGAACTCCACACTCTGGAAGGAGTCTTGAGATTCTTGCGGTTTCAGAGCCCGACGGCGCCGTTGCCGTGTAAACGAAAGACACTTCCGATAGAATATTTTGTCGTTTTCAATCGCAATCGGCCTCGTCTAAACTGCTCCTAAGTCTAAGTAAGTCTAAGTCTAGATCTGACCATTAACCTGCCTCCACTGTGATTACAAAGTTTATTTCCATTCTGTGGAATAATCAAGGCACAACAGTAATAGCTCTATGGAGAAAGGTTATTGATATTGATGACATACGCCCATAACTTCCCTGTGACACTGAATACAGAGCTGTGAACACAATGTAGAGCTCCCACTGCAGGCTTGTTTACATGTGGCTGGAGATAATTAGCCCAGAAGTAATGACCGCTCTCTGATGACAGCCGCTGAAACCCGATCCCCGGTGTGACATGCTCTCCTCGTCACTCTCCCCTGCCCGACAACTGTCCCGGGTTATTTTTGCGATGGCTGCTCGCGAGGCTTGCCTGGCGCCAGCCCCTGGGACCTGCTCGAGGGGGTGGAGAGCTGACAGGACCAGTGCTACCATCTGCCCCCTAACCTCCCACGCCCCGGCCGTGCCCAACGCTGAAAACTCTGTCACTGGGTCCCAATGACAGTTAGGAATGACATGGACAACTAGTGTTCTGCTGAGTCCTGCCCTTCACCAGCTGGAGTGGACAGAACTGCTGAATGCTTCGGGCAATTTAGATTGTGTAAATAGTTGAAATGAACTTTGGAAACAAATGATGCATGAAAACGAAATCGCAATTTGAATGCGTGCATTTAGACAAAGACTGCAACAATATGACATAATTTCCTCTACAAACGACGAGATATCATGCCTAATAGCTGCTGAATCTGGAGTTTAAACCTCTACAAACATGTTCTGAAATGCATAGAATAGACATAAGTTCTTATATTACACAAACATGAGCTTTAGAATGTTATTACCTCATCCAACACATACCTAGAGTTGTGTTTAATTTCATTCACACGTGTGAGGAATCCTTTATTGTTAGTTCTGTCCTTGTGATGTCATGACGTTTTCAAGTTAACAGGTACCGTTTATGTTTAGTTCACCAAAAACTGGCAATTCCAGGGCTGAAATGATCCAAATGATTCTAGTGCAGGTGTATGGAGTTTAAAAACCTGTATTACCACATGACATCACAAGGTGGAACAAAGTGTTTCCAGTTTGAGAGAAAAACTAAAGCCTAAATATGATAAAAGGAGAAGTTCAATTTGTCAACTGGACAAAGTTTGTTTGGTTGAAGACGTTTCGTCGCTCATCCGAGAGACAGTTCTGGTTCTAGTGCTAGTGCTAGTGCTGGTTCTAGCTAATTTGTATACAAATTAGTTGAGATAGTTTCAGAAGGATTTCAGTGTAGTGAGCTCCGCCCTGCAGCTAGATATAAACAGGGACTAACCAGCACTAGAACCAGAACTGAAGAAGTCTCTCGGATGAGCGACGAAACGTTTCAACCAAACAAACTTTGTCCAGTTGACAAATTGAACTTCTCCTTTTATCATGGATTTTACCTGGACGACTGAGGGACTTTTCACTCAGCCTACAGTAAATATGCATGTGTGAAGGAAACAACACAACTCCAGCTATGTTTCTGATGAGGGAACAACATTATAACACAATATAGCACAATATGGGTCAGATTTCAGCCTTTTCTCACATGTGAATGCTTCTAGGTGTCTAAAAATATAAGTAGGCTCCAATTATGGCTCACTAGCCCCAACCTGTAACCATAATGTTGGAATGAAGGGAACAGGTAATGTGTAATATAAAGGCAGCACAGGTAAGAATGAAGCGATAGAGATGTGAGCTACGAAAATATACAATTTTATTTAGTTTGGCTTGAGTTGTGCAAATATATATATATTTTTAAACTATTCATAAAAGTAATTGTTTCAAAGCAGAGTGGGTGGAACCTGAGCACCTACAGACAGCACTGGATTTACAGTAAGTAATTAACTTAAAATACAACAGTGTAATTAAACAGAGTGAAAACCCTTACCGGAGCATCCAAATGCAAAGTGCGTGAGGCTGGAGGGGTCCTCGTGCAAGGAAAGAGCTCTGGAACTCAGTTGGTCGAGCGTTTGTCCACTGATCCAAAGGTTGCCAGTTAGAATCCCGCTCTTGACATAGAAAACATCATTGGTTGACCCACAGGTTGGCGGTATGATTCCAGCTCCCACAGATCAATGCTGCTGTTGTGTCCTTGGGCAAGACACTTAACCCACCTTACTTCCAGTGTCTGCGTACACTGGTGTGTGAATGTGTGTGTGAATGGGTGAGTGGTTCCTTGTTGTAAAGCGCTTTGGGTGCCGTGAAGGTGGAAAAGCGCTATACAGTATAAAGATGTGACCATATTAATATCCATTTGGAATCACCACATAACTTACCCGAGCGTTAGACAAAATGATTCACGCACAAGCCGGGAGATGTCCCGAGCTAACCCTCATCTATGTGCCAGAGGTCTGCTAAAGGAGGAATTGTTTGTTCGGATAAATTAGTGAATGAATGAAGGGATAAATGAGGATAGCATCATACTCATGGATGGAACACACAACGCGGGGCACAATCACCAGGCTTTCGGCCCGAGAAAGGTGATTTTTAAACGATACTATAGCTTAATCTGGCGCCTGTGCTGCTGCACTGCTGCTAAACAGAGGTGATCAAAGGTTCGAGCAGGTAAAAGACCCTTCCTCTTAAATGTTCTGGTCATACTGTACGTAATAGGCTACCAGCAGGCACACGGGCCTACTGCCACATAGGCGTGTTTAAAAAGTACGGAACTTTGAACGGAATCCTCCTCTTTAAACATAAATCACAAACTGATCTCAATCACAATGAGATACTTTTCTCAAGTATTAGTTCCTGTTCCACATATACAATTCAGAATAAACACTTTTTCAATACTTTACATAGACGTTTCTGATCACCATTCAGTCTCCACAAGTTCATAAGGCGTTAATGACAGCAGAATTAGGGAAACGCCATCTGTAAAAAAAAAGAGAGGAAACAAAATATGGAACTTAAAAATCACATATTTCTACTGAATCGCTGAGTAAGGCAATACACTCTGTTACACTCTGTTTTGAGGTAAGAGAAATGTATTTTATTCAAAATCATGAGCGACCAATGAGTTCCTTCATTTTACATGAATCACATTTCACCAGGTAAGAGAAAGTGTACAGTTTGTTTAGAAAAACACAGATACCAGGAAGGGTTAAAGCTGCACTATGGAACTTTTCTGGTAGAGGACCTGCCAGTTTGTTGTTTTCATGGAGATGTTATTTCTTTGCCTGCAGTGTTCCAAAGTACGCCATTAAACTTGATAAGCAGGAGACACCAATAAAAACACCCATAACTGAATAAATGCATTGTAATAATAGTAATACCATTTTGGAACATTACAAGCAAACACAGGCATCTCCATGGAGACCTCCAACCGGAAAAGTTACACAGTGCACCTTTAAAAATATGTAACAAGTAGTGCTGTCAGGCGATTAAAAATTTTATCTAATTAATTACAGGGTTGCTAATTAATTAATCTAATTAATCACATTTTAATCGAGCGAGAGAGAGAGAACTCAAGTTCTGCAAGCGTGGTTTGGTGAAGTGCGCTCATGCTCGCGCCACACCGGTAACAGTGGAACTTGTCTGGACGTGTTTAGTTTTAAAATGATGCGTCAGGCTGGAGGAAAATTATTTTTTTACAAAAGCTA
The DNA here is from genome assembly GCA_036785185.1 of Paratrypauchen microcephalus. Taxonomy (NCBI): domain Eukaryota; kingdom Metazoa; phylum Chordata; class Actinopteri; order Gobiiformes; family Gobiidae; genus Paratrypauchen; species Paratrypauchen microcephalus. The sequence goes on along the minus strand of JAVJIX010000053.1, from coordinate 3,014,476 downwards.
CAAATCACCACATTCTTGTTGATAGTCCTGTTTTTGTTCTTTTTATAATCAATCAGTCTTTATTTATATAGCCCTTTACAACATCAATGGTGACCAAAGTGCTTTCCAATTAAAAACAGAAAATACAACAATACAAAAGACAGAACATTATATAGAATAAAACAATGTAAAACAATAAACAGTAAAACAAAACACACAGTGCAGAAAACGTGCCACAAACTACTAAGTATTAAAAGCCATTTTAAATAAATGTGTTTTGAGCCTAGATTTAAAAAGGTTAAAATCAGTGATGTTACGAAGCTCAAAGGGCAGATTGTTCCAGATTGTTCCACAGTCTGGGACCAACCACAGAGAAAGCTCCATCACCCCAGTGTTTGAGCCTGGCTCGGGGGACTTCCAAAAGAAGTTGGTTATTTGACCTTAAAGTGTGATTTGATTTTCGGACAAATAAAAGCTCGGTCAAATAACAAGGTGCTAAACCATTAAAGGGACAGTGTGTAAGATTTTTACCCATTAATTACCGAAAATTCAAAAATACAGTGTTTTCCAAGCCTTTTCACTTCCATCATGAAATCAAAGTATTCTGTTGGACTTCTGTTGGAGATATAGTCGTATACAAGGGGGATCTTCCCCATATAGAGGCAGCCATTTTGATTACGAGAGCCGCAGAAGGACATTTAGGCGCCGCCTTTGCCTTTTCTTTATACAGTAGTTGTCAAACAGCTCGTGTTTTTCACACAATGAGATAGTACGCGTTTGGATAAACAACGACAAGCATGTTGCCGGATCACACCTTCATCTAAGAGGAAAAGAAGGACATAATACCTACCGCGGCTGGGGCTTTGTCGCAGCGTGGGCCTGCACCCCGGGTTCAGACCGCCCTCCGCCCTCCGCGGTCCGGTTCCCGATTCCCCCCACCCATCCACAGCGCCGGGTGCGCTTCACATGTGCGCACGGTTCGTGCGCGGCTGCCGGAACCCACCTCCGGGTACGCCAAGCTGTCCGCGTTACGGCGAGTCAGGGTGACCCTCGAGGTCTGCTGTAGCTAGAACCGGAATTGCAATAACCACCATCAACCAATGCGCCATCATCCTACACACTGTCCCTTTAAGAGCTTTAAAAACAAAAAAGTGTTCTTGTTGATAGTCCCGTTTTTGTTCTTTTTATAAATAAACTTGCTGTTCAAAGACCCTGGCGGCGATTTATTCCCGATTTATTATTTTATTCCCCCTGAGTCGAGTCTATGTCAGTTTCCTCCAGGTTTTATTCGTTTGATTAGCGACGCAGGTGGAAGTGACGCCACTGCCAAGTCGCCTACAGGTCCTTCAATGGGACAAATTTAAAATGCGCACAATGAATTGCCACTCATAATTAATTGCGTTAATTTTTATAATGTGTTAATTTGCAGTGTAATTAATTAATCTAATTAACGTGCTAAACTGACAGCCCTAGTAAAAAGCCTTTATTTCACTTTATTTCAGGGCATAACACACTAAAATCACACTGGCACGTGGTGGCTTATGCTAATTGTACTTAAATCATGATCATGTTATGAAGGATTCAACAGGCAACAGGTGAACTCATGTCAAGTCAACAACTACATCCTGTATGAAAGATTGCTACTGTACTTGTTATGGTTGTCAGGAGCTTGATGTAAAAAAGATGAAGCCATAACTACAGGAGAGTTATCGCCCTGGGAACATGGCTAAGGGGCTGGATTCATAAATTACAAATACCAGGCTTGTCTCCTGTCTGTGCTTTTAAATTAACTTGGTACTATATAAAATTACACACTGGATATGCTGAGAACTCTCTTGGAATAAGGAATAGGCATTATGAATCTTTATATAGTGTGTGTTGTTTGACATTTAGACCTGTTATCAAATTCTGCCTAGCGCACCTCTAAACCGTGACTGTTAATCATGATCATTTTAGCGGCCGTGTTGCCATGTTGGAAATAGTTGCTGCAGATGAGAGCTACATCCTTGTACATATCTGTGTTTATGTTTGGATTTTGTCAGTCATTAGATAAGTTCTTCTTTCAGTGGTACTGAGGACTCCAGGTTTAACATTGTTCTGATGCCCTATCTACATTTCATACACCATGGTTAAACAGGCTGTAGTGAAAAGCTCGGGACATTATTTTTACATGAACTGATCCCATGCATACTCCAGTAAGCCCAGATCTGACTTTTTACTTGTTGTCACTTCATAGAAAATATAGGAGCTCAGCCAATGCTGTGCTGGTTTCACTGCTGGCATCTGGCTGTGGTTTGAAGGTTACTGGGTCAATGGGGTATACAACAACAAAACTACAATCGTTTATACCTTCATGGCTATGTTTAGATGTTTACAATACAAAATCCATCTCATCTGTGGACTGAGACTGTCTGATCTTACACAAACACTCACAGCAGTGTTTCTGCATCGCACTTGAGCTTTAGAGAGAAAACAAGACTTGTCCCAGAGCAGCTCTCAGAGCTTAGCTGCCCACAGAGTGAAAAGACTCTGGATCCAGTGCAGCAGGTCAACACAGAGCCCCTCACTCCCAGGCCTTCTTCATTTGTCCTTTTCAAGACCTTTAGGTGCTCCCAGCAAATGTGACACTTTGTATGAAACTTGTACTTGTAATCTATATTTGGAAGCCATTAATCACAGCCTGTAGATGACTCCAATGACAAGGAATGGCATCGCTCAAGCAGCTAAAAGACAGCATGTCGCAGACATAGGTCGCTCTTTTGAAGATGATCCTATGTCTCCAGTTGTCAGTTGTTTTTTGCTTCCCTCTAAATATGCTCGTCAAAGAAGTTAAGAAGGAGCCCACGGCTCCTCAAAGTTATCTGAGCCATGTTAGTGTGCTAAAACCAGGAGGTGTACTCACTGTGGCTGTATTTACAGATTGTTTATGTGGCGGTCATGGTGTTGTGTACTTATTATGCAGGGCATTCATGTAAAGAGACCAACTCACAATGATTGTTTCTGTTTTACTTCTGATGGAAATATTTTGAATATAAGTTTGATACCAGGGTGATCCTCACCATCATTTCCTACTTGAGATCTGATTTGAGCTCTGGCTGTAAGCCACATATCTGTAGTGACAGCTCAATTGTACCTTTATTTTTTGTACATTCAAACTGTCCTAAAACAAGAATTTATTATGTAACATTAGCCATGCCAGTGACATCAGATGTAGTACATAACTTATTTTTGGGTACAAAATGACAACTCAAAATGCCCACGCTGTATTTCACGGAGCATAAATCTGGCCTGCCTGATCACTGTGAGGCATAACGTATAGTAGAGTCTGACATGGGGGGGATGTCCTGCTGGTGTCTCTTTTCCCCTCAAAGGTTTAAGGGTTACATCCTTGCTCTTGAAAGCCAGACACTAACATTTAAAAGGCCTGGAGAAGCTCGGGGTTGCCACTCGTGACCTCCAAATGGTATTCATTCCTTGCTGCTCTTGTGTGAAACATTTCTGTTGACACCCTGTAATGCAGCGTTGATGAGTTCATCTAGCAGCTGAGTGTGTCCTTTAAGTACAGCCAGCCCCCTGTCGATTTTGAGCTGGAAAAGCAGCTCTTATCACTGCGGGAGAGGGCAGGAGGAGTCGCCCCAGACTCGTAAATTTACTGGAGATGAGGATAAGAAGGACGGAACCCGCTTTTGTCTTGTGGTGTCCAGTTAAAGTGAGGACACGGAGGAAGAGCTGTGTTCTAGTACAGGAGGGCACGTCCTGATGACTACTGTAGAAGGACAGGGAAGAGATCACCAAAATCTCATATTCCCAGTGATTGCATTGGAACACACAGTACGATTCCACTCAGCACCGGCCACTTTTCCATCCCACGGGTTAGCCAGAGAGCACTTGTGAAATTGTGTCACATTTTGGTAAGGGCATGGTGGGTCCATCTTAAATTTGTCTTTCAAACTCCCTTTAAATGGATTATACATCAATTACAACTTGGAAGAAGTGGAAAGTAACACTGTTGCTTAGCAATGCGTAATAAAAATCTTAAATCTGCATATCATGAGCTTATAACTTGTGTCATCTCTGAATGTTATTGAATGTCTTTTGAGATATGTTTCTCAGTTTTTTGTGTGGTTCTTTGTTTTATCTCACACATTTTGCATTGTAAAACTATTAAAGATCCCATGACATGGTACTTCTTGATGCTTTTATATGGCTCCTTAATGGTTCCCTAATACTGTAAATGAATCCTTCTTCAAAATCAACACTCAGTGCATGAGAAACAGAGATAAGATGAGAAAGAGTATTTTTTCTCTCTCTGAACACTCCATAATGGGCGTTGTTGCTTGAATGCAAATGAGGAGAAAAGAGCTGGCCTATAGTAGAGGGTGGGGGCGTGGCCAAACTCTCCGCTCTCGGCTCTGAGCTCTCAGCTGATCCATTTCCTTGTTTTTGCACGGGGGGAGAGATTTGAAGCGTTCCATTGAAAAATAAACACATTTCCACAGAAAATAAAATTAAACCACTGCTGTTCAAAGGTCCAGAGGCTCAGATAAAGGACTTCCGAGCCTAGAAACACTCTGACGTGCCTCCAGGCAAATAAAAAAACGCATTTCGCATTGCCTAGCGCATTCGCGGTCCAAACTCTCTGGGCGTGATTTACAGAGACGCTGAGTTCAGACAGACGGGGGTGGAACTGCATTTGCATTTCTTTTTTCGATCTGACGTCAATAAGGTGCCTTGTTCAAACTCGCCCATTTGAGCTCCGATTTTTTGTAACGCAGAAAAGGATCGCAAATGCTCAGTTTAGACATTTCTCAACTTTTAACCATGGGGGGGCTAAACAGGGTAGGGGAGCTCACATTAACGTTCAAAAACCTCAGAAAGTGAAAATTTCATGCCATGGGACCTTTAAATGAGTTTCGAAGGCCAAGTTAATGGAATCATATGCACATGCAGTGGCGCATGGGCACGCTGCAGTCTGTACACCACCAAAACCAAAGATACACCGTAATGGACCACAGGGGTGAGTGTCAGCACTAACACGACAACAAGAATGCTAATAGCCTTGTTTCGACTGGTTCACTTTGGAGCAGTTTGGTCTGAAAGTGTTTCCATTGTCTTAAGTCCACCGTACCCTCAAGTGGACCCTGGGGGACCATGTAGGCTACAAAAGGTAAGAAGTCCGGACCACGCCTTGCTCAAGATGTGGAAATGGGTCCCCGTACTACAGTTCCCAGTGCAGACACAAAGTGGTGCTGGTACAGACCTGAGCCACTGCATAGCTCTGCCTGAGACCAGGACCACTAAAATAGTCCTGGAGTATGAGCAGCCTCAGTGTGTAATGTGCACGGCCTTATTGTATGGCCGCCGCTGTGACATATCACTTACTTCTCAGAAGCATCGTGTAACCTGGGCTTATTAGACAGCCTTAATGAGGACAGCAGAGGGGAGATCATCACATACAGACTGTCATGTAGGTTTAACATAGTGATGAAGCTCCACTTTTGTATCTTTCATTACATTAGTCATCATATATTTACATTTGCAGAGATGTAGTAGAGCGCGTTATGTGATCATCTTCGGGATACGCTCAGCATTCCTGTACTCCATGGAATTCTCTGCCCCCGTTTTTACACCTGCCACACCTGCATTGGAATTCACTGTGCTAGATATTTCTAATTCTGATTCATAGGTATTTATTGCAAAAGCATATGACATACAGACTTGAAGACACTGTAACTTTTGCCAGCACTGAAGACATTAAAACACACTTGTTTGTAGAAACTGTTGATTTATTTGATTTCTGACTGAATATTGCATCAGGATTATGCATTAGAAGCTGTATAGTCAAAACTTTGTCTAACCTTACCTCCCTAAAACCTTTTAAATGTCACTCAATTTTAAAAGCTTACAATGTTTACAAGACTACAGTTTGTATTCTGTGTCTTAACAGTAGCGTGCATCTTCACTGAATGCTTCAGTTACTGTATGTCAAAATGACCTTCTCATATATCTGACCTATAGACTAGCTAAAATACTTTCTTTACACGTATTCCAAATCAAAATGCAGTGGTGGAAGAAGTCCTCACTTTGGTAGCCTACTTAATTCAAAGTACAGATACTGGAGCAAAAAAAAAAAAAAAAACTCAAGAAGTATCACATAAAATACAATACATACAGTAAAGTAAGTAAAAGTATTAAATCAATCAATCATACAAAAATGTAACACAAAGCGCCTTACAGTGGTTAAGGATTAGAAGATTGACTTTTATTGATCTCACACAGGAGAAGTTGTTTCTACATTTGACCCGGGACCATCCCCATGATTTTGTTATTTAGGTTTGGTCAGGACCTCAGCTGGAGGATTTTACCTGGAGCATGTTTGGGTTGGTGGGGGAAACCGGAGTGCCCGGAGGAAACCCACCCAGACACGGGGAGAACATGCAAACTCCACACAGAAAGGCCCGGGCGACCCGAACCTTCTTGCTGTGAAGCATGAGTGCTAGCCACTCAGCCACCGTGCTGCCAGAGGAAGGAAAACAAAAACAAAAAAGACGAAGACAAACAAACAAACAGACGGACAAACAAACAGACGAACAAACAGACGAACAAACAAACAGACGGACAAACAGACGGACAAACAAACAGACGAACAAACAGACGAACAAACAAACAGACGGACAAACAAACAGACGAACAAACAGACAGACAGACAAACAAACAGATGGACAAACAGACGAACAAACAGCCGAACAAACAAACAGACAGACAAACAGACGGACAAACAGACGAACAAACAGACGAACAAACAAACAGACGAACAAACAAACAGACGGACAAACAAACAGATGAACAAACAAACAGACGGACAAACAAACAGATGGACAAACAGACGAACAAACAGACGAACAAACAGACGAACAAACAAACAGAGGGACAAACAAACAGACGGACAAACAGACAGACGGACAAAGTACCCATTTAAAAATGTACTTAAAGAGTTCAAAGTAAAAGGTCTTATAAAGCTTCAAATGTAATGATTTTGATAATGATTTGTGCTGAATTTTGTTTAGTGGAAACAATTGAATAAATCTTTTTTGTTTGTTTTATTTGCACATTTTTGTTTCCTCAAACCACAAACACAAAAACAAACCCCTCAGCCTTTTTAACAAGTCTCAAACTGTCATAAAAAGTACTTTTATGTTTCAGTCCTGTTCAAGAATACAGTGGTACCTCACCTTACGAAAGACCCTACATACGAAAAATCCAAGTTACGAAATGCCTTCCCGTTAAATTTTGGTCTCTAGATACGAAAGAAAATTCAAGTTACGAAACGTGAAATCTCAAAAATTCGAATAATGCGCGCTCAGATGCACGCCCTGCTGTTATCCCCGCTCAAAAAGCACCTTTCTCGGCCTCTTAGCTCTCGCGCCGAACACGCAAGATTTTCAACAAAATGTATTAAATAGTGAAGCGTGGTCCTGGTCTAGACCTGGTTTAGTTCTGGTCTAGACCTGGTTTAGTCCACGTTTAGTCCTGGTCTAGTCTCTTAGCCAATCAGGACGCAGAACCAATGTTACGCTATAAAAAAAAAAATGTTACACTATAAAAAAACAACAACCTTGGAACGAATCAGGCCTTTTCCATTGAAATAGCTACTCAACTTACGAAAAATTCACGTTACGAAACCACTTCTGGAACAAATTAATTTAGTAAGGTGAGGTACCACTGTATATAGTGCAGTAGAAAGTACAGATACGTGCTCTCAAATGTTGTGAAGTAAATGTATCCACTTGTCCAAAATGTACTTAAAGATGCATTTCTCCATGACGGTGGTATTGCTTTATCTGGATTTTTTTCACAGTATAGCATTAAACCTTTCTATTTTCATGGAGACAAAACCAGACCAAGTTACAGGTCAGATCTGTGGAGAGGCAAACCCGCTCACAGTCAGAATGCCTGTTTTTCTAGGTATTTTTGAGCACTAAAACAACCTGTACTTGAATAAATGTAAGGTAGATCTGTTTAATGTCATATTATGGAACATCCCAGGCATCTCCTCTTGCTAAAAAAGCGTGTGGAGGTCAGATAACACAGGAGCGTACTGTATTGGGCTTTAGTCTACTGACCTAATGTGTTTTCACTGTGGGAAAGTGCGTCTCGCCCTCAGCGGGGGTCCCCACAGGAGGGGAGGGGGATTGCATGCAAGCTCCGTCTAAAGGTGGTAATGACCAGTGTATTCTTTCACAGTGACAGCTCATCTGACATCTCGGAATTTATCTGTTGCCGGACATTTTTACGGGTCAAGTCTATATCCGGAAAAAAAACCCAAAAAACTGCTGTATCCACGGCAACAGAGAGACGTTATAGAGTTATATGTTAATGCTTTGACACATCTCGGGCGGCCATTTTGGCTCTCGCTGCTTTGTTTACGTTGTGAACCAGTGGCAGGAACGTCTGAAGCCTGGCACAGTGACAGATTGACACCTCCGGAGGCAGAGGTGAGCGCTGAGTGTGGCGCCATCAACAGCTCCGGCTTATTAGCCCTCTGCAGTGACACCGGGCAGACTCTGCTCAGGTTGTGAAGGAGAAAAGCAGAGGAGCAGGGCTTTGTCTTGTAAAATGTCAAGTGATTTACTGTGTTCTCTCCTCATTACACGCAAGGAACTTTGGGTTTTGTTTAAGGGCTGAGAAGTTTTAGATAATACTTACAGCTCTGGAAAAAAATAAAAAATAAATAAGAGATCACTGCAAAATGATCAGTTTTTCTGATTTTACTACTTACAGGTATGTGTTTGGGCAAAGGGAACATTTTTTACTGACAACATTTCCCCCAAATTCCAAATAAAAATATTATCGTTTAGAGCAGTGTTTCCCAACCAGGGGTACTCGTACTACTAGGGGTATGCGAGCACACTGCAGGGGGTACGCGGCAAATTAAAGACATGAAATTAAAAGATTTTCATTTAATAATCAGTTGTGTCACAAGAGTTAGATACAATAAAGGAAGATTGTTTTGATTTAGTATTTATTTGGGTAAATTATTTTCAAAGAAACATTCTTTTTTTTTTATGTTTAACTCATTTGAGTTAAAGAAAAGAGAGAAAATGCCTGAGAATTAAAATTTCAAATTAAGGAGATGAAATAAAATGATTTTCATTTAATAATCTGTTGTGTCACGTTCTACTTTTGTAGAATTATCAACACGTATGAGTGAGGGGGAACTCGAGGTATGACAAAAGGGCTCAGGGGTACACAAGACAAAAAAGGTTGGGAAACACTGATTTAGAGCATTTATTTGCAGAAAGAAGAAGAAGAAGAAGCGACTTTATTGATCTCACACAGGAGAAATTCTTCTCTGCATTTAACCCATCCTGTTATTAGGAGCAGTGAGCAGCACATTACTGCGCCCGGGGACCATCTCCATGATCTTCTTGCTTCAGTTTGGTCAGGACCACAGCTGGAGGATTTTTACCTATGGTGCATGTTTTGGCTGTTTTGGGAACAGCCAAAGTTTTGGGAAACTGGAGTGCCTGGAGGAAACCCAGACCTGGGGAGAACATGCAAACTCCACACAGGCTTGGGCGAAAATCTTATGGCCATACCAACGTGCCAGACGGGGATCGAACCCAGAACTTTCTTGCTGTGAAGTGTGAGTGCTAGCCACTCAGCCACCGTGCCATCAAAATGACAGAATCAATCAATCAATCATTCAAACAATGTTTATAAAGCGCTTTTCATACAAAATTGTAACACAGAGCGCTTTACAGTGATTAAAGGGATAGTGTGTGTGTTTTTTTTTATGTTAATCTGTATGGGTTTCCTTCTAAAAGTTCCGTGTGTTGACAGCGGCTTACCTCTGACAGTCTCAGCTGATCCCGGTTCGGCTCGCTTTCTGGAGCCCACATAAGTAGGTCCGGTAACTTCCCTGGAACATGAAATAAAGCTTGTTTTTCTCCTCAAAACAAAATATTTGTCCGAAAGGTGATATATTTGCATCCCAAACTGTTGTCCACGAAACATCCAGCAGCGTATTTCGCATTTGTGTATTGTCTCTCTCCACTCGTATCACTACGCCCATGTTAACTCTATCAGCCTGTTTATAAACTTCGGCGTAGACATCCGCTGAAGGTGATCAGGCTGATAGTTTACACTTAAGAAGAGTTCAGAGATCAATATTTGGTACAATAACCATTATTTTTAATCACAGCTTTCATGCGTCTTGGCATGCTCTCCACAAGTCTTTCACATTGTTCTTGGGTGACTTTATTCCACTCCTGGTGCAAGAACTGAAGTAGCTCAGCTTTGTGTTTGTGTTGGAATTCAACAGACGCTGGAATGGAATGGCTGTAATACATGTAGAGATGCTGATTTCAGAAAAAAATGAAAATGCAGTGGTCTCTTATTTTTTTCCAGAGCTGTAAGTAGTTACTAAGTCTAAATTATTGTAATTTGTCTTTCATTATGCTTTATTAAGGCTAATTTAAGTGTAGTTAACAAATCATAGTGTTACTGAAAACTTTTATTACTGTTTGCAACACTGTTTTGGTCAAATGTGATTATGAATTTCAATTGTAGCCTAAACATCTTATTTGACTGTGGATGGGGTTAGGGGGTAGGTGAAAATATATGTTTTCTGAGCACTGAAGTTTTTAATGGAGGACAATACACAATTGCATGTACGAATCACTCTAAATACAACTGTTTCGTCATCACAAACAGTGACGGAGTTCTGTTTTGTTGCATTCACACATGTATAACGCACCAATTGTGCATATTTAGGCTCAATCCTTCTCTCAAACATGCTCCAGTGTGTTTTTAAACACCAGAGACCAGGCATGGGCAAACTACGGCCCGGGGGCCATATGCGGCCCGTTAAGCTTCTTAATCCGGCCTGCCAAACTTGAAGAAATTTTATTAATAAACCTTGTTAATGTTTTAATGTTTTCATTTCCCTGCAATTCTGGCGTTTTCCAATAGCTGACACACTACATACATTGACCTTTGTTGAGGTGCGGCGTTTTGCTCCATGTTTGTGCTTTACTCTTTAACCCCTCAGCCCTCCTGTAAAGAAAAGAAAAGTGGACAGAGAATGTTGAGTGTTTAATAAGGAGTGGACAAGCAAATATTTTTTCACTGAATACTTATCAGCTGCTGTATGCCTGATATGCTAAGAGACTAGCGTTTTTTAAAGAATATAATATCAGCCGCCACTTTGCCACAAAACATGTTAACTATGCTAGCAAGCAGTCAACGAAAGAACGAAAGAACCTGAAGGAGAACAGAACTTTCAGTGCTTTAAAATAGTAACTGTTAGTAATTTAAAAAAAAACTGTGTTTTATTTAAATTTTCTGTGTTTAAGAGTAATTTCAATACATAGCTAAATACCGTGAAACTTGAAAGATGGACATTTTGTTGTAATGCTTTTGTTACATTTTAACTGAAATAAAGCACATGTTTTCTACATATCCCATGTTATTTTTTTGCTCTTATGAGGTGGATTACCAAAACACTAAATCCACCTGCTCCTGGTCCGGCCCTTCTGTCAAATTTTAGAACCCTTTGTGGCCCACGAGTCAAAAAGTTTGCCCACCCCTGCCATAGACTATCACTAAAATCATTTGGATGATTTCAGCCATGGAATTACCAGTTGTCAAGTTGCAAACTACTACTACATGACATCACAAGGTAGAACAGAGCATTTTGAGCTTTGGAAATGTAGACAGAATAATAATAATAAAGGGTTATTCAAACATGCGTGAATGAAACACAAAAAGGTATGTTTTGGAGGAGATAACAACACACACAAGAGTCCATTTTGCATAATATAGGACCGTTAAAGGATGATAATGGATGATGATTAAAGATTCAAGCAACTGATTGAGCGGTGGACGACATTTGAAAGTCCACAACATTATAACATAGATATATAGGCCCTTTAAACCAGACTGGGGCAGAAAAAACTAACTCATGACATCCAGTGTGTGTATGTGAGCTACCCCAGAGTGAAACCCTTTCATTTGTACTGCTGTGGACCAGTTGCTCTTGTCTTTAACGCGCAGACACTCAAGACACAACTCAAGACCATTTGTTATCTGTTGCTTGGGCACAAGTTATTTAGGCTGTCAGCAGAATGATAAACTCTCCCCAGCCATGGTGTCACTTCCACAGCACGCTCCTCCTCCGTGAGCCAATAAAGCTCCGACGTGAGCTGCAACCCAGAGATTTAGCACCAAAATAAGATGTCAAGATCTGACCTGACAACTGCCGTGAGAGTGGAAAACTGTCCTGCATCAGTTAAAGGGCCTGTAGCTGATTGTTTTCCAATGTATTTGAGCAAAATCTGTTTTGCCCCATACTATATACACTATATTGCCAAATGTATTCGCTCACCTGCTTTGACTCGCGTATGAACTTAAAGGAAAAGTAATGTTTTTTTTACAATTTGAGCCTTATTTCGGTAATAAAACAAGTTGTTTTACTCATCCATAGCACTTTGGTGTCATATGGAGCACTTCCAGAGATGTTTTATATTTGCGGTTAGCCTAGCGCGACTTCTAGCCATAGCTCGGGGCATATAATATATTCCCCAAGCATGTAATATGCCCCGTGCGGGCTCCAAATAACACAAACTTTAGCACTTTTCAAATCATAGAAGCCCGATGTCTTAGTCTACGATTTCGTTTGAAGCAAAAGTGGCCTGTAATCCGAGATTTGGGCATAGTTTACAGCTTTGCGTTTCATGTTTGGGTCCCGGGAGCTGAGAGCACACTCCGCACATGCGCACTGGCGTCCTCATCTACTCGAAACTATGGCTAAATCTCGGATTACAGGCCACTTTTGACCACACAAAATCGTAGGATAAGACATCGGGCTTCTATGATTTGAAAAGTGCTAAAGTTTGTGTTATTTGGAGACCGCAAATAAGTGCCCCGAGAACTCACATGATGGAGATCGCAAATCTAAAACATCTCCGGAAGTGCTCCATATGACACCAAAGTGCTATGGGTGAGTAAAACAACTTGTTTTATTACCGAAATAAGGCTCAGATTGTAAAAAACGTTACTTTTCCTTTAAGTGACATCTCAGTCTTAAGCCATAGGGTTTATTATGACGTCGGTCCACACTTTGCAGCTTCAACTCTTCTGGTCAGGCTGTCCATAAGGTTTAGGAGTGTGTTTATGGGAATTTAAACCACTCTAATTCATCCCAAAGGTGTTCTATTGGGTTGAGGTCAGGAATCTGTGCAGCCAGTCAAGTTCATCCACAACAAACTCTCTCATCCATGCCTTTATGGACCTTGCTCGTCATGTTGGAGAGGAAGGGGCCCTCTCCAAACTCTTCCCACAATGTTGGGAGCATGGAATTGTCCAAAATCTCTTGGTATGCTGAAGCATTCAGATTTCATTTCACTGGAACTAAGGGGCCAAGCCTAGCTCCTGAAAAACTACCCCACACCATAATCCCCCCGCTACCACACTTTACACTTGGCACAATGCAGTCAGACAAGTACTGTTCTCCTGGCAACCGTCAAACCCAGACTCGTCCATCAGATTGCCAGATGGAGACGCGCGATTCGTCACTCCAGATTCCACTATGCGCCTCGGCATCCGCTGATCCCGCCCCGTCAGTTTACGTGGCCTACCACCTCATGACTGCTATGACTGTTCCCTTTCGCTTCCACTTTGTTATAATGACAGTTGAGTGTGGAATATTTAGGAGTGAGGAAATTTCACGACTGAACTTGTTGCATGGGTGCGTCCTATCGCAGTACCACGCTGGAAGTCACTGACCTGAGAGCGATCCATTCTGTCACAAATGGCCCAGGTGCTTGATTTTACACACATGTGGCCATGGAAGTGACTGGAACAACTGATTTTGATTATTTGGATGAGTGAGTGAATACTTTTGGCAATATAGTGCATATAGCTGAGATTTTACATTTTAGTACTTATTTTTCTATTTCATTTTGACTTGTACATATCATTTACATAAGTATGCCTTATTTGACTTATTTGATACTTATTTAAAGTGTATTACCATTGATATTTTTTACTGTGTCCAAATAATTTCCCTTGTGGATGAATAAAGTTTAAGTCTAAGAAACAAGTTGGAAAATGTGTTGCTCAATTCTTTTTCTTTGAGGTCCAAATAAACACAGAAATAGAAACAAACAAACAGAAATGTCCGCCTTACTTCATAGTTATTTCTGTAGTCATGTTCCCTACATGCAAACAGGCTAACCAGCAACAGCCTGAAACACTATCTCCTTGGCTCTAGCTGCTGGTTTTCCATTGACTGTACAGAGAGGAGCAGCGGGCTTCAGATGCTTCTATAAATTCCTGGGGCAGCCGCTGTAGTGCTGTGAACTGTAAGAAGTCCTGCTCCTGCACACAGAGACTTTGTGCCCGCTCTGACATTAATCACAGTTAACTTGACATTACAGGCGTCTTTATTGGAGGTGAGGGCCGGACCGCGGGTTAGGCCAAGGTCAAGGCAGGGGTCAGTCCTGTGAGTGTGTTGGCGCCCACTTAAAGGTCTTCTTTTGGAACACTGTCTCAATTAAAAGCAACTCCTGCGTCAGTGTTGTGCGCGTCTGTGCTGCGTAAACGGAAGTCTAGTTTTGTGCTTCAATTTACAACTGTGCGAAGATTGTTGCTTCAGACAATGGTCAAATTTAAACCCAAATTTATTTATGTCAAAATTATTGCTGTAATGATGTTCTGTAGGGTTGAAAAATGTATACCAGACTACCAGATATGAAAAAGTTAAAAAAAATATATATATATATGTGTGTGTATTTGATTAGAAGTCCGATTTTGGATACTGTATTTTTTTTTTTTTTTTACTGCAAAAAAGGTCAACTATTTCAAAGGTCATATGCTAAATTAGCTCCCTGGTAACTCCAAAATGGATCTGTACCTTTTATATACTGTGGAGGGGTATCAGTCCCACTCCCTCCTTCGCATCAGGAGCTAGAACCAAACATTTATTCTTTTATCCAGTCAGATTTGTGGATTTTAGTGATTCAAGTAAATCAAAGGAGCTCATTGGTCATCTACTGTATCATCAATCCGTCCATTTTCTTCTGCTTATCCGGGGCCGGGTCGTGGGGGCAACAGTCTAAGCAGGGACTTCCAGACTTCCCTCACCTTGGACACTTCCTCCAGCTCCTCCGGGGGGACCCCAAGGCTTTCCCAGGCCAGCCGGGAGACATAGTCCCTCCAGCGTGTCCTGGGTCTTCCCCGGGGCCTCCTCCCGGTGGGACATGCCCGGAACACCTCCCGAGGGAGGCGTCCAGGAGGCATCCGGAACAGACGCCCGAGCCACCTCAGCTGCTCCTCTCCACGTGGAGGAGCAGCGGCTCTACTCCAAGCTCCTCCCATGTGACTGAGCTCCTCACCCTATCTCTAAGGGAGCGCCCAGTCACTCTGTGGAGGAAACTCATTTCGGCCGCTTGTATCCGCGATCTCGTCCTTTCGGTCATTACCCAGAGCTCATGACCATGAATACTGTATCATTTAGAAACAAAATCCAATTTATCTCACCTCAGATTTGACCGCAGAGTTTAGTGATTCACTCAGAAATTGATGATTTTAAATTGTTTTCCTAATCTTTTTTCCTCATAAGCAGCCATATATATTTTTTTTATATGGACACATCATGAACATCCCTGATTGGCTAATCCAGCTGTCAATCATGCCCATCTGAACTCTGGGAGATTCACCAGTGACCAGACTTTTTTTTTTTTTTTTTTTTAATTTTTGTGACATTCTACAAGTCATAACATCCAAGCTAAAAAATAACTGAATTTCTTCTTTTTTTTCTTTTTTTTATGCCCTTATTCTCTTTACCAATTGAATTACAAACACAGTGGAATTAAAAAAAAAAAAAAAAATAAAAAAAAAGAGAGAATCTGTTCATTTTTAGCTTAGATGTTATTACCTCAATGTCACCAAAAAGTTGAAAGATTAAAAAAAAAAAAAGTCTGGTCACTGGTGAATCTCCCAGAGTTCAGATGAGCATGATTGACAGGTGGATTAGCCAATCTTTGTTTTTTTTGTTTTGTTTTTTGCGCCTTGATTCTCTTCACCAATTGAAGTGTTCACTTACAAAAACAGTGGAATTGAAAAAAAAAATCTGTTAATTTTTAGTTTAGTCATTATTACCTGTAGAATGTCACCAAAAAGTTGAAATTCTTGAAAGATTTAAAAAAAAAAAACCTTGAAATATCTGCCTTAGCAAATGGACTATTCATCAAAATGCTATTTACGTTATGTTACCGTCACAGGAAGATTCCAGATAAATCCAGTGCACATTCAAAATCCAAAAAGTACGCACTTGACATATGTAGATTTACGCATTTATGACGCGACACTGACATCACTTACATTACGGATGGTGCGACCCAGGCTCTTAATGTTCCAGCCATTGCCCCCTGTAAAACAATTATGGGATGTTTTGACAGTGTGCCATTTGGCTCAGAACCTCCTCTTTCAGCGAGCCCCTCCCTGACACAATGATTTGGGGATTTAGCCCCATGTTATTGGCCCCTGGGAGCTCCGGCTGAGTGTGGAAATTGCTACCTCTGATTGATTATCTTCCTGTCACCACAAGGTTACTCACAAAGCACTCTTCTTTGTGCTGCCCAGGAGATCCAGGCCAGCAGTCCACCACATGTAGGAGCTGGGTTCAGGTATGATCTGACCCAGGGTATATCTGATTTTTACGCTCTTAAAGCTCCTACAATACATGAAATTGACTCTTGTGAGCGTTAAAACATGTTATATTGCCGTTACCTCATCAAAAACACACCTGGAGTTGTGTTTGTTTCATTCACACGCTTGAATAATCCTGTATTATCGGACTGTCTACATCTCCAAAGCGCAAAATGCTCTTTTTCAACTTGTGATGTCATGAAGCAGTAGTTTTCAAGTTAACAGCTTACCTTATTCTGTAGAGAGCCACTTCCAAGGCTGATATCATCCAAATGATTTTACAGCTTTGGAAAAAATATAAGAGACCACTTTTCTGATTTTACTACTTATAGGTATGTGTTTGGGCAAAAGGAACATTTTTGTTTGAGTCTATAAACTACTGACAACATTTCCCTCAAATTCCAAATAAAAATATGATCGTTTAGAGCATTTATTTGCAGAAAATGACAAATGGTCAAAATAACAAAAAAGATACTCAAACAATGCAAAGAAACAAGATCAAATTCATTTTAAAACAACATAATACTAATGTTTACACTTAAGAAGAGTTCAGAAATCAATATTTGGTGCAATAACCCTTATTTTTAATCACAGCTTTCATGCGTCTTGGCATGCTCTCCACAAGTCTTTCACATTGTTCTTGGGTCCTAGTTTAGACCTGGTTTAGTCTTGGTTCAGACCAGGTTTAGTCCTAGTTTAGACCTGGTTTAGTCTTGGTTCAGACCAGGTTTAGTCCTAGTTTAGACCTGGTTTAGTCTTGGTTCAGATCTGGTTTAGTCCTAGTTTAGACCTGGTTCAGTCCAAATTTAGTTTAGTCCTGGTTTAGTCCCCTTTTTTAACCTGGTTTAGTCCTGGTTCATCCTGGTTTAGTCTTGGTTCAGAACTGTTTTAGTCTTGGTTCAGACCAGGTTTAGTCTTAGTTTATTCCTGTTTTAGTCCCTGTTTTAACCTGGTTTAGTCCTGGTTTAGCCCTGGTTCAGTCCAAGTTTAGGCCTGGTTTAGTCCCCTTTTTAACCTGGTTTAGTCTTGGTTCAGACCAGGTTTAGTCTTAGTTTAGTCCTGCTTTAGTCCCTGTTTTAACCTGGTTTAGTCCTGGTTTAGCCCTGGTTCAGTCCAAGTTTAGGCCTGATTTAGTCCCCTTTTTAACCTGTTTTAGTCTTGGTTCAGATCTGGTTTAGTCCTGGTTTAGTCCTAGTTTAGTCCTGGTTTAGTCCCCTTTTTAACCTGGTTTAGTCCCAGTCTTTCACATTGTTCCACTCCTGGTGCAAGAACTGAAGTAGCTCAGCTTTGTGTTTGTGTTGGAATTCAACAGACGCTGGAATGGAATGACTGTAAGGACAGTGGTCCCTCACTCTATCGCGGTTCACTATTCGCGGCCTCGCTGTTTCATGGATTTAAAAAAAAAAATTTTTATAGTGTAACATTTTTTTAATAGTGTAACATCGTGTTCTGCGTCCTGATTGGCTAAGAGACTCTAGACCTTTGCCGATTGATAGATGGGGGACGTGGGGGGGACTGGGACCAGACTGGAACTAGACCACTCCAAATAACACAAACTTTAGCACTTTTCAAATCATAGAAGCTCAATGTCTTAGTCTACACTTTAGTTTGAGTCAAAAGTGGCCTGTAATCTGAGATTTATCCATAATTTCGAGTAGATGAGGAGGCCAGTGCGCAAAAGAAATTCTCCTTTAAATTATACACACATTTTTTTCTCCTGATGGACAAAATTGGTTTCAACATTTCAACCCAGGACTTCAACTGTCAAAAAGAAGATGGATTCCAGCACAGAACCATCTGTTTTCATTGATGCCAAATGAGTGAATTTTTGGAGTTTACTTCAAATTTTATATCAAATGAGTCATATTTGAGTCATCCTGTATTAACCAGAGTTCAAAGCTTGAGTGCTGAGAAAATGTCTGTTTCCACCTCCCCCCTATCTCCACCGACATTTCTGTACTTACAATTATTCCAAAAATTCAGACTTCGGATCACGTTCGGATCATGCCCGGGTCTTTCTGCGTGGAGTTTGCATGTTCTTCCCATGTCTGTTTTTCTTTTTGTTCTTTTATTGTATATTATATTGATGAGTGAGCTACTGTACCCAAAACAATTTCCCTTGTGGATCAATAAAGTTTGTCTGTTTGTCCGGTTTCCCCCATCAACCTAAAAACATGCTCCTGAAGGATGGGTCAAATGCAGAGAAATAATAGGGATAAATAAAGGATAATAAAATAAAAAAATTAAATAAAATAAAAAATGTTAGGACCACCAATTTTGAGAGTCTAAATAAATATTACGATAAAAAAAGTATAATAAAACAATAAGTAAAAAATAAGATCATAACAATACTGAAATGTGTGAAATATAGGAAAGTAAACAAATGCATATTGTACAAACATGCCTTATGCTTTATTTAACACCAGTTTCTTGCTATTTTTGCTACTTATTTTGAATTTATTTTTACCATTTCTATTTTTTCTTTTTTGTTATTATATTTATTGTGATGTGTGAGCTTCTGTGTCCAAATCATTTCCCTTCTGGATCAATAAAGTCTGTCTAAGTCTAAGTCAAGCTGCATCTTTTTTTGTTTATCAAATTAATGATGTTAAGATAATGCTAAAATAACAAAAGAAATTCCAAACACAAAAAATATCTTTAAAAAAAAAATGCTTGGAACATTTAGCATTTCTGTCCTGTGACTTTGTTTATATGTTTGTTTGTACAGCTCTGGAAAAAAAAATAAGACACCACTGCATTTTCATTTTTTTTTTTCTATAATCAGCATCTCTACATGTATTACAGCCATTCCATTCCAGCATCTGTTGAATTCCAACACAAACACAAAGCTGAGCTACTTCAGTTCTTGCACCAGGAGTGGAATAAAGTCACCCAAGAACAATGTGAAAGACTGGGACTAAACCAGGTCTGAACTAAGATTAAACCAGGTCTAAACTAGAACTAAACCAGGTCTGAACCAAGACTAAAATATGTTAAAAAGGGGACTAAACCAGGACTAAACTAGGACTAAACCAGGTTAAAACAGGGACTAAAACAGGACTAAACTAAGACTAAACCTGGTCTGAACCAAGACTAAAACAGTTCTGAACCAAGACTAAACCAGGATGAACCAGGACTAAACCAGGTTAAAAAGGGGACTAAACCAGGACTAAACTAAATTTGGACTGAACCAGGTCTAAACTAGGACTAAACCAGATCTGAACCAAGACTAAACCAGGTCTAAACTAGGACTAAACCTGGTCTGAACCAAGACTAAACCAGGACTAAACTAGGATTAAACCAGACCTAAACTTGGACTGAACCAGGGCTAAACCAGGTTAAAAAGGGGACTAAACCAGGACTAAACTAGGATTAAACCAGATCTGAACCAGGGCTAAACCAGGACTAAACCAGGTTAAAAAGGGGACTAAACCAGGACTAAACTATGATTAAACCAGCTCTGAACCATGACTAAACCAGGAATGAACCAGGACTAAACTAGGTTAAAAATGGGACTAAACCAGGACTAAACCAGGACTAAACCCGGTCTGAACCAAGACTAAACCAGGTCTAAACTAGGACCCAAGAACAATGTGAAAGACTTGTGGAGAGCATGCCAAGATGCATGAAAGCTGTGATTAAAAATAAGGGTTATTGCACCAAATATTGATTTGTGAACTCTTCTTAAGTGTAAACATTAGTATTATGTTGTTTTAAAATGAATTTGATCTTGTTTCTTTGCATTGTTTGAGCTCTGAAAATATGGATCTTTTTTGTTATTTTTCATTTTTCATTTGTCATTTTCTGCAAATAAATGCTCTAAACGATCATATTTTTATTTGGAATTTGGGGGAAATGTTGTCAGTAGTTTATAGACTCAAACAAAAATGTTCCTTTTGCCCAAACACATACCTATAAGTAGTAAAATCAGGAAAAAACGGATCATTTTGCTGATCATTTTGCTGTATAGTCTATATACTTTCCTCTCTCTACAGCAGCACACTGACACACTCTCCAGCTAAGGCCTGACCCCTGCTGACCAAAAGTAGTCCTGTCTTAAAACTCTCGTCCACCTCACGCTACCTCACCAACCTTTACTGGCTCTAAATCAGTTATTGCACCGGGGGCGTGAAGCCAGAACATTTGGGATTCATTTCACTACTGTCTTGGGAACCTGACGCGGTGTTATTGAGGTCGCTTCTTATTGTTGATACAAAGTGTGGGTCACTTTGTATATGGGTCCTAAGTGTTTGTGTACATGTTGTGTGTTGTGTTCAGGGTCCGTTGCTATAGATGGGTAAACATAGCGCTGTTTACTGGAAGGACACCTGCTGGAGACGGAGCTCGAGGTGAAGGGAGGGGAGGGAGAGCATGAAATGTTCTATCAAGCAAACATACTAGAACACCTATACTTAAAGGTCCTATACTACGCAACATTGACTCTTGTGAGCTTTAAGCCAGGTTAGAACGTTGTTACAGTAATCCCTCGTTTATCGCGGGGGTTAGGTTCTAGAAATAACCTGCAATAAGTGAAATCCGCTAAGTAGGACAACTTTATATTTTACAATTATTCTACATGTTTTAAGGCTGTAAATGCCTCACCACACACATTATACGCTTTTCTCAGACTGGAATGAACCTTTTCTCAAATTTCTCTCTTGTTTAAACACTCAAACTTTCATAGACTTTCAACAAAATGTATTAATAGTGAAGCGTGGGGGGGGACACGGCTCCGGGAGCCCCGCCGGACGCGCGAGGGGAGCGGAGACATGAGTCACTGGATCCGCAGGAAGCACCGCGCTCATCCAACGGCACTGCCACGTCCCGGGACGTGACGCGCACCAACCCCTTGGAGAAGTGCGCGACACGTGCACCCCTCATCGTGGTCAAATCCGTGACAGAGCAGCACGACCGGCGCGAGGCCGCACGTACACCGGGGCTGCGAGCACGAGATCGAACTGCAGCGCCCGGACCGCGTCCTCTCAGCCCGAGCCACAAACCAGCCGCACGAAACCAGCAAAGAGCCGCACGTGGTGGTTTAATCCTGGTTTAGACCTGGTCCAGAGCTGGTTTAGTCCAGGTCCAGTCCAGGTTTAGTTCTTGTCTAGTCCTGGTCTAGTTCCAGTTTGGTCCCGGTCCCCCCCACGTCCCCCATCTATCAATCGGCAAAGGTCTACAGTCTCTTAGCCAATCAGGACGCAGAACACAATGTTACACTATAAAAAAAAAGTTACACTATAAAATAAATAAATAAATAAAAAATCTGCAAAACAGCGAGGCCGTGAAAAGTGAACCGTGATAGAGCGAGGGACCACTGTACCTCATGGAAACATATATAAAGTTGTGTTTTGTTTCATTCACACATTTGTCTAATCCTTTATTATTATTCTGTCTACATCTCCAAAGCTCAAAATGCTCTTTTCCACCTCGACATGTCATGAGGCAGTAGTTTAACACATTTTACCGTTAGTTCAGTAGAGATTGGCAATTCCAGAAGTGGAATTATCCAAATGCTTTGAGTGCAGGTGTATGGAATTTAAAATCACAAGGTGGAACAGAGTGGCTTCCATTTGAGAGAAGAAGTCAGCCTAAATATGCAGGATTTGTATGTGATTTGTGTGATTTTACTACTTATAGGTTTGTGTTTGGGCAAAAGGAACATTTTTGTTTGAGTCTATAAACTACTGACAACATTTCCCTCAAATTCCAAATAAAAATATTATCGTTTAGAGCATTTATTTGCAGAAAATTACAAATGGTCAAAATAACAAAAAAGATCCATGTTTTTGGAGACCGCAAACATATGCCCCGAGAACTCACATTACAGAGATCGCTAAACTAAAACATCTCTGGAAGTGCTCCATATGACACCAAAATGCTATGGGTGAGTAAAACAACTTGTTTTATTACCGAAATATGGCTCAGATTGTAAAAAACGTTAATTCTCCTTTAAGAAGAGTTCACAAATCAATATTTGGTGCAATAACCCTTATTTTTAATCACAGCTTTCATGCGTCTTGGCATGCTCTCCACAAGTCTTTCACATTGTTCTTGGGTCCCAGTTTAGACCTGGTTTACTCTTGGTTCAGACCGGGTTTAGTCCTAGTTTAGACCTGGTTTAGTTCCTGTTTTAACCTGGTTTAGTGCTGGTTCATCCCTGGTTTAGTCATGGTTCAGAGCTGGTTTAATCATAGTTTAGTCCTGGTTTAGTCCCCTTTTTAACCTGGTTTAGTCCTGGTTGAGCCCTGGTTCAGTCCAAGTTTAGGTCTGGTTTAATCCTAGTTTAGGCCTGCTTTAGTCCTAGTTCAGACCTAATTTAATCCTAGTTTAGACCTGCTTTAGTCCTGGTTCATCCTGGTTTAGTCCCAGTCTTTCACATTGTTCTTGGGTGACTTTATTCCACTCCTGGTGCAAGAACTGAAGTAGCTCAGCTTTGTGTTTGTGTTGGAATTCAACAGACACTAGAATGGAATGGCTGTAATACATGTAGAGATGCTGATTTCAGAAAAAAATGAAAATGCAGTGGTTTCTTATTTTTTTCCAGAGCTGTAGATCAGAAAATAGAAAATATGGGCTATTATGGTATTTTGCAAAATTGACTTTTTAGAGCTTTTTACCATGTTATAACATTGTTCCCTCATCAAAAACATGTCAGAAGATGTTTTAATTGTCATCCACGCATGTTTGAGTAATCTAGCGATCTCTCCCGGGCCCTATTCAAACCCTCCTTATGGTTAGCTGTATGCGCCTCCATTAACAAGCCTACATCACTCGTCTTCCTGCACGACAATTTTACATAAATATGGAAATGTAATCTTATTTTAGTAAATATTTGGACACAAAGCTTCATGGTGGAGCTTTAAAGGTGCAGTGTGTAGCTTTATTGGTGGAGGATCCGGAGCTGTTATTGCTTTGTCTGGAATGTTTCACAGTATCATATTAAATCATCTTTCTTCATGGAGACCAAACCAGACCAACTTACAGGTCAGATCTGTGAATAGGCAACCCTGTTTACAGTCATTATGCCTGTTTTTCTTGATATTCTGAACTATGAAACCATCTGTACTTTAATAAATGTAAGGTAGAGCTGTTTAATGTCATACTGTGGAACATTCCAGGCAGAACAATGACAACAATGATAGAAACAAGCAGGTAACGGACCGCCAAACCAAAAAGTTACAAAGTGCACCTTAAAATAAACTGACAGGAATGACTTTGGTCGTGTCACAGTTGTTATTTAATGATGACATGTTTATCTTGTTACCCTCTTTCATGACGACCATGACCAGTCTATAGTAAAAATCTGTGGCAGGTGCTTGAGGATTATGGAGGATGGGTGGTCCTTGGTTTCGTTTTGCACAAAGCGATGCAAATGGTCATAAAACTCATCCTTGTCATCGAGGGTAAAAAAGGAAAATAACTTCAGTATTTGTTCTTATACACTGATGTTCATTTAAAGATGCAGTAAGTCACTTTTGGGGTACACAATCTGCACAAGTGAGTTAAGACGTTTCACAGATCATCATCATTTCTTTTGGATCCTACAGCTCTGGAAAAAAATAAGAGACCACTGCATTTTTTTTTTTTTCTGATATCAGCATCTCTACATGTATTACAGCCATTCCATTCCAGCATCTGTTGAATTCCAACACAAACACAAAGCTGAGCTACTTCAGTTCTTGCACCAGGAGTGGAATAAAGTCACCCAAGAACAATGTGAAAGACTGGGACTAAACCAGGTCTGAACCAGGACTAAAGCAGGGATGAACCAGGACTAAACCAGGCTAAAAAGGGGACTAAACCAGGACTAAACTAGGATTAAACCAGACCTAAACTTGGACTGAACCAGGGCTAAACCAGGTTAAAAATGGGACTAAACCAGGACTAAACCAGGTTAAAAATGGGACTAAACCAGGACTAAACCAGGTTAAAAATGGGACTAAACCAGGACTAAACCAGGTTAAAAATGGGACTAAACCAGGACTAAACCAGGTTAAAAATGGGACTAAACCAGGGCTAAACCAGGTTAAAAATGGGACTAAACCAGGACTAAACCAGGTTAAAAATGGGACTAAACCAGGACTAAACCAGGTTAAAAATGGGACTAAACTAGGACTAAACTAGGATTAAACAAGAGCTGAACCAGGAGTAAACCAGGGATAAACGAGGACTAAACCAGGTTAAAACAGGGACTAATCCAGGTCTAAACTAGGACTAAACCAGGTCTGAACCAAGACTAAACCAGGTCTAAACTAGGACCCAAGAACAATGTGAAAGACTTGTGGAGAACATGCCAAGACGCATGAAAGCTGTGATTAAAAATAAGGGTTATTGCACCAAATATTGATTTGTGAACTCTTCTTAAGTGTAAACATTAAGATAAGATCAAATAAGGTAAGACTTTACTGATCTCACACAGGAGAAATTCACTTGCCACATTTGCTCCAGGCAGCTTAGTGCAAAAGAGAATTAGAACAAACAAACAAAAAAAAGTAAAAGTAATAGACAAGTAATAATAATAAATAAAATAAGTACATAAGAAAATGTAGAAAAATTGCACATTTGGACTATATCCTCCTGAGACCCGCTTATTCATTTGTGTCCTTTATAGTTGACACCTTTTAAGTTTTGAGATCGACTCTAGTTTGTGGCTGCACTATGATAAAAATAAATAAATAAATAATAATAAAATAAATAAATAAATACATTAACAATAATAATACATAAAAAATAAAAAATATATAAATAAAATACATAAATAAGTAAATAAATAAAAAATACATAAAAAATAAAAATAACACATAAAAAAAATAAAAATACATAAATAAATAAATTAACTAATTAAAAGGGAGTCTAAAACGTTTTTGAGGCGACTGTAGAACCGACTGAATAAATGTTTTTGTTAGGTTGTTAACTTGACATGGATTTAACACTATTACAGTCCATTACAGAGGACATATTACATTATGAATAAAAATAAAATTAACAAAATGTAAATGCTAAGTTGTTCATTGACATCCAAATAAATAAATAATAATAATAATAATAATTTACATACACTTTTTTTCTTCGGGTCCCAGGAGGATATAGTGGAGTTATACAGTTGTTGTACAGTATTATGTTGTTTTAAAATGAATTTGATCTTGTTTCTTTGCATTATTTGAGGTCTGAAAACATGTATCTTTTTTGTTATTTTGACCATTTGTCATTTTCTGCAAATAAATGCTCTAAACGATAATATTTTTATTTGGAATTTGGGGGAAATGTTGTCAGTAGTTTATAGACTCAAACAAAAATGTTCCTTTTGCCCAAACACAAACCTATAAGTAGTAAAATCTGAAAAACTGATAATTTTGCAGTGGTCTCTTACTTTTTCCCGGAGCTGTATATAGCATACAATTGTGTTTTAACTTAAATTGAGCCTAGTGTTGTGTATAAACAGAGCTGGTCTGTTATTGTACATTCAATACTAGGTGGGCATTCCATCGAAGTCGCTTAACCTTAGGCTTATCCTGAAATCCTGAGCTGAAACTACTGTAGCTCCATCTCCAGTTTAAGCCTCAACTCGTTCCATGACAGAAATAAGCCTGAGTCTGACCAAAGCTCAGGCCTGAAGTTTAAGCTTCGGCCAGATCAATGGAGCGATGACATCACGGAAAATGGGCTCAAAGTGTGGCTTTTTTAACGACCTGATTAAACGAGAGACGAGCCAAGAGTTTGATATGGGACACTGAACTTTTCCGGTCATTCTGATCTGGGGATTCTGATCTCCCTCCTCTCCCCGTCGCTCCGCGGGCAGAGAGGAGGCTGGTTAATGCAGGCCGGGGAATGAAGTTGCCTCACCCCTTCCCGATACGCAGTAGTATATACGGAGCTTAAGTTCCACTGTGCGTAAAAGAAGAAGCTGTAATGGAACTCTTCACATGTAGACTAGAAGAAACGATCAAATCCGGGCGGACGTGTTTGCAGTTTGACAGGGAAGATGAGGGAATGAAGAGACAGAGACAAACGTGATGAAGGATCGCACAGGCAGAACCCACTGAAAACAAGTTCACCCTCATCCTTCAAAAATTGAGAAATATTTTAAAAAGAGGTCATGACTCCCCTTTTGAAGACCTCAGTTCTTCTACAGTATTACACTTATCTCCAAGGACACAAGCAGGTGACATTCCCAGCCTATACGCAGGTCACTCATGCATGTACTCAGTGTATTTATGAAAACTGGAATTGAATGAATGCAAAATGGCGAGGGGGATTAAGGCTACGTTTATATGACGACGGTCTGAACAGAAGACGCAAAAGTGGCGTCGCATCTTCACTTCTTATTCTGTGTTTAGACAAGCATTTTCGGGAGGAAATCTGCGTGCATACGGTGACGCAAAAGTGTGTGGAATTGGATTGGGTATGCATGCCAGGCGGCTAGGTGGCGCTGTGATACATTATCACTATGTCCGCGCGCATGTGTAGAATCTTCCTTCTTCAAGATTTCATTTTAAGATTTCAAGATTGTTTATTTCTCATATGCAGAAGCAACACAGGGTCAACAATGCAATGAAATGTTTAGGATCAGAAGAACCGTTGACTTGCTAAGATAGTCAGAAGTAACACAGACGGGCGTGCCAGAGTGGACCGGCTTCTGCGGTACATCTTCACCTAGAAGCCACGGGCCATTCTTTTGAGGACAGTGAGGTTCAGATCTTAGCCAGGGAAAAGAACTGGTTTGAAAGGGGAGTTAAAGAGGCTATTTTTGTCAAAAAAGAGAATCCGTCATTAAACAGAAATGGGGGAGTGAGATATAACTTGTCGCCCATTTATAATGGGATTCTTAGACCAGTCAAACAGAGCCAGGGCAGAGGGGTGGAGAGGGTCGTTAGACGTTGAATAGGGGGTCGAAACAGCCGTCAGAGTAATTTGAAAAACAAAGAGACAGATTAGGGGGATCGTTTTCAGAGCTTTTGTCATTGTCGGACGCGCCTCCCGGCAGCTAGATATAAGCAGGGTCTAACCAGTACAATAACCAGAGCTGACGAAGCCTCTCGGATGAGCGGCGAAACGTTTTCAACCAAACAAACTTTGTCCAGTTGACAAATTGAACTTCTCCTTTGATCATAGTCAGAAGTACTAATAACATACAATAATAGTACATGGTAAAAAGTTTTGCAAAAGTTCAGGGGAAGAATTAAACAATATAATAAAAATATGTAATGAAATGTAATAAAAAATACAAGGTACAATGTACAAAGGTGCAGGTAGGATTAAATCAAAGATCAAATAAGGTGTAAGTATTTCACAGATTGCACATAATATGGTGTGGTACAAGTGTTGCATGTGGATTTCGTATTGCACATAGTATGGTATAAATATTGCACATATACGTTATATCTCATCTGTGCCGCAAAAAGCAAAACAAAACAACAAAACATGGCTACTGGTAGCAACAAAAAAAATTGTGTGGTCAGACGAAGAAGTTCAACTATTGCTTCAGACCACGTTAGACTACAGAGCAACGAAGGGACAACAAGGTGTGGCCTGGGAGTCGTGCCAAACAGAGTACACTGATATATGGACCGATGTGACGTAAACGTGTACGCGACGTCAGCAGATTTGACCAGAGTTTTGCGTCTTGGGCAGTGTAGACGAAAACGCTACAGCGGAGCGTATTCAAGTTTTCCACATTGGAGGGCGGTTTTAAACCCCCAAAACGCCAACATTTTTACCCATAAGCATTCTCGTGTAAACAGGCCCTAAGTGTCTTGTCCAAGGATCCAACGACATCATTCATCTGCGGGAGCTGGAATCACACCGCCAACCTTTGGAATAGTGAATCTCTACCAGCGATGTTTGTATCGAGAATGGGATGTGATCTGCCAAGCTTCAGATCAGTTGACAAACACTCTACCAACTGACACCCCTGTTTAATGCTGTGGAGAATATTCCAGACAAAGCAATAACAATCTCCATGGAGACAGATGGCAGACGCCCAACCAGCGAAAGTTCCAGATCCCACCTTCAAAAGTCCTATATTATGTTAAAGGTCCCGTGACATGGTACTTCTTGATGCTTTTATATGGTGCCTTAATGGTTCCCTAATATAAATGAATCCTTATTCAAAATCAACATTCAGTGCATGAGAAAGACACATGTACACAGTCAGAGTCAGAATCTCTCTGTCTGAACAACTCGTTCTGGGCTTTGTTGCTTGAATCCAAATGAGAAGGACACAAATAGGTTAGAGGAGCGTGTGGGGGGCAAATGTTCCGCTGGTTCCTTGTTTTAGCAGTGCGCTGTGCGCTGTCTCCCACTTCCGCGTTTTAAGCACGGAGGGAGAAAGGAGAGGAATTTCAATGAAAAAAACACATTTTCACAGAAAATAAAATTAAACCACTGCTGTTTCAGAGGTCCAGAGGGTCGGGTAAAGGACTTCCGAGCCTAGAAACACTCGCACGTGCCTCCAGGCAAATAAAAAAACGCATTTCGCATTGCGTAGCTCCTTCGCGGTCCAAACTCTCTGGGCGTGATTTCCAGAGACAGGGGGTGGAGATCCAGATGGGGGTGGAACTGCATTTGCATTTCTTTTTTCGATTTTATGTAACAAAGTTGCTTTGTTCAGAATCGCCCGTTTGAGCTGTGTTTTTTTCAAACGCAGAAAAGGATCGCAAATGCTCAGTTTAGACATTTCGCAACTTTTAGCCATGGGGGGGGGGGGGCTAAACAGGGTAGGGGAGCTCACATTAACGTTCAAAAACCTCAGAAAGTGAAAATTTCATGCCATGGGACCTTTAAATTAACTCTTGTGAGCTTTCAGCCATGTTATAAATTTGTTACTACATCAAAAACATGAATTATTTGGCTGGCCAAAAGTTGCTCTGTTTCAACTTGTGATGTCATTATTTTTCATGTTAATAGCTATCTTTTACTTTTTTCACTAGAGATTGGCAAGTCCAGGGCTGAAATTATCCAATTCTAGTGAAGGCGCATGGAGTTTAAAAGCATAGTACAGCACTTCCTGTATTACCGCATGACATCACAAGGTTGAACAGAGTGTTTGAGAGAAGAACTCAGCCTAAATATGCAGCGTTTGTGTGTTAAACGTGTGGTGAAGGAAACAAAACACAACTCTAGATAGGGTTTTGATGCAGAAACAGCATAATAGATCAGAAAAATGGGGTAAAATGGATCTTTAAAGAAAAAAACAACAATAAAAACACACATTCATGATCTCTGTATAAACAGTAGGAGTAGACTATTGCATCTGACATATCCAAGCTGCACCTGTGCACCTGCAGGAATGGAGGCATGTGTCAGTTGTCTTTACAAATAGACATGGGCATTAGCCGTGGAGAGCTTTGTCCTTGATGCCGTGTCAGTGCGGCCCTATTAAATACATGCGGCTCTGATGTGTGTCAGAGTATGTCGCGAATTACAACCATGTAGACCACAGTCCGCTCCACAGGAAGCCCCGAGGATTTTCACCATGTCCCCCTACACAGCATCAATTACACTCTCCACAACAAACATTCCAACTTCAGTTATTTCAGTTAGTGTGATGGAGTATGGGTGTGAAAGCGTTTGAAATGAACGACTGTTGTATTTAAAGACATATCGCAGCTATGAATAAAATAGGGATGTCACAAAATGAATAACCAAGATACTGACATATCCTCCATTCATTTGTGTCCTTTATAGTGGACATCTTTTAAGTTTTGAGATAGACTCTAGTTTGTGGCTGCACTATGATTAAAAAAATAAAAATTTAATTAAATAAAAAAAAAAATTAATAATAATAATAATAATAATAATAATAATAATAATAATAATAATAACAACAATAATAATAATAATAATAATAAAAAATGAATAAAATAAAAATATAGAAATTAAATACATAAATAAGTAAATAATAAATAATACATAAAAAATAATACATAAAAATAAATAAATAAATTCATAATAATAATAATAAATTAAATTTAAAATATATAAATAAAATACATTAATAAATAAATAAATAATACATAAAAAATAAAACAAAAAATAAAAATAAAAAAATAAAAAATAAATTTAAAGGGAGTCTAAAAACATTTTGAGGCGACTGTAGAACCGACCGAATAAATGTTTTTGTTAGGTTGTTAACTTAACATGGATTTAACACTATTACAGTCCATTACAGAGGACATGTTACGACATTATGAAAAAAATAAAATAAAATTAACAAAATGTAAATGCTAAGGTGTTTATTTACCTCCAAATAGAACATTTAAATAATAATAATAATAACTTAGATAGGTCAATCTACGTTCCTACTCTCACCTATGGTCATGAGCTTTGGGTAATGACCGAAAGGACGAGATCGCGGATACAAGCGGCCGAAATGAGTTTCCTCCGTAGAGTGGCTGGGCGCACCCTTAGAGATAGGGTGAGGAGCTCAGTCACGCGGGAGGAGCTCGGAGTAGAGCCGCTGCTTCTCCACGTCGAGAGGAGCAGCTGAGGTGGCTCGGGCATCTGTTTCGGATGCCTCCTGGACGCCTCCCTCGGGAGGTGTTCCGGGCATGTCCCACCGGGAGGAGGCCCCGGGGAAGACCCAGGACACGCTGGAGGGACTATGTGTCCCGGCTGGCCTGGGAACGCCTTGGGGTCCCCCCGGAGGAGCTGGAGGAAGTGTCCGGGGTGAAGGAGGTCTGGGCGTCCCTGCTTAGACTGTTGCCCCCACGACCCGACCCCGGATAAGCGGAAGAAAATGGATGGATGGATGGATAACTTAGATACACATTTTTTCTTCGGGTCTCGGGAGGATATATTAGTATCAAACAACACTGTGAAAGTGATATACATTGGACAAGATTTCTTTTATGTTTTTATGTTGTTCTTATTCACCTTATTCCATTAAGTTACTGTGGGCGCTGCCATTGTTGTTTTGAGTATTATTTTGCATGGTCAAAACTCTCCCGATCTTGACAGCAAATAAGTCCTACACAGAATTCTGAAACCATTTGAAAGCCTCTCAGAGAATCGCTGTATTGTTGACCCACTGGTGCACATGAACACTGAACATTTTCCACACCCTACAGTCCATTACCATTGTGTAATAAATCCTCTCCCACCACAAGCACCACAGTACTATACACTACTATATTATTTTCTTTATCTTTGTATTTATTTGACGGGGACAGTAATGAGCTGCTGTAATTACACCAGCTTATAGCAAAAATGCAAATTTCCATCTGTTGTCCCTACAGAAAACAGCATAAAATACAAAACAATATAAAATACAAAAAGAGACAACACAGAAGAGTAAAAGGCCAGATTAAAGTCTTGGTTATGCTTCATACACAGTTTAAGGTGGATTTTGAGGTCGTTTTCACACCAGGAAAGTCTGATAGTTCACTTGCTTTGGTCCGGAGCAAATTTATTTATTTTATTTTGGTGTGGTTCGCTTTCACACTGCAATTTTTCCCCAAGTGGACCAACAGGTCGCTCAGCCAATGGACAGAAATGAGCCGTGTCAAAACACGTGAAGGAGGAGAATCATGGTGTTACGTGCTGTTTTCAATGTAGACTTAGCGATATGGTTTGCTCAGTTTTTACAGTTCTCACAAATGTTTGAGCAGCATCGTGAGGTTTACACTATTTTACAATCAATTTACAAACGACGAAGACACAGGGCAAGACGACTACGGAGGACAGCGCTCATGTGCGCATCAAGTTCTGACTCTTGCTCTTCACGCAAAACGTAAGTAAGCCTCGTAAGGTTTGTTTCGTTTCATCTCGTTTCATCAGCCTCGGTTTCCCATAATGCTCGACATACGACAGGAGCTCGTTAAGTACAAAAAAAGCCAACTTGTGTCGGATCGAGTCCGGTCTGCATTCTAACCTCAAACGAACTAGAGCTCAAATGGAACCGTGCCGAGACCGAGCTTTTTAGGTGGTCTCGGTTCGCTTGTTTGCTCCGGATCGAGATTTTTGGTTTTTATTCACACCAGAACAAAAGGTCCGAATCAAAGGAGCAAACGAACTCTGGTTCGTTTTAAACAAATCAAACAAGGCAGGTGTGAAAACGACCTGAATGTTGACAGAGAGGGACTTTCTCTCATTGTCAGTAGAAGATTGTTCCAATATTTATTCCGTTTGACAGGCGGCACATTATGACCAAATGTAGTGTGTCTGTGTGTACTAGTGCCTTGCCAATGGACACAACAACACTAAATGTCAATAGTGAGGGTCCAACCATCCATCAGTATGCATTGAACTTTCATGGACAAACTCTAGAACCACTACGACTACTACTACTTCTACTACAATTACTATCAAGACTACAAACACTAATAATATCTACTTGTATTCTGCAAATACAGGTACTAATCTACTGCTACTACGAAGGCTTCTGGCTACATATCTGAATCCAGAGTCCCAACTCAGCACTTTCTTAGTTATCATAGCCTCTTACAATAAAAACTGAACAAATAAACGAAAACTGAAAGATCTAAAAAGCGAATTAGCCCCGCTTTGCCAACCAGTGCTCTCCGTTTCCACGATAACCGCACGAAATTACAAAAAGGTGGGCAAACATTACATTTAGTCTGTCAAAACACGGTGCTATAATACTACGTTACAGCTCATTTTCCAGCAGCTCGCCTGTGTTCTGGGCTACGGCTTGATCTCGTGCCATCTGGCGACAGCTTTTAGCGCCGCTTGGCACAGGTCCACGTTTCACTTCCATCTCACCGGTAATGCTTACGGTCTATTTATACAGCCAGAGCAAATGGCCAGCGTGGTATTAACAAGCACAGATATGTAACAAACACAAGGGGGTCTGAGGAGTTATGTGGCGAATGTTCGAGATGATAGCTGAGGTTACGACGGAGATTTCAAAGGATTATAAAATTGTGCTAGGCTAGGCTAGGTTGAAATCGGGGTACACTAGCGGTTCTTTCATGGGATCCGAATCTTCTGGATCTGTTAGTTTTCAAAGAGCCGTTCAAAAGAATAGCTCTTTTGAAGGGTCCATGTTACGCTTTTTTCTGATCTATGTTTTAATGTTTCCACTTCACAAATATATCTGGAGTTGTGCTTTGTTTCATTCACACATGTTTAACACACAAACCCTGCAGATTTTTGTGATGGCATGTGGTAATACAGGAAGTGCTCCACTGTGTTTTTAAACTCCACACAACTTCACTAGAATCATTTGGATAATTTCAGCCCTGCAACTGCCAATCTTTACTAAACTAAGGGTAAAAAGAGCTGCTAACTTGTAAACTATGACATCACAAGGTGGAAGGTGGAGTATTTTGAGCTTTGGGAATATAGAATATAGACTAAAGAGCTATTCAATGTGTGAATGAAACAAAACACAACTCCAGGTATGTTTATGATGTCGAAAATGTTTAATTTAAATTAATTTTTTGCACAAAGTTCTCACTTGTGTTGCCAGGTCTGCTTCTGTGCTGATTTGTGTTGGTTCAGTGTAAAACTGTGTAAAAAGGCATAAACATTAGAACAAAAAAGATTTGGTTCTTTTAAAGATCTGGTTCCAACAGTTCACATTAAGGAGTCATTCGGAAAAAAAAAAAAAAAAAAAATACACAAGGTATCAGGGTACACACTGAAGAGCCACAGTAATGAGAATTCACATTATATTTTCACAATATTCTTATTCTTAGTTATGGCACTCATCACATACATCAGAGAATGTGCTAAAAGGTGGCAGAGGTTCAAGAATAACACAACAAATGAATAGACCATAGAATTAAATCAGATGAAATCCAAGTTTAAATTCTTTTATTTTGAATCTGCATCTTTTTTCTGCATTGTTATTAGTAGGGGTGTGCAAAATAATCGTCATGACAATGCATCGCGATATTAACTTTCACAATATACTGCATCGATTCTTGATGCCAAAAATCGATTATTATTAATTAATTATTAATCAATAATTAATTATTATTAAATAAATTAATTATTAGGTTTTTTTTTAAAATAAATCCTATGCACTTTTTTCTTTGTGAAAGGGTATTGTTTGTTATGATGGGAGCTACCTCCAAAATGGCAAATGTTTGAACATCATTTTTTGTTTTAGAAAAAATCCTATGCACTTTTTTTGTTATTGGTTTGGTTTATTTGTTTTTGTTATTCAATAAATTCAGTTCTGAATTGAGTTGCTCAGAGTTCTGTATCAATTGAAGACACTACCCAGATACACAGACACTGATATTTAAGTTATCCTCTTTTTTTTTGGTACATTTTCACTGAAGTATGTCGTATATATTGCAATGCATCGCAATAATTCAAGTATCGTGATGCATCGTGATAGTATCGCATCGTGGCATATGAATCGTGATTCGAATTGTGAATCGTGACTTCTTTGCCAATACCCACCCCTAGTTATTAGGCCCGAGCGCTAAAGCGTAGGGCCTATTGTTACTGTTCTGGTTTTTCTTCTTATTATTTAATAATAAGGTTTCGGGTACTTCCCACCGACGAAAACTCAGAAAATTTTGCACAAAATTCAAGAATGCCAACTTTTTTTTTTTTTTTTTTTTTTTTACAAATAATCTGTATTAAAAAATCTTTAAAAATGGCTCGACAGCTCCCCCTGGAAAATCAAAATACATTGTGCCTATGGCTATACCCGTGTTGCCACGGCAACAGGCCAAACATCTGTCCTCGCCAATGGGACGCCCGGCAAAAGCATTTTCATGGAAACATCGTTCACTCTTTTAGAACGCTTTTAATAACTTTTAAGGTTCCACTTGTCGAGATGATCCAGCACGATTCTGGTGAGTCTGGGTTTTATTATTATGTATATTTTTAAGTCAGTAATCTGAATCACACCCATTGGCAACAAGCAGCTATACAAAAACTACTTGAGTGTCATTCTTTGTTGGGTCACATTGAAAACCTCTTAATAATCGAATACAAAAATAAATTGCTTATAATTTGGTTCGACTCTCTTTTTTTCACCAATTGCTATAACCATCACCGCTAATAAAATACACTGGGTTCTTCCATGCGGACCTCCCCGTAGACCCTTCAACACAACCGGACCACCTCAGTTTTACGGTGTCACACTGTTGCCTGTGACAGAGCTGCTCTTACCAGGCTGCACTGGGACATCTGCTGCTCCAGAGGCAGAGGCCACCTGTTTGTGAAGCCCATCCTCCTCAGAACCTCCATCCATGACACAGGCATTTGTCCATGCCATTAGCTGCACTGCTTCATGTGATGTGACTCACTAAGCTCTGTGTAAACCACCAGCTCATATTTCCCATTAAAGATGAACAGTGAGACCGCAGAGGGAAGAGTGGAGGAACTTTTAATAGGATATTACCAATGGAGTTGAAAATACTTTGGGGCACTGGTCTATAAATGGCTGCTTCTCTTATACAAAATATGAAACTGGCCCTGAAAAATGTAACACTGACAACTGAATTGTACTTTCTAGTATTAGTACAGAATTTCACTGATTTTTCTCTGTCTAGCAGTGTAAAGCTGGACTACCAGATTTGAAACTTCCAGAGCAAGATGTCTTCTTGCAGTATTTGTGAGTTTACATATTCAAGAATTCATCTTGCCGTGCTCTTGTTGCATTTAAAGGAAAATTAACGTTTTTTTACAATCTGAGCCTTATTTCGGTAATAAAACAAGTTGTTTTACTCACCCATAGCAATTTGGTGTCATATGGAGCACTTCCAGAGATGTTTATATCCGTAACGTGGGCGGCCTCCAAATAACACAAACTTTAGCACTTTTCAAAACATAGAAGCTCAATGTCTTAGTCTACACTGTCGTTGGAGTCAAAAGTGGCCTGTAATCCAAGATTTATCCATAATTTACAGCTTTGCGTTTCATGTTTGGGTCCCGGGAGCTGAGAGCAAAATAAGATGTGACTCCGCACATGCGCACTGTCCTCCTCATCTACTCAAAACTATGGCTAAATCTCAGATTACAGGCTACTTTTAACTCAAACGAAAGTGTAGATTAAGACATTGAGCTTCTATGTTTTGAAAAGTGCTAAAGTTTGTGTTATTTGGAGACCGTAAACATGTGCCCCGAGAAGTCAAATTACGGAGATCGCAAATCTAAAACATCTCCAGAAATGCTCCATATGACACCAAAGTGCTATGGGTGAGTAAAACAACTTGTTTTATTACCGGCTCAGATTGTAAAAAACGTTAATTCTCCTTTAACAGAAGTTTGATTTCTCGGCTGGTTCCTCATAACCTAAGTCATGTGACCTAAGCTGCTTTAAATATTTACCTGAATATTTGCTTTCATATTTGCCAGTCCAGATTAATAAATAGGTAGAACTGAGTTCAGAGTGCTACACAGTCAGATTGGTGGTAGGTAATTCCTAGCTCTCACAAACACCTTGTCACATCTTCGGTATTTGCATGCATTACATTTTGAGTTGTGTTCAGCTTTTTTAGGTGCTGAAGGAAAACATCCAACAACTCTTATACCATTATTCAAGGGACAGATTAATGACTGATTAAAGTTTTACAAAATAGATTTTTTACAGTACAGTGTATGGGGAGAGGGG
Organism: Paratrypauchen microcephalus; assembly: GCA_036785185.1. Lineage (NCBI taxonomy): Eukaryota > Metazoa > Chordata > Actinopteri > Gobiiformes > Gobiidae > Paratrypauchen > Paratrypauchen microcephalus. Next base: position 2,977,245 of record JAVJIX010000053.1, on the reverse strand, counting down.
AGTGATTTATACCCATTTATAAGAATATAATTAGGTAAACCCAGCTCTAAAGTGTGATCATTGGTTTCTTGGAAACTGAGCCCCACAAAAAGCACTTTCCAACTCACTGAGGTCAGTCAGTTCATTGCAGTAGCTATTTATAAGTTGCAATAGCAATAGTCCAGTCACAGCATGTGTTATTTATACACTTATATATGAAAATCCATGGCCATTTGCCCATCACTTCCAGGCTCAGTCCAGATGCACTCCCTAAAACAGCCGTGCGGATAATAAGGTGCCAAAATGACTGTATGATTATAATAGAGCAGAAGGAGGAGATGTGACTGGACTGGGAAGAAGATGTGGTTAATCGCTCCTTTGTCACTATAGTTTTCTCAAGCATGAACATCACTGCTCCACATCATGAGACTGAACTGACGGCTTCCCTCTCCCAGGTCAAATCCTTTATCCTGGTGTATGGAAGGGTTTTACCCTTGTAAATGTGCAACACCAAATGATCATTTTAAAACCAATGGTATGTGGCTTTTTGGATATTTCATAATCATTATTTATCTGTATATATGTAAAATATTGCCTTTTATGCAAACAGTTGTGATTGTGATTTTTTTTTTCTTTATTACAGAAACATTGTACATGATGGTCATATGAGTTTAGCATTTTGGGTGACCAAACAATTTCCCTTGTGGATCAATAAAGTTTGTCTAAGTCTAAGTACCGTATTTTCCGCACTATAAGACGCACCTAAAAGCCTTCAATTTTCTCAAAAGCCGACAGTGCACTTTATAATCCGATGCGCCTTATATATGGATCAATATTGGATAATCGTGGCTACCGTAGTCAGCCACTACTGTAGCTTCTATTCTATGTGCCTTATAATACGATGCGCCCTATATGAAAACAGGTTTAAAGGTCCCATGGCATGAAATTTTCACTTTCTGAGGTTTTTGAACGTTAATGTGAGCTCCCCTACCCTGTTTAGCCCCCCCCATGGCTAAAAGTTGCGAAATGTCTAAACTGAGCATTTGCGATCCTTTTCTGCGTTAGAAAAAAACACAGCTCAAACGGGTGATTTTGAACAAGGCACCTTATTGACGTCAGCTCGAAAAATGCAGCTCCACCCCCCGTCTGTCTGTACTCAGCGTCTCTGTAAATCACGCCCAGAGAGTTTGGACTGCGGAGGAGCTACGCAATGCGAAATGCGTTTTTTTATTTGCCTGGAGGAACTTGCGAGTGTTTCTAGGCTCGGAAGTCCTTTATCTGAGCCTGTGGATATCTGAAACAGCAGTGGTTTAATTTTATTTTCTGTGGAAATGTGTTTATTTTTCAATGGAACGCTTCTCATCTCGGGAGCGGGAGCTAGCCAGAGCGCACAGCTGAAGAGGAGAGAGTGGAGAGTTTGGCCACGCCCCCACCCGGTACTATAGGCCATCTCTGTCCTCCTCATTTGCATTCAAGCAACAACGCCCATAATGGAGTGTTCCAGAGAGAGATGTATGACTCTTTCTCATCTTATCTCTCTTTCTCATGCACTGAGTGTTGATTTTGAAGAAGGATTCATTTACAGTATTAGGGAACCATTAAGGAGCCATATAAAAGCATCAAGAAGTACCATGTCATGGGACCTTTAAAATAGGCCATTCACTGAAAGTGCGCCTTATAGTGCGGAAAATACGGTAAGTCTAAGACCAGATCCTTTGACTAAAACCAGTTGTAAAGAAACTTAAAATGCCTCTCTCTGGCCTAAACCCCAGCACTTGCAGCCAGTCATGAATCAGCCCTGCAGCCCAGTGAGTGAATTCTGGGTTCTGATGCGGCTTATCTATATGAGAATAAGAAAAACGTTTGTACATGTGTTCTCTATCAATTCAAAAATGACTAGAAATTAGAATCACCAGTGCAATTAAGAATATAACTCTAAGAATTCCCAAAAATATTGCTTGTAGAAGGAAGCTGAAACCCGTGAATATGCAGGTTAATATGCAGCGACCCAGGTTCAGTTTTTGATTGTAGTTCCTTAACCAGCATTATTACAGAATATTTGAACATATATAATTTTTTACAACAATATACAGTGGTACCTCACCTTACGAAATTAATTAGTTCCAGAAGTGGTTTCGTAACGTGAATTTTTCATAAGTTGAGTAGCTATTTCAATGGAAAAAGCCTGATTCGTTCCAAGGCCCCGATCCAAGTTTTTTTTTATAGTGTAACTTTTTTTATAGTGTAACATTGTGTTCTGCATAGAGACTGTAGACCGAGGACTAAACGTGGACTATACCAGGTCTAGACCGCGCGCGGGTTTATTTCCTGGTTTCGTTTCGAGTCACGGCTGAGGCGAGCAGCGAGGGGGACCGCACGCAGTCTGAGCGCATGAACGAGACCCGTGCTCAAACCGTGCCTCCTCTAGACCTCCTCTAGACCAGGTCTAGACCACCGCGGCTCTTACCTGCGTTCGTTCATGCGCTCAGACTGCGTGCGGTCCCCCTCGCTGCTCGCCTCAGCCGTGACTCAAAACGAAACCAGGAAATAGACCTGCGCGCGGCGCTTTAATCCACCTGGTCTAGTCCTGGTTTAGTCCAGGTTTAGTCCAGGTTTAGTCCAGGTTTAGTCCTGGTCCAGTCCTGGTTTAGTCCAGGTCTAGACCTGCTGGCAGGCCCGCGCCGGGTCATGCTGCGCTATCACACGTGTCAGAGCGCAGTTTTCTCCCACCTCCCCCTTCCCCCCACACTTCACTATTAATAATTTTGTTGAAAATCTATGAAAGTTTGAGTGTTTAAACGAGAGACAAATGTGAGAAAAGTTTAAATCCAGTCTGAGAAAAGCGTATAATGTGTGTGGCTGAGCGCGCATTATTTGAATTTTTGAGATTTCGCGTTTCGTATCTTGAATTTTCTTTCGTATCTAGAGACCAAAATTTAACGTGAAGGCGTTTCGTAACTTGAAATTTTCGTTTGTTGGGTCTTTCGTAAGGTGAGGTACCACTGTAATGTTCAAAATGCTTGTTTGTCATTGAGAGAAAACAATAGTAATTTGCAAATGCCATTGTGTCCAAAGAGTTTATAACAATAAGACAGATTCCAGCAGTACATTCTTCACAGTGGGTGGGTTTGTTAAACTGTTTGTATGTTTCGCAGAGTGTGAGGAATCTCAGCTCTGGGCGTAGGAGTGGAGGGGTGAGGGAGCACATCTAACTTCCTGTCTGTGAGTTGTTCAGCTTTGACAAAGTGCTTGTTTCTCAGCAGGAGTTAAAAACAACAGAGCAGCGCTTCTCTCCATGCAGCCAGGTTAATGAGGTTCCCACTGGAGCTGGGCAAGTTCTCGCCTCGCGTCACTCAGCAGGAGGAGATCCGTGTCTTTAACTTCACGTGATAGATGGAACCAAAGGGCCTTCTCTGACCTTCTGTTACCACATGGTTTTATCTTATCTGATCTTTAGTGGAGCTATGGTCCATTAACACGTGTCCTCCACTGTTCCCATGGTGTCACAATGCTTTTATTAGGGTTATTACTTTTATCACCTAAGGGAAAATTTAGTCAGTTATTTTTGTTTATATTTTATAGAGCCCATATTACACTATTTTCTGATGTACGTTTTGTGTTTTGTTTCCTGCATATTTAGGCTGAATTATTCTCTCAAACAGAAAACACTTGATAATCTACAGGAAATGCTCCAAACACCTTCACTAGAATTATTTTGAATTGCCGGGAAGTGCTAATCTATTGAGCTAAAGGTAAAAGGTAGCTGTTAACTTGAAAACTACCACTTCATGACATCACAGGGTGGAACAGAGCATTTTGAGCTTTAGGCTACATCCACACGGCAACGCAACGCAGGATTTTTTCTTACCGGATAAAAAAAATATCACATCCACACTGGGAACGGATCACTAAAATATCACGTCCACATGGCAATGGAACGCTTGCTGAAAATGACACAATACACATGCCACGCCTCTATGTGCGCTGTAAGCCCGTTTCAAATGGTGAGGAGACTCAGAAACGAAAGTGAAACTTATGAAACATGTTAATATATACATAAACATTTATGTGGCATATTGGCCCAGTGCAGATGCATCATGGGAGGACTAGTTTAGAAAGGTGCAGGTTTTTTTAGACATTACAACGTGTATTTTGTGATGTCAGCTCGTAAACGTGTCTGTGTACACTGGTGCGTGTGTCCATGTGCTTGTGTGCCTAAGGCCCTGTCCGCACGACAACGTTTTTTGGTGGAAACGGGGAAGTTTGTGTTTGTTTGGGCCTGTCGTCCACACTGCGCTGGTGTTTTGGGGGGTGCAAAAGGTGTTTTTTTAAAAACGGGTTCCAGAGTGGAGAAGTCGCAGAACGCCGGGGGTCACGTTGTCGTGTGGGCGGGCAAAACGTGACTTTTGGGAAAACATGACATCACATGACCAGTGACCAGAGGGTAACCTTGCGCATTCGGCCGGTAACGACCAGATAACAACAACCGTGGCGGACAATGGAGTTGAGTTTGTTATGGGGACATTTCTAAGTTTATTTATACTATGCAGTGCAACACCAGCAGGACGCATGCACAATTACACACTTCGTGGCCTGACAGTATGCACGACACACGAGTGTTTACCAATTCAAAGCTAAACACATATTTTAAAACTGGAAAGATCCCATCGCTGAAAAGGCAGATAGTGGACAATGAGGAGCCCATACCAATTTCAGGGTGTTGTGTGCTGTAAATAAAGAAAAAGAGCAACCATTTCTTGTCTTTACTGAATGAAAATTTACCTTTTACAAACAGGCACATGCAGTATCACACACAAAAATATATAAAAGCATTTCTGTTTTCTTTACACAAATTCACACAACTATATAGCTGCCCTTTTGTGATGGTCCCCGGTTGTATATTCTCACAGAAAAGCCAACATAATGTCCGAGTCCAAACAACCATTTTGCCTAAATAACACGAGCAAGGTTAACGAGCGTTCTACTTGTTAATGTCTAATAAAATAAAATTGCTATTTTATTTTATAAAATAAAGTAGCAAGTAATACTAACTATCGATTTATAGGCAAAAACTCTGCTCACGCAGCGCAAACCTTCGTTCTGTGGCGTCTATGTCTATGTTAGGGGCCGTCAACAAATGATCTTCACATTACCAGAGGATGTCACTGCTACATTGGTGGAGGAGGGGGAGAAATAATTTTGCATTTGTTGACGGTCCCTAAAGTACACGTGTTTGCTTGTTTATGAAAGAGAAAGGACTTTATGCGCATGTGCTCTTTGTAGTATTGCGTGTGTGGGGGCTCTGGCTGTTTCCTGTTTACAGCGCCACTTATCGGTGTGACATATGTACTACATCGTTTTCACTCAGCGCTCCGTGTTCATCTGGATGCAAATATTTACTGATCCAACCCGTGTGGACACAAATTTTTTTCACCCCGCATAAAAAAAACCCCAGGAGCGTTGTCGTGTGGACGTAGCCTAAAAGCATGTGTAAAGCTGCTATTTGTTCTGGCCATGTGGTTGTGAAGTAGGCGTAAACAAATCCGTTCTACTCGTCCAGACGACTCCGCAACGGTAACGTTTCCAGAGTTTTCCACTCTGGAAGCTGTTCCCAAAAAATATAGTTTTGGGGTACCCAGAACGCTGGTGCCATGTGGACGCGAGACCGGAACGATAAAAAACTTTATCAGATTCACTCCACAACGTTGCCGTGTAGCAGTGTTGTATAGTAACGAAGTAATAATACTTCACTACTGTACTTAAATACATTTGGGAGACTTTGTACTTTACTTGAGTTTAAAAAACAATTATTACTTTTACTTCACTACATTTCCGAATTTAATTGCATACTTTTACTCCGATGCATTTTCAATGTGCCGTTTAGTTACTCATTACAAAAAAAACCTCTACTGACTGCAAGGAAGTCAGGACGTGCCTGGGCTTGTTTGCTACTTGCGCATGACAATCAGCCTACACCTGCTGGTTTCATGCAGCTAGTTTAATCAATCAACATCCCTGGTGGAAGAGGAGACAGCATCCACGTCGGCTACAAATGAAGGGGGACCTGACGATGAGCATCCCTGGCCGTACTTAAACACAATGTTCTCGTACACTAATATGAAGGATTCGTATAACGTATTTTGTGCCTGCATTTACTTGCTCATAGGGCGGCGTTCCATGGATATCACCAAACCCAATATCTTCGACAGTGCTCCATATGACACAAAACTACCATGGGTGAGCCGAACATGGTGTTTTACAGTAGAATTAAGGGCCCAATTGCAAAAAAAGTCTTCCTCCAAAAACACTCCTTCAATGGTTTTATGTATGCCTTATTTTCAGTACTGTTATTTAAAAAAAAAAAAAAAAAAAGGTTGGGGGGGCGAACATTAAAAATATTACATTCAGACTTTTACTTGTACTTTTACTTACATTACTTGAGTACATTTATTTTTACATTACTTGTCATATTTAAGTACAAGAAGTTCCAGATACTTTAAGACTTTTACTCAAGTAACATTTCAGTCAGTGACTTCAACATTTTTGGGAGGACCTATACTTTTACTTGAGTTTGATTTTCCAGTACTTTATACAACATTGCCGTGTAGACAGGGCCTTAGAGATGTAAACAGATTACTAAAGGAAAACTCAAACATGTGAATGAAACAAAACACAACTCCAGGTATATTTGATGAGGTAACAGCATTATAACATGGCTTAAAGCTCACAAGAGACAACTTTCCATAATATAAGACCTTAAAAAGAAGTACGAAGTTGTTGTGAATGATATGAGAATATTCAAGAGGGCAGGGTTAGGGGTGGATTTGTTCACTGCACTATCAATAAACTGTACCACTAGTCCAGCTTGTGACAGGGCTAAACCCTATCCAGTTATTTTAATAGATCCATGTTCTAGACCCTTCTGCATTCAAACAGGAAGTAGGATGAAAAATTGATCTTTTTTTTTAATGAGTAACCAATAAGATGGTCCACTTCAGTGTGATGCAACGAGCAAATCAAGTCCCAGAGCCAATAACAGGATTATATAGGTCTGTAAAACCTTGGCAGAACTCTATAGAATTTGCTCAGGGACCAGACAAGAGATCCCCGATAATGAATTTACAGAAAACGTGTTGCAGTCATGTCCATTTTCTTCCACTGGCCCTCCTCCCCTCTCCTCACAAACCTTATAAATCCTCCACTCTCAGCGTGTTCTTCCCCTGCCCTTCTGCTTGACTCCGCTCATTGTTTTTGGCAGAGCAGCTGTTGGGAGATTTAGATATCATCATTCAGTTCGGCAAATAGGACGACAAGATGTTAGCTTCGGAGAGCCCACTGTGAGACGAGTTTTTGCAGCGCAATTTGATAAAGAGTCCGTGTGTGTCGTGACAGCCAAATCCTTCCGCGGTGAACAGCAGGCTGGACTGGAAAACTGACACACTCGCTCCAATTTGTTAAGATGTGACTTAAGCGAGTTTGATGGGCTCACGTGGCAATTACGTTCCGGCAAAAACATAATCTTGGCTGCTCGGGGGAGGTTAATATTATGTCAGGGTTATAATGCTAAAATTGCAGGCATTTATCATTATTTGTCACTGTGTATATTGATAACAAGTAAGAAAAACACACTGCTGTACACAAGCCAAACAAAAAGGGAAGTGATATGCCCAGCAGAGTCAACACCAAGTATGTTCCTCTTGTCACAAGGGTTCATGAGTGTAGCATATCACTGTGGATCATGATCAAACCAGCCAGACAAAAATGCATATATACAGTGGTCCCTCGCTCTATCGCGGTTCACTTTTTGCTGTATCGTGGATTTTTATATTATTTTATATTTTTTATTTCAATTTTTTTTTTTCTAGTGTATGAACATTGTGTTGTGCGTCCTGATTGTCTTCTCCTCCGTGTCTCCTGTACAGTACAGAATGTGTTCAGTTTGACACATTTATATAGATGTTATAGAGGGGGGACCCGGGGGGGCTCCGGGAGTCCCACTGGATGCACGAGGAGCCCAGACATGAGTCACTGGATCTGTAGGAAGTCCAGACCGGGACTAAGACATGAGGACCACACCGGGACTAGACCGGGATTAGACCAGGACTAACCCATGAGGTCCCACAGGGGGGCGCCAGTTGCAAAAACTGTCATTGTGTCCTTAGGCAAGACACTTCACTCACATTGCCTAGTATGAAAGTGGAGTGTGCGTGAGTGTTGGAGGTGGTCGGAGGGGCCGATGGCGCAGATTGGCAGCCTTGCTTCCGTCAGTCTGCCCCAGGGCAGCTGTGGCTACAGAAAGTAGCTTACCACCACCAAGTGTGGAGTGAATGAACAATGAACATAAAGCGCTTTGGGTGTCATGAAAGGCGCTATATAAATGCTATGAATTATTATTATTAATTATGAGGACCAGACCGGGACCAGACCGGGACTGGACCAGAACTAGACCAGGACTAGACCAGGACTAAACATGGACTAAACCAGGTCTAAACCAGGACTAAACCAGGTCTAAACCAGGGCTAAACCAGGTCTAAACCAGGTCTAAACCTGGATTAAACCAGGACTAGACCAGGTCTAAACCAGGATTAAACCACCTTGTTTCGTGTCCGCGAGCACCCCCACCCCCCACGCTTCACTATTAATACATTTTGTTGAAAATCTACGAAAGTAGAGAAAGTGTCTCCTGTACAGAATGCGTTTATTTTGCCAGATTTATATAAATATTCCGATCGCAGTGTGACTCTGAAGTGCTGTATGTTTGCAAGTTTTCTCCCCGACAAAACCCGCCACAGCGAAGCGGTCATAAGAACTGTGACATACACACGAAATACACTTTGGTTTCGTTCTATAATACTGTGCTTTTTTGTTGAAAATCTACGAACGTTTGAGTGTTTAAACAAGAGAGAAATGTGAGAAAACGTTAATTCCAGTCTGAGAAAAGTGTTTAATGTGTGTGGTGAGACGTTTACAGCCTTAAAACATGTATAATAATTGTAAAATATAAAGTTGTCCTACTTCGCGGATTTCACTTATTACGGGTTATTTCTGGAACCTAACCCGAGGTAAAATAAACAAGGCACCACTGTACTGTATTTTTTCCAAGTATTGAATTTAAGGGTAAATGGTTTATCTTAATATCTTTACATACCCTTTGTAATGAACCAATAAAAAAGCTGGTTTGATGTGATGTGTCAAACAATCAAATAACTTTAATATATCCCTTAACATCTTAAAAATGTAAACATGTGGAGGAGCAGTGGCTCTAATCTGAGACTCAAGCTCCTCATCTCAGTGAAATGTCAAACATGTACTTAAGGGCGCACAATGTAACTTCTTGGTTGGGGGTCTGTTACCTGCTTGCTTCCATGGACATGCCATTGCTCTCTCTAGAAAGTTCCATAGTATGACTTTAAACACTTCTATGTTACACTTATTCAATTACAGGTGGTTTTATGGCTCAAAAATACCCAGATCTGACCTGTAACTTGATCTGATTTGGCCTCCATGAACATAGAAAACATTCCAGACAAAAGAATAACATCTTCATGGAGAAAAGCATTTGACAGAACCGCCCCTGGAAAAGTTATGATAGGTGAGTGCTGGAATGGAGAAAATTCATCCTTACATCCTTGTGTCCTGAACACATTATCTCAAATACAACTGGCTATCTTCAACTTTTTTTGTAGTACTTTTTATTATCCTCGTAGGGAAATTTTTACCCATCCTTTCAGGAGCAGTGGGCAGCACATGGGGCGCCCAGGGACCCATCACCATGATCTTCTTGCTAGGCTTGGTCAGGACTACCTCAGCTGAAGCCTTTTTTTTTTTTTTACCTGTGGTGCATGTTTTTTGGGGTTGATGGGGGAAACCAAAGGAACTCTGGTTTAGCAGTACTATAAAAACTGATCACACTGGATATTACAATCACTGACTCTACTTGAGAACCACTTCTGTTTTTGCAAATTAATGAAATGCTTCCTCCCTTATCATTGCCACTTTGGGTCACCATGCTTAAACACCATGTCAGCCCCAACCCCCACTCACTACAAGGAAAAGTATGAGCTCTTCTGCTGAGGGGGCTACTTGCAGATTGCAACTACAGCCATTGCAGGAGTCGGTTCATGCAGGAACACACTATCTATTAACCATGAAACAACTCAATCAATCTATGAATCAAACAATATTTATAAAGCGCTTTTCATGCAAAATGTAACACAAAGCGCCTTACAGTGGTTAAGGATTAGAAGATTGACTTTTATTGATCTCACACAGGAGAAGTTGTTTCTACATTTGACCCGGGACCATCCCCATGATTTTGTTGTTTAGGTTTGGTCAGGACCTCAGCTGGAGGATTTTACCTGGAGCATGTTTGGGTTGGTGGGGGAAACCGGAGTGCCCGGAGGAAACCCACCCAGACACGGGGAGAACATGCAAACTCCACACAGAAAGGCCCGGGCGACCCGAACCTTCTTGCTGTGAAGCATGAGTGCTAGCCACTCAGCCACCGTGCTGCCAGAGGAAGAAAAAAAAACAAAAAACAGAAAAACAGATGGACAAACAAACAAACAAACAAAAGAACAAACGAAAGACAAGCAAACAGACGACCGAAGTCAATCAAAGGCCAATGTGGCGTTCATACAGATTCTTTTAGCCTCACCTGGCCAAAGTCAGTGTGAGGTGCATTGATTTTAAAGGTCCCATGACATGGTACTTCTTGACACTTTTATATGGCTCCTTAATGGTTCCCTAATACTGTAAATGAATCCTTCTTCAAAATCAACACTCAGTGCATGAGAAACAGAGATAAGATGAGAAAGAGTCATAAATGTCACTCTGGAACACTCCATTATGGGCGTTGTTGCTTGAATGCAAATGAGGAGGACAGAGATGGCCTATAGTAGCGGGTGGGGGCGTGGCCAAACTCTCCGCTCTTTCCTTTTCAGCTGTGCCTGTGCGCTCTGACCCACTTCCGTGTTTTTGCGCGGAGGAAGAGATGAGAAGCGTTCCATTGAAAAATAAACACATTTCCACAGAAAATAAAATTAAACCACTGCTGTTTCAGATATCCACAGGCTCAGATAAAGGACTTCCGAGCCTAGAAACACTCGCAAGTTCCTCCAGGCAAATAAAAAAACGCATTTCGCATTGCGTAGCTCCTCCGCGGTCCAAACTCTCTGGGCGTGATTTACAGAGACGCTGAGTACAGACAGACGGGGGTGGAACTGCATTTGCATTTCTTTTTTCGAGCTGACGTCAATAATTTTCCTTGTTCAAAATCACCCGTTTGAGCGCTGATTTTTTCTAACGCAGAAAAGGATCGCAAATGCTCAGTTTACACATTTCGCAACTTTTAAGCATGGGGGGGGGGGCTAAACAGGGTAGGGGAGCTCACATTAACGTTCAAAAACCTCAGAAAGTGAAAATTTCATGCCATGGGACCTTTAAAGACTTTCTAAAACCTGCGCAAGTCTCAAACTGCACCACACTTGCAGTCAGTGTACACCTGACGTTATGAAGCCCCGTGACCTGTGCCGAGAGAGACACAACACAGCAGCATGGAGGTGTGTGCACTGTGGCTCACGCATGCTTCTGCGTTAATGTAATCTTAAAGGTCCTATATTAGGAGTAGTTACAGTGTTTCGTTTCATTTGCACATAACACACCCTGCATAATATTTAGGCTGAGTTTCTCTCTCTAACAGAAAACACTTGTGACCTTATGATGTCATGTGGTAACGCAGGAAGTGCTCCTCTGTGTTTTAAACTCCATACACCTTCATTAGAATAATTTGGATAATTTTAGCCCGGGAACTGCCAAATACTATTAAGTTAAAGGTAAAAGGAGCTGCAACTACCACTACATGATACTGAAACGTATGAATGAAACAAAACGCAACTCCGGGTATGTTTTTTTAGGAGGTAACAACATTATAACCGAGGACAAACCCTGCATCTGACCTATAAAACGAACAAACTAATGACACTGTTTTACATTTACTGTTATTTTTTATTATAATATAGCTCTACACACTGAAAGATGAGTTTGCCAAAAGCTGTTTGTCTCATGACCTGCAGATGTAGCCGATAAATTGTAGTTTTGTGTCTAACACTCATCTCCATTTGCCTATACATTTCCCATTGATCAAAGTGTTGTCAGCAACTTTTTTGCAATCTCTGCTTATAGTATTTCTTCATTTAATCTTTTTCCGTGACAGCGTTTGGCTCGATGCAACGAGGAGCTCTCACGTGCAGATTTATCATTTTTGAATCAATTCGCGATCGGTATGATTCAAGCCATTCATGCTCGCTTTTCAGAACTGTCCAGCTGAACCGCGTGACTGACACAGCAGCTGAAGGCCTCATGCAAAACTCTGGACGACCACTCTCCCATGCGTAGGTCTCCGTAAGTCATCCATCAAGAGGAATTTCATTTTGTTCCTTAATGCGGTCTACATGTTGTTTTGGAAGCCGCAGAAATGACGGGAATTTTGGCCGGAGCGGAGTGCGGACGAAGCGTGCGCAGTTATTGTTATCGTCAACAATTAGCTTCTTTCATCAAATTGGCAGGAAGTGAGTGACTGGCCACGCTGAAAATGGAGGCGTGTTTGTGCAGCGCGGTGCCAATGCTGGGTAAGATCAAATAGTCCGAAGCGCACCATTTGCCAAGGACTGCAATTAAAGCGCATTCCAGTTCGGAGCTGATGTCGGTTTTAAATGTCTCCAAAATTTCCTTTTAAACAATTGTGGAAACAGTATGGATTATTAACATGTGTGTCTACTCAGGTTGGCTGCACAAGAAATGCGCCTTTGATGTAAGAGCTAATAAATTATTATATTTGTCAAGAAACATGCTTGAGTGAAAAGTGTAGTATTTTGTTTCATAATCAGAGAGTATAGCTAAGTCTAGACTGGTATTTACATCATTCATTTTAAAACTCTCATCAAGCCAGAATAAGTATGGAGCCCAGGATATTTTACAGAAAAATAAAAAACTTTAAATTTTAAGTGTGCTTTTTTTTTATAGGTAGAATATGCCTGGCATTTCCATGTGCTATGTCATAAGAGGCAAAGGATTCACAGACTTAAAGCAGAATTAACGTTTTTTTACAATCTGAGCCTTATTTTGGTAATAAAATAAGTTGTTTTACTCACCCATAGCACTTTGGTGTAATTTAGAGCAGTTTCGTAGATGTTGTGGTGTAGCGGTATCCGTGAACGTGAGTGCTCGGGGCATATGTTTGCGCGAACTTTAGCACTTTTCAAATCACAGATGATCGCTGTGTCAGCGTAGACTTTAAAGGAAAAGTAACATTTTTTTTACAATCTCAGCCTTCTTTCGGCAATAAAACAAGTAGTTTTACTCACCCATAGCAGTTTGGTGTCAATTGGAGCAGTATCGCAGAACTTATGTTGTAGCCGTTCTGTTCTACTAATGATCCCGTATCCGTTAGCGTGAGTGCTCGGGGCATTACTTTGCGGTGTCCAAATAACACAAACTTTAGCACTTTTCAAATCACAGAAGATCGCTGTGTCAGGGTAGACTTTGAGTGGATTCCAAAACGGCCTGAAACCCGATATCCAGCTATAGTTTCATTTGATGACGTCATCAGAGAGGACAGTGCGCATGCGTGAACTCAGCTGTTTTGTAAACACCGCTAGTCCGAAAGAAGCTAACACCACCCTGAACTTTACTTTTCTGTTGCGATATCGGGTTTCAGGCCGTTTTGGAATCTACTAAAAGTCTACCCTGACACTGCGATCTTCTGTGATTTGAAAAGTGCTAAAGTTTGTGTTATTTGGAGACCGCAAATCAGTGCCCCGAGCACTCACGCTAACGGATACGGGATCATGAGTAGAACAGAACGGCTCAACATAACTTCTACAAAACTGCTCCAATTGACACCAAACTGCTATGGGTGAGTAAAACTACTTGTTTTATAGCCGAAAGAAGGCTCAGATTGTAAAAAAAAAACGTTACTTTTCCTTTAAGTCTAGTCAAAAGCGGCCTGAAACCCGATATCCCACTCGAGACAGCAAAGACATTCTTCCTCTGTGGCCATCGACATACAATGTCCACATAAACACCACAAGGTATTGTCTTTTCGTAGACGGGCCGTCGCTCGCTGTTCTCTTGTGCGCTGCTCCTCAAACTGTCTCCGCTTCCTTCTAATATCTCTTCCTCCGTATACTCAGGCTTAAAACGATAGGGACGGCCATCATACTCAAATAAGTCCTCTTCAATCTCAAAGTCCGAATCTTCAGCCATGTCTCGCAACAGAAAAGTTCAGAGCGGTGTTAGCTTCTTTTGGACTAGCGGTGTTAATCTGCTAAACAGCTGAGACTTCACGCATGCGCGCTGTCCTCTATGATGACGTCATCAGATGAAACTATAGCTGGATATCGGGTTTCCGGCCGCTTTGGACTCCACTTAAACTCTACGCTGACACAACGATCTTCTGTGATTTGAAAAGTGCTGAAGTTTGTGTTATTTGGAGACCGCAAACATTTGTCCCGAGAACTCACGTTACGGATACTGCTACACCACAACATCTACGAAACTGCTCCAAATGACACCAAAGTGCTATGGGTGAGTAAAACAACTTGTTTTATTACCGAAATAAGGCTCAGATTGTAAAAAAAAAAACGTTAATTATCCTTTAAAGACATGTTAAAGGTCCCATGACATGGTACTTCTTGATGCTTTTATATGGCTCCTTAATGGTTCTCTAATACTGTAAATGAATCCTTCAAAGTCAACACTCAGTGCATGAGAAACAGAGATAAGATGAGAAAGAGTAATTTTTCTCTCTCTGAACAGTCCATTATGGGCGTTGTTGTTTGAATGCAAATGAGGAGGACAGAGATGGCCTATAGTAGAGGATGGGGGCGTGGCCAAACTCTCCGGTCTCAGCTGTCCGCTCTGATCCATTTCCGCGTTTTTGCGCGGAGAAGAGATGAGAAGTGTTCCATTGAAAAATAAACACATTTCCACAGAAAATAAAATTAAACCACTGCTGTTCAAAGGTCCAGAGGCTCAGATAAAGGACTTCCGAGCCTAGAAACACTCAGACGTGCCTCCAGGCAAATAAAAAAACGCATTTCGCATTGCCTAGCGCATTCGCGGTCCAAACTCTCTGGGCGTGATTTACAGAGACGCTGAGTAGACACAGACGGGGGTGGAGCTGCATTTTTCGAGCTGACGTCAATAAGGTGCATTGTTCAAAATCGCCCGTTTGAGCTGTGTTTTTTTCTAACGCAGAAAAGGACCACAAATGCTCAGTTTAGACATTTCGCAACTTTTAGCCATGGGGGGGGCATAAACAGGGTAGGGGAGCTCACATTAACGTTCAAAAACCTCAGAAAGTGAAAATTTCATGCCATGGGACCTTTAAAGATTCACAAATTTGAAGTTGTGAGGGGTAAAATGTACTCTAAAGCAATGAAAAGTGTTCTGAGAGTCTAGACTTGGATGGTGACACTGCAGGCAGAGCAATCGTATAACCATAAACTGTGCAACGACTTACTAATGTTTAAGGCGCTTTTATACTGCGCTGAGCTTGTTGTGATTTTATAGTGGTTTTGCTCCTTTTAAGAGTTAAGAGGCGTTTATTAAGATGACAAATGGACATGGACTCCAGCAGCTGTAATTATCACCAGTGCTCTGTTTACATTAGCCAGAGCTGAGCCAGGCCTCACATCTCTCTCACAGCCCCTTAAGTATTTGATACCCTGCATCACGCTGTGTTTATGATACCGCCAATGTCTTTATTACTGTCGGGCCTATCATAACAGTTGGGCACTTGCTTGGGGCCCGAGGTGGCAGGCAGTCTTTAGATGAGAGAACATATACATGGTGATGGATGTAATCCCTCTCCCCTCACTGCCCCGCTGTACACTGTAAAAAGTTCAGAATCATCAGACTCGCAGGGGTTTCCCAAATGAAATCTAATCTTACAGCTAGAAGAATTCTTTTGATATTTGTGAGCTCACAAACTCACTACAGAATCAATTCTGTCCATTTCTTTTCATGGGAAAACCGCATACCTGGCAACACTGTTGGGCCTGGCTGCCAGTGGTTCAGACTCGACCAATCACAGGGCAGCGCTGTGGTTTGGGTGGAAGTGCAGCACCCAAACCAACCAAACCATGGCAACAACAAATGCTCCTGCTGTTTTGATGTTTCACCTTCAGCAAATACTTGTCATGACTTCACACCTTTTCCCGTTTATTTTTAGTAGTGAACCCCATTCTAGATTGAAAATGTGTAGACCTCAGTTCAGAGTGATATCAATCACTAGCGACTGCCAGGGTAAAAGGTAAAAATCATGGGGTCACAAAAGTGCTTTATGTTCACCCAAGCAATTTGATCCCAACTACCGCACAATGCTTTTAAGTTTTTTACCAAAAGTGGAACTAAAATCAAATGACCGTACGTAACTTGGTTGCATGATGTATTTTACAGTGCACTCGCTCCCTTTACTGGTCTCTTTAGCCCCAGATCCCTCTTCAAGGCTGTGAACCCACACAACACTGTGGACTGCTTTCATGCCTGTTGACTCCTGAGGCTCTGATGTCATAATGAAGGGACTGCTGCTTTGATACGGCGCCTCTGGAATTTCATGCTCCTGTGTGTGGAACAGGCTGAGGCACTCAGCTGGCAGGTACAGTAGAAACTGGAGTTTTATTAGCTCTGCCCAGGGGGATTAGCAAGGCTGGGAGGCAGGGGCCAGAGGGGCGGAGCAGCCTGAGCGGCGGCAGCACCAGGGCCCATCACACTATATCAGGGCCCCCCGGGGCCACCAGGCTCCTGAGTCTATTCAACCTCACAGCCGCATTTCTCACGCCATCTAATGTGAGAGTGTAACACCAAATCTGATAATCTCCTCCAAAGACTGAGGAATCCAGGGAAGTATATTACTGTGACACGCATTTGACATGATCCATACACAGAGATCACTGTTGTTCACATCGTCATAATAAAGTAAGAAGGAAAAGGACCGTTCCCAAACAAGGTTCTACAGAGACCGCAACTTAAAAACACCAGTGCAGAGTGCAGAGGGATGTCTGTAACCCAGTTAAATTAATGCCAGAGCAGTTGTTGAAAGTGATCAAGTAGGTGAGAATAGTATGAACCTTGCCAGATCTAATTTTAAACTGCAGGAGTTTGAGGAGGAATCAGAGAGAAGTGGATGTTGGACATGCATATATGGTCAGTGTCTGTCTCTCAGTCTTCACTAAATCAAACAGGCTGCTGAACAAAGTCACATGTGTCCACTCATACTTTTAACGATGTAATGTATTTGACCACAGCTAGAGGGGAGTAGCAATCAGCCAGGATAGATGACATTCTGTAACGCTCCACAGCTCTGGGCTTCCTCTGAAAAGCATTTGTCACGGCTCTACAGCACACACACATTTAAAGTGACAGAGACATGTTAAACCTGTGGACTGAACTGCTCTTTAAAGGTCCAATTGAAATTACAGATTACCATTTATTGTGTGTCTTAATTAATCTTCAAATGTTATGGTTTGCTAATTTTATGTAACTTGACAATACAATTTTCATCCCCCAATACAGTTTGGTACGACTTTATAATAAGTGTTTTTAGCTTTGGAGATGTAGAGACACTAATAAACTGTTACTCAAATGTGAATTAAACACAACTCCACGCATGTTTTTGATGAGGTAACACTATACAGACCCCCCCCAGGATTTCGCGGGCATTTTTTGTGATTGTTGCGGGCTAAAATGCCTGAATTTGCGTGAACTTTTCCAAAAAGTTGCAGTGCTTTTAAGGTTTTTGTTGCGATTTTGTTGCTGGAGGAAGTGAAGGTTGCGATAAATAGTTGCGATTTTCCCTTTTTGTAATTAAAATTGAGTAATATTTTGAATACTGAGTTATTACTGACAAAGAATAATACAAAGAGACAGAGATCACAGATATGGTCCTAAAACAACCTTACCAACATCGAAAATAAATTACTACTAGGAGGGGAACTGTTTCACCCGGTCTTTTGCTGTTATTTTTGTGGGCAAATGTCTGGCCGCAGACATGTTTCTTTGCCATTAGAAGCCGTGTCCCAATTCCCAGAGTGCACAGTTCGGAGCGTGGTTTGAAGGGCATGTGCGTCATTTCTTTTTTGTCCCATGCGCAGTTAACACGCGTTCGTAGACCGCAATCGTTTCCATGAAAATCGGGGCGTGGACCAAGCGCATGAAAATGCACACTTCGCGCAGCATGCACCGCGCGCGATACTTCTTCTACGGGAGAAAATGGAGTCGACGGCTGCTTCCCGTAGTTGCGAGACCTGTCGCATTTCGCAGACGGCCATGCGGTCTGCGGAGTGCACTCAGGGCCTTGACTGCAGTCTGAGCCCCCTTCAAACCACGCTCCGAACTAGGGACACGGCCGCAGTTTCGTTTCGTCACACAAGTAAGGCAGAAGGAAGTTGGTCGACGTGAGTTCAATACGTCGCCGATGATTGTTCAAAATTGGTACAAAATGCGGGAAAGTTGCGGTGATTGGTCAAAACTGCAACACCGCCCTGAATTCACGGGGATTGGCTGAAGTTGCGTTGAAGTTGCAAATCGCAACATCGCGAATTCCTGGAGGGTCTGACTATAACAGGGCTTAAAGAATCAATTTTGTGTAATATAGCACCTTTAATAGAGTTAGAGTATTAATTATTAATTATGTAGACTACTTATTATACATTTTCAGTTTATAGGCTATTGCAAACTGAGACGAAAACTAGAATATGACGGTTGAGAACAAAAACTTGCACCAAATCATTCTTTTTTTAAGTAATTTTACAAGAAATACAAAAGTGATGGTACGCATTATGATGACCAACTCATTTATTTTAAATTACAGCACAAATAAAACCTTCCCAGAAGAACACAAAACAGAAATATCAAATCTCTTTTATGAAACAAAAAAAAAGTGTTTACCTTGTACATAAAGCCTCTAGTGCTAGCGCCGAGGGACATTAGCTCACATGCAATTTCTCCTTTTTTTTTCTCAGCTTTCTCCGCGAGGTGGAAATAAGCAGATTATGTGATGGATAGGCCTCTCGGGAAGACGCTGTGGATGCAGGCAATTACAGGCTGTGTCTTCCAACAGCCGTGTCAGATGACAATTTCATTAGCTCAGATTAGGGCTGGATTGCACACGTTACAGGGCGTTATTACTCTTTTCTGCATGAAGGAGCCACCAGGCTGCCTTTGATGAGACTTGGCACACAGAGCAGCGGCAGTGTCCTCATGTATTGACAAATAAACAAATTATACCAGGAAAGAACAATAAAATGAAAACAAAATGGGACTATTGAAAGGAAGATTAATCTACAGCACTGTTGGCTATCCAAGTACAGTTATGGTTTGGTTAAAGGTCCCATGACATGGTACTTCTTGATGCTTTTATATGGCTCCTTAATGGTTCCCTAATACTGTAAATGAATCCTTCTTCAAAATCAACACTCAGTGCATGAGAAACAGAGATAAGCTGAGAAAGAGTAATTTTTCTCACTCTGAACAGTCTATAATGGGCGTTGTTGCTTGAATGCAAATGAGGAGAAAAGAGCTGGCCAATAGTAGAGGGTGGGGGGCGTTGCCAAACGCTCCGCTCTCGCTCTGTGCGCTCTCTGATCCGTTTCCTTGTTTTTGCGCGGGGGGAGAGATTTGAAGTGTTCCATTGAAAAATAAACACATTTCCACAGAAAATAAAATTAAACCACTGCTGTTCAAAGGTCCAGAGGCTCAGATAAAGGACTTCCGAGCCTAGAAACACTCGGACATGCCTCCAGGCAAATAAAAAAACGCATTTCGCATTGCCTAGCGCATTCGCGGTCCAAACTCTCTGGGCGTGATTTACAGAAACTGTAAATCACGCCCAGAAAACTGCATTTGCATTTCTTTTTTCGATCTGACGTCAATAAGGTGCCTTGTTCAAACTCGCCCGTTTGAGCTCCGCAGAAAAGGATCGCAAATGCTCAGTTTAGACATTTCGCAACTTTTAACCATGGGGGTGGGGGCCTAAACAGGGTAGGGGAGCTCACATTAACGTTCAAAAACCTCAGAAAGTGAAAATTTCATGCCATGGGACCTTTAAGGGTTTGAGTGGTCAGAGTCGAAAACCTGAATCTGCAAATGCATTGTCACCGTGAGCGGACTTGCCTCTTCACTGATCTGACGTGTAACTTAGCCTGATGGGGTCATGTGTTTACCTTCATGAACATGCATTTGTCATTAGGGATGTAACGATAACCAAAATGTCGTGATATCATATCGTCAAAAGTCTCACAATAATACCGTGGACCATCACAATATGAAATTACACATTTCTTTGCTTAGGGCCTGTTTACACAAGAACGCTTACGGGCAAAAACGACTAAATATTTTATTGAAAGTCCCTTTCGTTTAGACAGTGACGGCGTTTTGGGGGCTTAAAAATGCAAAAAAAGAGAGGAAAATCTGAGGTTTTTAAATAAGACCCCTGATTTAAAATGTTGCCTAACCTCCAATTTAGACTTAGACTTATAGGCTACGTTCACACTGCAGCCTGAAGTGACCCAAATCCGATTTTTTTGCCTCTATGCGACCTGTATCTGATCTTTTAATGACAGTCTGAACGACACAGATCCGATTTTTTCAAATGTGATCCAGGCCACTTGGATATGTGGTCCTAAATCCTATACATATCCGATCTTTTGGCATGCGACTTCAGTCTGAAGTTTCCTCCAATGAGAGTGGTACAAGTAGGCGCTCACAAATGTACACAAACGTTCTTCTCGTCATTCGAAAATAGTATATAAACTCTGTATCAGTGAAGCGGCGAGGCACGTAGCAATCCCACCACTCTTGGCTGCGACTCCGCACCAACACGTTCATTTCTACGGACGTTGCTGCCACTGCCCCGCAAAACGCCGTGGCCAAAAACCTTGTCCTTCCCCTTCTCTGTCTCCTCTTTACAACAAATAAGCTGTAGATGTTCTGGCTCCGGTATGAAAGCAACTTTAGGCGACTTCCGTAAACACTGAGCACGCTCACGGCACGTGACCTCGTCGTGTCCTCAAGGCGCATGCGGGACACTTTTGGGGCCTTTAAAGTTCACACTGGAGATCACATACAAGTCGCATTTAATTGGAAACGTGTATGACCTCGCAAAAAAAATCGGATTTCACAAAAAAATCGGAACTGAGCATTAAGCCCTGTAGTCTGAACGTAGCCTTAGACTTGGACAAACTTTATTGATCCACAAGGGAAATTGTTTTTGAATGTAGGAATGGAGAAAAAAAAGTAAAAAACAAATAGCTGGAATAGCAACCAAAGAGCAACAGACCAGTGCCAGATGAGACATAATTATATACATAAAAATAATGATAATAAATATATATGTACACATTAGATTTAAATAGAAAAGTAGTAGTCAAATATAAAATACAATATGTACATAAGATGTACAATACCAGCTGTATACAGTTGTAGGGGGTATTGTCGAGGGAGTATTATATTATCTATTGCACAAGCATGAGTTGTTGTACAGTTACACTAAAGCAGAAGCCGCGTACGCACAGGAGTTGTGTTTCATTTTAACTGGTTTGACAATTTACACCAGCAAAGTCCATACATGCGTCCAAAGGGAATAATTACGCTACGTGCTGCTCAGATGAGGTTAGGGTTCAAATATTTTGGCAAAGCATCTCCCCTCTTATCAACTTTTGTGTAGTTTTATAATATAATCTATCTAAGCACGTGGCAGAAACTCCTCCAGCAGATTTCCATTGTGCGCATTTACGCAGTCTTATACTGTATAAAGTAAGTGCATTACTTACTTACTGGAATACTTGAATGCTTTCTTCCATAGCTGACTGTGGATTATGTCAGGATCCCTTAGCGGGAATTGGAGATTGGTCCCTGATCGGACCGTTAAAACTAACAATTTAATTTAATTAATTTATCTTTTTCAAAAAATAGAGTTTGAACAATCAGGTTCTCTAACCTTTTCTTTGACTTCTTAGGCTACGTTTATATAATGGAACAGAAGACACAAAAGTGGCATCGCGTCTTCACTTTTTATTCCACGTTTAGATGAGCGTTTTCGGGAGGAAATCTGCGTGCATACGGTGACACAAAAGTGTGTGGAATTGGATTGGGTATGCATGCCAGGCGGCTAGGTGGCGCTGTGATACATTATCACTATGTCCACGCGCATGTGTAGAATCTTCCTTAATTTATTTATCCATCCATCCATTTTCTTCCTCTTATCCGGGGCCGGGTTGCGGGGGTAACAGTCTAAGCAGGGACTTCCAGACTTCCTTCAGCCCGGACACTTCCTCCAGCTCCTCTGGGGGGACCCCAAGGTGTTCCCAGGCCAGCCGGGAGACATAGTCCCTCCAGTGTGTCCTGGGTCTTCCCCGGGGTCTCCTCCCGATGGGACATGCCCGGAACACCTCCCGAGGGAGGCGTCCAGGAGGCATCTGGAACAGACGCCTGAGCCACCTCAGCTGGCTCCTCTCCATGTGGAGGAGCAGCGGCTCTACTCCGAGCTCCTCCTGTGTGACTGAGCTCCTCACCCTATCTCTAAGGGTGCGCCCAGCCACTCTGCAGAGGAAACTCATTTCAGCCGCTTGTATCCGCGATCTTGTCCTTTGGGTCATTACCCAGAGCTCATGACCATAGGTGAGGGCAGGAACGCAGATTGACCGGTAAATTGAGAGCTTCGCCTTTTGGCTCAGCTCCCTCTTCACCTCAACGGTCCGGTACAATTAATTAATTTACTTAATTTAATTTATGTACTTACCTTTTAAATTAAAATTTAATTTATTTAACTTGATTTACTTAATTTACTTTATAAATATAAATATCCAGAAATGGTGACGTAAACGCGTACGCGACGTCAGCAAAGTTTTGCGTCTTGTGCTGCAGTGTAGACGAAAACGCTGCGGCGGAGCGCATTCAAGTTTTCCACTTTGGGGGGGCAGTTTCAGTTTTTTGCATTTTTAAGCCCCCAAAACGCTGTCACCGTCTAAACGAAAGGCACTTCTGATAAAATATTATGTCATTTTTACCCGTAAGCGTTCTCGTGTAAACAGTTCATATCCCAGACTAAAATCAAATCAGCAACCTCTTCATTAATTAAAAAAATGATGGAATAGTAATGATATACAAAGTTTCGATATGGTGGTGTCCTTATGCAAAGTCAAGTTTGACTCATCTGCAGTCATACTTAATGTCCTCTAATTTCCTGATACCCCATTCATTGCTGTTCTTACTATAACCTCTGCATGTTTCTTCTCAGTAACACTTGGAGACATTTCACATCTGATTACAATTTATGGCTGCATTTCAGAGTGTTCACCATTAATCTCTGATAGCCACTGCTCACTTCCCCTTTCTTCTCTTGTGTCATTGATACAAGACCAAGAGGAAAAAAGCAGTTGATGAAAACCTGATTGGAGTGATAAGCGGTTTTGGCTGCACTAAGAATCGGTCTCACAACTAAATTCAACGGAGAAATAAAACGTAAAGAAGCAGTGAAAGCAGGTCCAGCGGAGATAACCCTTTTCATGCATATTTCAGATACAACTTTTGCTACTAGTAAATATCACATCAGCAAGTCTGGTGTGTCGTTAATGAAACAATTAGTCAAATGATTAGGGAAAAAAAAAAGTTGGATTTGAATTTATAATGTGTGTTTTTGCTGGAAGGAGATGAAACGTACGCTGTTTGAACCTGGCCTCTAATCAGCGAAAGCAATTTATCAAGCATGCACAGAAGGGAAATATTGAATAAAAGATTTCATCATTCAAGAAATTTCCCCCAATTACTAGAGTTTGGTTTTGGTACTTTTATATTCACTTCATAATGTATCTGGTCTAGTGCAGCTGTTTTGCCTCCGAACATCTCAGTGCATTAAGGTGAAGGTCCTAGATTTTTAAGCATTCATGATACAAAATGTTATCAAAAACATACCTGTTGTGTCACATTCAGGGATTCTTCCGAGAGCCTAGTTTGTATACCTTTTTTCGCACTCCTTCCATTTTGGTATTGTCAGGTTGGAGTTTTGCTTCCAGTAATTTCAACTTGTAAATGTTACATATTGATTAGAAAACATATTTCTTCCACAAACATATTTATTTGTGAATAGTTGTCATTACTTCTTCGTCCCCTCTGAATCAGTGATTTTATTTCCTTGGTTCAGTGGAATCCTCACTGCCCCATGCGTCTTGCACCTTTGCACTAATGTTCCAAATGACCACAGTTCTTAAAGGTCCCATGGCATGAAATTTTAACTTTTTGAACGTTAAAAAAGTTCATGGTTAAAAGTTGCAAAATGTCTAAACTGAGCATTTGCGATCCTTTTCTGCGTTAGAAAAAATCAGAGCTCAAACGGGCGATTTTCAACAAGGCACCTTATTGACGTCAGATCGAAAAAAGAAATGCGAATGCAGTTCCACCCCCGTCTGTCTGTACTCAGCGTCTCTGTAAATCACGCCCAGAGAGTTTGGACTGCGGAGGAGCTACGCAATGCGAAATGCGTTTTTTTATTTGCCTGGAGGAACTTGCGAGTGTTTCTAGGCTCGGAAGTCCTTTATCTGAGCCTGTGGATATCTGAAACAGCAGTGGTTTAATTTTATTTTCTGTGGAAATGTGTTTATTTTTCAATGGAACGTTTCTCATCTCTCCCTCCGTGCAAAAACACGGAAGTGCACAGCCCACAGGGCACAGCTGAAAAGGAAAGAGTGGAGAGTTTGGCCACGTCCCCACCCCCTACTATAGGCCATCTCTGTCCTCCTCATTTGCATTCAAGCAACAACGCCCATAATGGAGTGTTCTAAAGTGACATTTATGACTCTTTCTCATCTTATCTCTCTTTCTCATGCACTGAGTGTTGATTTTGAAGAAGGATTCATTTACAGTATTAGGGAACCATTAAGGAGCCATATAAAAGCATCAAGAAGTACCATGTCATGGGACCTTTAATGAAGTCATCTTACCATTTACCAGGTTTACACGAACATGAACGCGGATGGGAGAAAAACAACAAAGAAGGTCTGGAAGAAAGGTTAATAAACAACAACAAAAAATGTAAATGGTAAATAATTTAAACTTTTTCATTTTCTTTGAAGATGAGTTGAGGAAAGTTGGTCTACACCAGGAGTGTCAAACTCATTTTGGTCCGGGGGCCATATCCAACCTACTTTGATGCCAAAGGGGCCGGATCAGAAAACTCATGGCAAATATACCCCAAAAAATAGCAATAAGTCCAAATATTTGTGCAGAGAAACACAAATCTATTACAGAAGTCTTTTTTATTTGATGAACTCTTTCTTTTGGCACTAAGGACACTTTACTGCAACACCCACTTTACACTGCAGACACTTTCCACTATTGGAACTGTATTTATGATGCCTTTTAAAAAAAAAAATCTATTTATGATAGTTTTTATCTTTATGCTTGTTGTATTTTTATACTTCTGTAGCAGGGAGTCCATCAAAAATTTGTTATGCTTGCATAATGACAATAAAGAATCTTGAATCTTGAATCTTTTACAAAATATTATAATGTTATGAACAACCTGAAACTTTAAGAAAAACGCCATTTCAACACAATGTTTTAACATTAACTTGTATGCATTTCATGGAATTTAGTCATGTTTTCTTTTTGCTCCTGAATCTTGTCATCTTTTATCCTGCACAAGTGCATCAATATCAGGCATCATGTAGCTGCTCACTTCAGAATGTCATTCATTCCGGAGATGTTTTAGATTTGCGATATCCGTAACGTGAGTTCTCGGGGTAAATGTTTGCGGTCTCCAAATAACACAAACTTTAGCACTTTTCAAATCATAGAAGCTCAATGTCTTAGTCTACATTTTTGTTTGAGTCAAAAGTGGCCTGTAATCCAAGATTTAACCATAGTTTCGAGAAGATGAGGAGGCCAGTGCGCATGTGCGGAGTCACATCTTGTTTCGCTCTCAGCTCTCGGGACCCAAACATGAAATGCAAAGCTGTAAATTATGGCTAAATCTCGGATTACAGGCCACTTTTGACTCAAACAAAAGTGTAGACTAAGACAATGAGCTTCTGTAATTTAAAAAGTGCTAAAGTTTGTGTTATTTGGAGACCGCTCGAGGCATATATTATATAACTCGCGTTAGGGATATCGCTAATCTAAAACATCTCCGGAAGTGCTCCATATGACACCAAAGTGCTATGGGTGAGTAAAACAACGTGTTTTATTACCGAAATAAGGCTCAGATTGTAAAAAAACGTTAATTCTCCTTTAACAAACAACAACAAAAAATGTAAATGGTAAATAATTTCAACTTTTTCATTTTCTTTGAAGATGAGTTGAGTAAGGCTGGTCTACACACCATCATCTCACTCACGGCACAGTCACCTCATGGGCGGATGCAGGAGGGTTGAATTTGTTTCCTACAGTATGTCTGGCTGGGTTTCCAGCACTCCATTTTTCCCCATCAACCCAAAACATGACCAATAGATAAAACCCTCCAGCTAAGATCATTCTAATCAAGCCAAACTCAAGATCTAGAGGTCCCAGGGCAGTGTAGCACCCACTGGTCCTGGCAGGTTGCCTCAGCATCATTGAAGACTGGTTCAAATCCAGGCAAACTGCCCAATGGGTTCGATAAAGGCTCCAGGACAGCAGCATGGACAGAGCAGACATGCACTAGCACGATATATTCCTAAATAATTCTGAAACTGCTTATTTTTGCACGCGACTCACTTGCAATCAACGACAAGTAGCACAGCATAACCGTCACACATTCCAAATCCTCTGACTGCACATGGACTCGCAGCTGCTCGGAGTTTGAGGAGCTTCCAGCCGCGGCCCTTGCACTTTATCCAGCCCACTCCCAACAAGGTGTCCCCGCGACGGGCCAGGGTCGGCGCTGAAAGACGCTGGGCTCCGCTCGCTCCTGCCAAACCTCCCCTGGCTCATCAGTCCAGAGAACACTCAGTGCGAGGGCTGCCAGTGGTTCTGAGCGCAATCACAACCTTCACATTTGGCCC
Source organism: Paratrypauchen microcephalus (assembly GCA_036785185.1). NCBI lineage: Eukaryota > Metazoa > Chordata > Actinopteri > Gobiiformes > Gobiidae > Paratrypauchen > Paratrypauchen microcephalus. The sequence goes on along the minus strand of JAVJIX010000053.1, from coordinate 2,950,228 downwards.
GGGATCAGTCCGGCACAAGGGTCTCTTCAGGAGCCAGTTATTTTGTATTTTGCATCACATCAATCATGTTCTCTTCCACATTCTTTTTACTGACTGTTTGGTAATAGATTAAGGCACTCACTCACCGCAGTGTTTTGTATTTTGTATTAGAGGAATTTGAGGTATGTTTAAATGTGAACCATATTATAATACAGGTTTGTACAATATTATTTCCTTGTCTTAATTGTTTGCATCATAAAAAAACATACCTGGAGCTGTGTTTTGTTTCATTCATACGTTTAACACACACACTCTATTGAACTAAAGGTAAAAGGAGCTGTTAACTTGAAAACTACTGCTTCATGACATCACAAGATAAAACAGAGCATTTTGAGCTTTGGTAATGTGCAGCATTATTAACCTTGTATAACTCTATAACTGCCCCATATCTGATGTTCTGTGTGGAAATTTGGGGTCAACATGTAACTTACCTACAGCCATTATTTATTTTACAGAAAAGGGTTTTAAGAATTATTATAGAGAGCATCCAACACATTATTTGTTAAACTTAAAGTGTTGAAAATATGTGATATTGTTGAATTAAGTCTCCTCAAAATCATGTATAAAGCTGTGATAAAAGGAGAAATTCAATTTGTCAACTGGACAATCTAACTGTAACTATCTAACTGCAGGGAGAAGCTCACTACACTGAAATAGCTCTGAAACTATTCTGAAAATTAGTGGAGATAGTTTCAGAACTATTTCAGTGTAGGGAGCTCCTCCCTGCAACTAGATATAAACAGGGTCTAACCAGCATGAGAACCAGAGCTGACGAAGCCTCTCGGATGAGCGGCGAAACGTTTTCGACCAAACAAACTTTGTCCAGTTGACAAATTGAATTTCTCCTTTTATCATGGATTCTACCTGGACGACTGAGGGACTCTTCACCTATGTATAAAGCTGTTTTGCCTGTAAATATTCACAGACTGTTTGAGATGAGAACAAATTTATGGCTCGGGCTGAGAGGACGCGGTCCGGGCGCCGCGGTTCGGCCTCGCGCCGGTTGTGCTGCTCTGTCATGGATTTGACCACGATGAGGGGTGCACGTGTCGCGCACTTTTCGAAGGGGTTGGTGCGCGTCGCGTCCCGGGACGTGGCAGTGCCGTTTGATGAGCGCGGTGCTTCCTGTGGATCCAGTGACTCATGTCTCCGCTCCCCTCGGGGGTCTGGCGGGGCTCCCGGAGCCGTGTCTCCCCCCGTCTATAAAGTGTGTGGTGAGGCGTTTACAGCCTTAAAACATGTAGAATAATTGTAAAATATAAAGTTGTCCTACTTCGCGGATTTCACTTATTGCGGGTTATTTCTGGAACCTAACCCCCGCGATAAACGAGGGATTACTGTATAGTTTAAAAGGAACCTACATGTTTAAAAAAAAAACAGATTCAGAACCGAGGTTATGGAGCGAAACGTCACCGTGAAAGAAGTTCATTTATGGAATAATCTTGACAAATAAATCTAAGAATCAAATACAATAATGGCATTTAAAAATACATAAAATCCACTGTAATGTGTATATATATAAAGAAAACTGAGTTGTTGCACATAAAAATGAAGCTTTCTATTTACAATTGATTAATAATTGTGATTGAAATGGAATGTATTGATGAAATGTTTTATTATTATCATTATCCGTGTTATTGTATTGTCTGGAAAAGGGAAGAGGAGGCAGATAACATAAGATTACTCTTCTTTCTGCTCCCTTTCATTAAATATTTTGTATTGTTATGGTAAATGGTCACATCTTTATATAGCGCTTTTCCACCTTCAAGGCACCCAAAGCGCTTTACAACAAGGAACCAATCACCCATTCACACACCAGTGTACGCAGTCACTGGGGGCGAGGAGGGTTAAGTGTCTTGCCCAAGGACACAACGGCAGCATTCATCTGTGGGAGCTGGAATCGTACCAACCAACCTGTGGGTCAGTGGATCTGACCGCTCAACCACTGATGTTTCTTATGTCAAGAGCGGGATTTGAACCGCCAACCTTTGGATCAGTGGACAAACGCTCTACCACCTGAGCTACTGCCGCCCACACTGTTGATGTATTTTTATACTTTTTGAATGAAAATAAATGAACAAAAAAAACGTGGACAAACTAATAATGCAGGATTACTCAAACATGTATGAATGAAACAACACAACTCCAAGCCTTTATTAGGGACCGAGCCCGAAGGGGGACGAGGTCCCTATTGTTGTTGCTTCGTTTCCGTATTATTTAGGGACCGAGCCCCGAAGGGGGACGAAGGTCCCTATTGTTCTCGCTCTGTTTCTCTATTATTAGGGACCGAGCCCGAAGGGGCGCGAGGTCCCTATTGTTCTCGCTCTGTTTCTCTATTATTATTATTATTAGGGACCGAGCCCCGAAGGGGGACGAAGGTCCCTATTGTTCTCGCTCTGTTTCTCTATTATTATTATTATTTTTTTTTTTGTTCTTGTTCACACGCTTTTGGGCAATTTGGAGCATGTTCCCATGCTTCAAAACGAACGTGACTTTGCAGGGGCATCAGGTAGGGCGGCAGCTACGCCTCCAAAAAGACCCGTCCCCCGGTGACCCCCAGGAGCTCGATAGCGCCCCCTAGCGCGTTGTCTTTCGGGGCTGGCATACCGTTTAAGATAGGCGCACGAAATTCGGTAGGAACGTGTATCTCAATAAGACAAACAAACGCCTCACTGCAATGTCATGTCCACGCCCAACAGGAAGTGAGATAATTGGCCTTTTGTGAAATTTGACATACAATGGAATTTGAAACACTTCTCCTACACCGTACCTCAGATGGGCTTAAATTTTGGTGAACATAATCTTAAGATGGGGGAGATGTTAAATTGCGAAGGATTTTCAAATAGGCGGTAATATGACGATACAGCGGATCGATAAAGTTAGGTATGAGTTATGAGTTATGGATGGGAGTTATTTATTGAATTTGGAGTTCCGTTTAAGATAGGCACACGAAATTCGGTAGGGACGTGTATCTCAATAAGACGAACAAACGCCTCACTGCAATGTCATGGCCACGCCCAACAGGAAGTGAGATAATTGGCATTTTGTGTGATTTTGTAATATTGGACAGACAATGGAATTTGAAACACTTCTCCTACACCGAACCTCAGATGGGCTTAAATTTTGGTGAACATAATCTTAAGACATTGGAGATGATAAATTGCGAAGGATTTTCAAATAGGCGGTAATATGACGATACGGCGGATCGATAAACTTAGGTATTTATTGAATGGGAGTTATGAATTATGAATAGGAGGTTTTTATTGAATTTGGAGTTCTTCCTCAGACTAAAACTTCACAGGGTAATGTAGATGAGGACTACCAAGATTTTCATGCCAAATAACTGGCAGTCTGACATAGCGCCCCCATATGACAGGCCAGTGAACTGTCAGAAAATGTACAGAAAATGAGCGTTTTAACACAAAGAGGATCGTGGGTGGCATACGATTTCAGCCAGACACACGAAAGTTGGTATGGGTGTGTATCTCACTAAGATGAACAAAATTGTAATTACAATGTCATGGCCACGCCCAACAGGAAGTGAGATAAAAAGACTTGTATTGAGATTTTGTGTGATAAGACATACAATGGATTTTAAAACACTCCTCCTACACCGTACATCAGATGGGCGTAAATTTTGGTGTACATGAGCTCAAGACAATGGAGATGTTAAATTGCGAAGGGATTTTTGATATCTTGTAAGATGACAAAATGGCGGCCTGATGAATTTTGCTACCATTTGAAAGTGCCAAATTCAATAGGAGGTGTGTCACCACTTCATTTAGCAGACACTTCTCCTACACCGTACCTCAGATGGGCTTAAATTTTGGTGAACATAATCTTAAGACGTTGGAGATGTTAAATTGCGAAGGATTTTCAAATAGACGGTAATATGACGATACGGCGGATCGATAAACTTAGGTATTTATTGAATGGGAGTTATGAATGGGAGGTTTTTATTGAATTTGAGAGTTCTTCCGCAAACTAAAACTTCACAGGGTAATGTAGATGAGGACTACCAAGATTTTCATGCCAAATAACTGGCAGTCTGACATAGCGCCACCATATGACAGGCCAGTGAACTGTCAGAAATCTACCGCTAGCTGAGCCCCTAACAGGAAAAATTGTCCGATATGGCCTACCATTTTTGCCAGGCACACGAAATTTGGTATGGGTGTGCGTCTCAGTAAGACGAACAAACGCAGGTGCGAGGTCCCGACCAACGCCGCTTGCGGCTTTAATTTTTTTTGTTCTTGTTCACACGCTTTTGGGCAATTTTGAGCATGTTCCCATGCTTCAAAACGAACGAAACTTTGCACGGGCATCACGTAGGGCGGCAGCTACGCCTCCAAAAAGTCCCGTCCCCCGGTGACCCCCAGGAGCTCGATAGCGCCCCCTAGCGCGTTGTGTTCCGGGACTGGCATACCGTTTAAGATGGGCACACGAAATTCAGTAGGGACGTGTATCTCAATAAGACAAACAAATGCCTCACTGCAATGTCATGTCCACGCCCAACAGGAAGTGAGATAATTGGCCTTTTGTGAAATTTGACATACAATGGAATTTGAAACACTTCTCCTACACCGTACCTCAGATGGGCTTAAATTTTGGTGAACATAATCTTAAGACGTTGGAGATGTTAAATTGCGAAGGATTTTCAAATAGGCGGTAATATGACGATACGGCGGATCGATAAATTTAGGTATTTATTGAATGGAGTTATTAGTTATGGATAGGAGTTATTTATTGAATTTGGAGTTCTGTTTAAGATAGGCGCACGAAATTCGGTAGGGACGTGTATCTCAATAAGACGAACAAACGCCTCACTGCAATGTCATGGCCACGCCCAACAGGAAGTGAGATAATTGGCATTTTGTGTGATTTTGTAATATTGGACAGACAATGGAATTTGAAACACTTCTCCTACACCGTACCTCAGATGGGCTTAAATTTTGGTGAACATAATCTTAAGACATTGGAGATGATAAATTGCGAAGGATTTTCAAATAGGCGGTAATATGACGATACGGCGGATCGATAAACTTAGGTATTTATTGAATGGGAGTTATGAATTATGAATAGGAGGTTTTTATTGAATTTGGAGTTCTTCCTCAAACTAAAACTTCACAGGGTAATGTAGATGAGGACTACCAAGATTTTCATGCCAAATAACTGGCAGTCTGACATAGCGCCCCCATATGACAGGCCAGTGAACTGTCAGAAAATGTACAGCAAATGAGCGTTTTAACACAAAGAGGATCGTGGGTGGCATACGATTTCAGCCAGACACACGAAAGTTGGTATGGGTGTGTATCTCACTAAGATGAACAAAATTGTAATTACAATGTCATGGCCACGCCCAACAGGAAGTGAGATAAAAAGACTTGTATTGAGATTTTGTGTGATAAGACATACAATGGATTTTAAAACACTCCTCCTACACCGTACATCAGATGGGCGTAAGTTTGGTGTACATGAGCTCAAGACAATGGACATGTTAAATTGCGAAGGGATTTTTGATATCTTGTAAGATGACAAAATGGCGGCCTGATGAATTTTGCTACCATTTGAAAGTGCCAAATTCAATAGGAAGTGTGTCACCACTTCATTTTGAAACATTTCTCCTACAACGTACCTCAGATGGGCTTAAATTTTGGTGAACATAATCTTAAGACGTTGGAGATGTTAATTTGCGAAGGATTTTCAAATAGGCGGTAATATGACGATACGGCGGATCGATAAACTTAGGTATTTATTGAATGGGAGTTATGAATGGGAGGTTTGTATTGAATTTGGAGTTCTTCCTCAGACTAAAACTTCACAGGGTAATGTAGATGAGGACTATCAAGATTTTCATGCCAAATAACTGGCAGTCTGACATAGCGCCCCCATATGACAGGCCAGTGAACTGTCAGAAATCTACCGCTAGCTGAGCCCCTAACAGGAAAAATTGTCCGATATGGCTTACCATTTTTGCCAGGCACACGAAATTCGGTATGGGTGTGCGTCTCAGTAAGACGAACAAACGCAGGTGCGAGGTCCCGACCAACGCCGCTTGCGGCTTTAATTATTATTATTATTATTCTTGGGACACATTTTTTAACACGCTTTTGGGCAATTTTGAGCATGTTCCCATGCTTCAAAACGAACGAAATTTTGCACGGGCATCACGTAGGGCGGCAGCTACGCCTCCAAAAAGACCCGTCCCCCGGTGACCCCCAGGAGCTTGATAGCGCCCCCTAGTGCGTTGTTTTTTGGGGCTGGCGCGTTGTCTTTCGGGGCTGGCATACCGTTTAAGATAGGCGCACGAAATTTGGTAGGGACGTATATCTCAATAAGACGAACAAACGCCTCACTGCAATGTCATGTCCACGCCCAACAGGAAGTGAGATAATTGGCCTTTTGTGTGATTTTGTGGATATTGGACATACAATGGAATTTGAAACACTTCTCCTACACCGTACCTCAGATGGGCTTAAATTTTGGTGAACATAATCTTAAGATGTTGGAGATGTTAAATTGCGAAGGATTTTCAAATAGGCGCTAATATGACAATACGGCGGATCGATAAACTTAGGTATTTATTGAATGTGAATTATGAGTTATGAATGGGAGATTTTTATTAAATTTGGAGTTCTTCCTCAGACTAAAACTTCACAGGGTAATGTACATGAGGACTACCAAGATTTTCATGCCAAATAACTGGCAGTCTGACATAGCGCCCCCATATGACAGGCCAATGAACTGTCAGAAAATGTACAGCAAATGAGCATTTTAACACAAAAAGGATCGTGGGTGGCATACGATTTCAGCCAGACACACGAAAGTTGGTATGGGTGTGTATCTCACTAAGATGAACAAAATTGTAATTACAATGTCATGGCCACGCCCAACAGGAAGTGAGATAAGAAGACTTGTATTGCGATTTTCTGTGATATGACATAGAATAGATTTTAAAACACTCCTCCTACACCGTACATCAGATGGGCGTAAAATTTGGAGTACATGAGCTCAAGACATTGGAGATGTTAAATTGCGAAGGGATTTTTGATATCTTGTAAGATGACAAAATGGCAGCCTGATTAATTTTGCTACCATTTGAAAGTGCCAAATGCAATAGGAGGTGTGTCACCACTTCATTTAGCAGACACTTCTCCTACACCGTACCTCAGATGGGCTTAAATTTTGGTGAACATAATCTTAAGACGTTGGAGATGTTAAATTGCAAAGGATTTTCAAATAGGCGGTAATATGACGATACGGCGGATCAATAAACTTAGGTATTTATTGAATGGGAGTTATGAATGGGAGATATTTATTGAATTTGGACTTCTTCCTCAGACTAAAACTTCACAGGGTAATGTAGATGAGGACTACCAAGATTTTCATGCCAAATAACTGGCAGTCTGACATAGCGCCCCTATATGACAGGCCAGTGAACTGTCAGAAAATGTACAGCAAATGAGCACTTTAACACAAAGACGATCGTGGGTGGCATACGATTTCAGCCAGACACACGAAAGTTGGTATGGGTGTGTATCTCACTAAGATGAACAAAATTGTAATTACAATGTCATGGCCACGCCCAACAGGAAGTGAGATAAGAAGACTTGTATTGAGATTTTGTGTGATATGACATAAAATGGATTTTAAAACACTCCTCCTACACCGTACATCAGATGGGCGTAAATTTTGGTGTACGTGAGCTCAAGACATTGGAGATGTTAAATTGCGAAGAGATTTTTGATATCTTGTAAGATGACAAAATGGCGGCCTGATGAATTTTGCTACCATTTGAAAGTGCCAAATTCAATAGGTGTGTCACCACTTCATTTAGCAGACACTTCTCCTACACCGTACCTCAGATGGGCTTAAATTTTGGTGAACATAATCTTAAGACGTTGGAGATGTTAAATTGCGAAGGATTTTCAAATAGGCGGTAATATGACGATACGGCGGATCGATAAACTTAGGTATTTATTGAATGCGAGTTATGAATTATGAATGGGAGATATTTATTGAATTTGGAGTTCTTCCTCAGACTAAAACTTCACAGGGTAATGTCGATGAGGACTACCAAGATTTTCATGCCATATAACTGTCAGTCTGACATAGCGCCCCCATATGACAGGCCAGGGAACTGTCAGAAATCTACCGCTAGCTGAGCCCCTAACAGGAAAAATTGTCCGATATGGCTTACCATTTTTGCCAGGCACACGAAATTCGGTATGGGTGTGCGTCTCAGTAAGTCGAACAAACGCAGGTGCGAGGTCCCGACCAACGCCGCTTGCGGCTTTAATATTATTATTCTTGTTCATACACGCTGGGGCAATTTTGAGCATGTTCCCATGCTTCAAAACGAACGAAACTTTGCACGGGCATCACAAAGTGCTGCCAGTACGACCACACAAAGTCTCGTCCCCCAGTGACCCCCAGGAGCTCGATAGCGCCCCCTAGCGCGTTGTCTTTCGGGGCTGGCGTACCGTTTAAGATAGGCGCACGAAATTCGGTAGGGACGTGTATCTCAATAAGACGAACAAACGCCTCACTGCAATGTCATGGCCACGCCCAACAGGAAGTGAGATAATTGGCCTTTTGTGTGATTTTGGGGTATTTGACTTAGAATGGAATTTGAAACACTTCTCCTACACCGTACCTCAGATGGGCTTAAATTTTGGTGAACATAATCTTAAGATGTTGGAGATGTTAAATTGCGAAGGATTTTCAAATAGGTGGTAATATGACGATACGGCGGATCGATAAAGTTAGGTATGGAATTTGAAACACTTCTCCTACACCGTACCTCAGATAGGCTTACATTTTGGTGAACATAACCTTAAGACGTTGGAGATGTTAAATTGCGAAGGATTTTCAAATAGGCGGTAATATGACGATACGGCGGATCGATAAAGTTACGTATTTATTGAATGGGAGTGATGAGTTATGAATGGGAGGTATTTGTTGCTAGGCAACGCCCTGATCAAAGGTCTTTGATCTTTGTACCTTTGATCTGATATAGCTGCAAGCAGCAATGTGGGGACAAGCATCGAAGGTTCATGTAGGCCTCAGCATGTAGGCCACATGCAGGGTCTGACAGGGTCTGACAGGGTCTGACAGGGTCTGACAGGGTCTGTTCTGACAGGGTATCTACAATGTCATGGCCACGCCCAACAGGAAGTGAGATAATTGTGCCAGGCACACGAAATTTGGTATGGCTGTGCGTCTCAGTAAGACGAACAAACGCAGGTGCGAGGTCCCGACCAACGCCGCTTGCGGCTTTAATTTTATTTTATTTTTATTTTTTTGAGGAGATAGCAACATTATAACGTGGATTAACGCTCCTAGGACCTTTAATAGAAGAGTGACCGGGTATTGGCTGGTGAATTGGTTGACACTTAATCAATTTGAAATAAAAACATAATTTTTTGGCGTAAAAAATTCATGACAGTTCCAAAAATTCTTTATAAATGTCACAAAAATACACACAAAAATATGAAGCTGCTAAAATTCTGACCATGCTAAAATAAATGATGTATTTTGCTTATAAAACATTTGGATTAGGACTGTTTTTGCCTGTTTGTGTAGCGTTAATGTGGCAGGTGTACAGTAGGAGCTTGTTTTCAGCCGCACTAGACCATGAACTCCACTCCAACATAACCCCCGCTGTTTTCTGGGCACTGAATGGAGGAAATAAAATTGCGTTTCTTCAAGACCTTCCAAGGCCTGCTTAAATAAATGTCTGTACGGTAAAAGTATATTAGAGTAACAAGCTTAAGTCGCTGGTGCTTTGACTCCGCAGCAGAAACCGTGTCGTGACCTCGGTGTGACATTCGAGGAGGAGGTTATGGGCCTTCACTCTCTGTGCTTCCCCAACACTTTAACGGTGAGCCCACAATAACAACACTAACGCTGTCACACACACTCAGCGCTTTTATGGAGCGGGTCCGGGCCCCTGGGAGCGTCAACGCGTCGCCATGGCAACGCTGACCCCTAAAGTCCCGGCTGCAACCCGAGCGCTCCTCGAGATTTATGGGTGTTTTCAGCTTGTTACAGCAGATTTATCTACACAATAAAAAAGGACAACAATCTGCAGAAATCATTAAGGGCAGCGGGAGAACAGAGTGGAACGCTGCAGTGGTTCAAGAGCAGTTGAAATGTACAGTAACTCTCAGATGATGAAGTGCACTGAGGAGAGAGAGCTTTGAACTATCAAAGGACAAGAGCAGTGGGCAGAACAAATCTAAATTATTTCTTAAATGTGCATGTATTTTTAAGTCTTTATTCTGGCAAAGTTTAAACTGATAGTAGGCTAAGTAACTCTCTGGACGAAAGTTAACTGCATGATGGAAATAGAAAGTTAAAATTATACTTTCGGACTACATTCTCCATGGAGATAGAGGCGCTTTATGCCATACTGCGAAAGATTATATCCAGAGGACCAACATTTCCATAGGAACAAGCAAGAGGAGGCCATTTTTAAGGCTAGAACCAGGTTTGTGGAGATGGAAACCCTCTCACACTAAGGATATATTACTATCCATAATTAAAAACATGTTATTATTAGGACCGAGCGCTAAAGCGTAGGGCCTATTGTTATTATTCTGTTTTTTCTTCTTCTTCTTCTTCTTCTTCTTCTTCTTCTTCTTATTATTATTATTATTATTATTAATTTTGCACAAAATTTTGCACAAAATTCAAGAATGCCAGAAAAGGAATTTAAAAATAATCTGTATTAAAGATCCCATGACATGGTACTTCTTGATGCTTTTATATGGCTCCTTAATGGTTCCCTAATACTGTAAATGAATCCTTCTTCAAAATCAACACTCAGTGCATGAGAAACAGAGATAAGATGAGAAAGAGTCATAAATATCTCTCTCAAACTCTTTATTCTGGGCGTTGTTGCTTGAATGCAAATGAGGAGAAAAGAGATGGCCAATAGTAGAGGGTGGGGGCGTGGCCAAACTCTCCGCTCTCGCTCTCAGCTGATCCATTTCCACAGAAAATAAAATTAAACCACTGCTGTTCAAAGGTCCAGAGGCTCAGATAAAGGACTTCCGAGCCTAGAAACACTCGGACGTGCCTCCAGGCAAATAAAAAAACGCATTTCGCATTGCCTAGCGCATTCGCAGTCCAAACTCTCTGGGCGTGATTTACAGAGACGCTGAGTTCAGACAGACGGGGGTGGAACTGCATTTGCATTTCTTTTTTCGATCTGACATCAATAAGGTGCCTTGTTCAAACTCGCCCGTTTGAGCTCCGGTTTTTTGTAACGCAGAAAAGGATCGCAAATGCTCAGTTTAGACATTTCGCAACTTTTAACCATGGGAGGGGGGGCCTAAACAGGGTAGGGGAGCTCACATTAACGTTCAAAAACCTCAGAAAGTGAGAATTTCATGCCATGGGACCTTTAAAAAATCTTTAAAAATGGCTCGACAGCGCCCACTGGAAAATCAAAATACATTGCGCCTATGGCTATACCCTTTATACGCGGTTGCTAGGTGACTAACAGGAAGTTGGCCATTATTATTATTATTATTATTATTATTATTATTATTATTATTACTATTATTATTATTATATATTCTTGGGCAAACAGTGTCATATTATTGCTTTAGCTAAGTCATAATCAGGAGTACTCAACTTGAGGCACAGACAAAGTAAAATTTGTCTTGTCCCAGTAAATGTATATTGTAAAATAGCTCTTATAGATCAAGCTCTTATAGTCAATATATAGTTAGAATTTTTTTTTTTTTTCCCCCATGAACTAAGTGCACTGTGAGCATGCTAGTTGTATGCTAATTGCTACCATAACCGTGATGGCAAAGTCGCTTAAAATAAAAATAATTTGTTTTTTCCCCCACATTTTAAAGAACATAAAAATCAGGTGCTCCTCCTTTTCAAACTCTTCATAATGGTAATTTAGTGGGAGAGTCAGATTTGCGACCCTTAAACACATTAAAAGTCGAGCGAGTGAGCATCAGGAGTGTTATATTTAGTGTGAATGAATGAAATGTAGTTTGTTTAGGGAGAGGTCAGTGCATATCTTTCTGTGAACATCATTACGCAGCTCATGCCCAAACCATGAACATAAACTGTCTAGACATTACACAAACCAGCGTACATGTGCAGAGGCTATCATTTTCTGACAGGTTAGATGAATCTGCACTTTGAAAAATCTGTGTGGTTTGGGCTAAGAGGTTTCATACATTATTTAAAATGTAACGGTACAAGTATTTCGTACCATATTATAATTTCAAAGATAGAAACGATAAATTGTAATTCAGAAAATGAAACCACATTGTTCCAGCTGGAAATGGGGTCAGTCTAGAGGCGCAGGCTGGGTGTTCTTGGTCACAAGTAATAGGCAAAGGATTCTTAACCAGGATCCTGGCTCACGATCCTGAGAAGGATCTCGGTCAATTTGGAGGCTTTATTTTACCATAAACACATATCGTTCTCTTCAAATAGAAGAAAAATACATTAACTCTAAGTGACGAGCAACAGTTATTCTAAACCTCAGGCTCTCCTTCGGCACTTTCCGTCGGTCCAAGAATTTTCCTTGAAAGTCGGTGATGGATCAGAAGTGAAACCGTTAGCAGAGCCCAGTGATGAAGACAGATGACATGGGCCTGGTGGTGCTGAAGTGCTAGAAGCCTACCAAACAAGCCTCGCCCGTGAGATGAGCAGAGGGGGCTGGTATCCTGGGGGCTGGATGTCTTCATTCCTCTGCACAGATGTGAGCGATCCCCTTCACATTTGCCATGGTGTGGAGCGCCGTGATGACCCGAGCAGGAGGCCAGCCCTTAAGCAGGCTTGACCGACCCTTAGTCACACACGGAGCGGTCAAGCACTGGGCAGGGGGATTTGAGATGTGACAGCATAATCAATTTCCATGATCTATGACAGTCGCCGAAAAGAAGGCTCGCTGAGAAACTGGGCAGCTGAAAGAGGAGAGGAAAACAGGAATGCTGACAAGGACTCTGGCTGCGGAGCTGTTTCTAAGCTAGTCCACGTGGGAAACCTTCCAGAATACATTACAATTATGGGATAGTTTATTGATCCCGGTGGGGACATTCACTTCTCTGAGAACAGTCAGGTTGATGGCACTACAGACAAGAACCCTGCAGCTAAACGTCTTTCCTAAACAGATTCATAAGAGTATGTGGAACATAACTATTTCTAGATGAGGAAAGCCAGCGGGACTGCAATAAAACAAATGCAATCATCTTACCAATGACAAATACTTTAAACATAGCTGAAATGGCTGCTTTTACAATATACTATACTGAGATAAGTTTGGTATCATTGCTTTAAAGGACACATTATACAGTTTTGTCCATGTTATAACATTGCTCCATCACTAAAACTGTACCTAGAATTGCATTTAGCTTAATTCATGCATGTTTCATTAATCATGTGGATAAGGTCCTCTTGCTGAGCCTCCAAAGTCACAACCTTTAATAATTTTTTTCCTGAATTGTGATGTCAAAGGTAAAAAATACAGAGGCCAGTGAGACTAATTCATGTGTCCTTTAACTAACACCTGTAATGCAATCCTACTAACTACAGAGGATAAAAAATACGCAGTGCTATCCACCTTGTAAGGTTGAAGTGCACTGTGTAATTTTTCTGGTGGAAGCCGGCATGGTTTTTATTAACGTTTTTATTGACTTAAAAGAGTGGGCTCACCTCTCCACAGAGCTGACATGTAACTTTCTATGGCGTCACCTGCTGTCTCCATTGAGATAAATAAGTGTAATGCCATACTGTGGGACATTCCAACATCGGCATGGAGAGAAGCACCCGAGCGCCTGAGAGAGTGGCAGCTGGGTATGGTAGTGCCTGCTTTTTTTTCTAAACAACTTCCTTTTAATCTTGTTTGTTTGCACTTTAAAATTTTATTTTATTGTATTTTATACTTTATTACTACTTTTCTATTTAATTTTGATTTGTACATAAACATTTATTATCATTATTTTTATTTTTATAATTATGTCTCATCTGACACTGGCCTATTGCTCTTTGGTTCCATCTATTTTTTTAACCTCTGTTAGATATTAGATACAGTGGTCCAGAGCGAGACCAGACCGGGACCAGACCGGGATTAGACCAGGACTAACCCATGAGGACCAGACCGGGACCAGACCGGGACCAGACCGGGACTAGACCGGAACTAGACCAGGACTAAACCAGGACTAAACGTGGACTAAACCAGGTCTAAACCAGGACTAAACCAGGTCTAAACCAGATCTAAACCAGGTCTAAACCAGGTCTAAAACTGGACTAAACCAGGACTAGACCAGGTCTAAACCTGGACTTAACCAGGACTAGACCAGGTCTAAACCTGGACTTAACCAGGAGTAGACCAGGTCTAAACCAGGATTAAACCACCACTCTTTGCCTTGTTTTGTGCGGCTCTTGTGCGTTTTCTCTTCAGGGCTCGGACTGCGTCGCTGGACGCGGTCCTGAGAGGGAGGCACGGTCCGGACACTGCCTCGGTCTCGAGCTCGCAGCCCCGGGTGGGACGCTGGTCATGTTTCTCTATGGATTTGACAACGATCAGTGGGTGCACGTGTCCGCACCCCCCCCCCACGCTTCACTATTAATACATTTTGTTGAAAATCTATGAAAGTTTGAGTGTTTAAACAAGAGAGAAATGTAAGAAAATGTTAATTCCAGTCTGAGAAAAGTGTATAATGTGTGTGGTGAGGCGTTTACAGCCTTAAAACATGTAGAATAATTATAAAATATAAAGTTGTCCTACTTCGCGGATTTCACTTATTGCGGGATATTTCTGGAATAAACGAGGGACCACTGTATTATATTTGATGAGTGAGCTACTGTACCCAAAACAATTTCCCTTGTGGATCAATAAAGTTTGTCTAAATCTAAAGTCTAAGCCCACCTAAAGTTGCACTGTGCATCTTTAACCTGACCCATACTTAAATGTTGATAGAGCTCCCTGCCCAGAACAGCAGGGTTTGAGCAAGAGTACCTCTGAAGCACCCAGAAGGAATCTAGACACAGAATGGGTAACCAGTGAGTGACAATTATGGAATTCGTGAACCCAGTTACAGTTGCTACAATAATCAACATGAAGTTATTCAAAACATTGTTCTTTTTTTTAACAGTGCTCTCTAAAGCAGAGCATACCTGAGGATTACAGGTGGCTATCATCATCTCGTAGGCTAGATCTTTCAACTACAGATGTTACAGTCAGCCTTGGCACACATTCAAGTCCGAGCTAGTTTTTATTCCATACGTGCTATTGAGTCAGACATCTGAGTAAGAACACGTTGGCCGTGAACCGTGTTAAACTTGTAAATCCAGGCGCTTTATGATTTCGCTGTGATTTCTGCGTAAATGGGGAAAACCTGCGAAACTCGTATCTATGAATCCATCACCTATCATCAGACGCAAAATCTTACGATTAAAAGCATGCTATCTGCAAATGACTATTCTGAGGTTGAAGTTGGAGAAATCGTCATTCTCCGGTTGAACTTCAGTGCTAACTCAAGGTCACTCTGGAGTTCTGCTGGTGAATGACTCTAACAGCTGACTCTGCAGATGTGAGCTTTTGTCGCTGTGGAGAAATGTCGCGACTCATAAACGCCATTCTGAGAAACCGAATCTACTCTCTCTCTCTTCCCGACGCACATTCTGCACACGGTTTGTCCGCTGACCTTTACAGCCCAGAGAAAAGGATCACGTATAAAAGTAAAATGGAAAAACAGACCAGGGAAAAGGTCTGAGGTTTCCAGGTTACCAAATGTTTTCATGACAATTGTTTTATACTTTTTTACTGCAAATAATATGGTAACGCTTTATATTAAAGGGACAGTGTGTAAGATTTTTACCCGTTAATTACTGAAATTGAAGATACCCATTCAAAAATACATTGTTTTCCAAGCCTTTTCACTTCCATCATGAAATCAAAGTATTCTTTTGGACTTAGATATAGTCACATAAAAGGGGGATCTTCCCCATGCAGAGGCAGCCATTTTGAATACGAGAGCCGCAGAAGGACATTTGGGCTCCACCTTCACCTTCGGCAAGGCTCGTGGTTTTGGGTAAACAACACAAGCATGCTGCCGGATCACACGTCGTAATGGATCTAACACGTGTTTTGGACTAAATTGTTTTACTGGATTTTATTCGCTGGATCCTTACGGACAAATTGAGAGCAAGTTTATGGTGAAATACAGAGTTTGACCTGTGCAAAGCATTCTAAGGTAAGCTAACCTCGTTTTGTGCTTTTCCGTATAAAAGCCCCATGTGCTCGGGGAGTGATTGTTTTGCAGGGAAATGAATTGCATAGTCAAAAAGAGGAGACTGTAAGGTTTCATTTGATGTGTAGAGTGTCATGGTACATGATCGGGAATGTGTGTTTTCATGAGAAAAGAAAAAAAAAAAAAAACGGGACCGCGTTTTATTTATACAGTAGCGCCCGGGTGACCCTCGAGGTCTGCCGTAGCTAAAACAGAAAGTGCAATAGCACCATACACCTATGCGCCACGAATCCTACACACTGGGGCTTTAAGGTCCTGTAATAAGCATTAATAGTCAATAATTAGAAGGTAATAAGGCCCTTATAAGTGCATATAAGATGCTTATTGACATTAGTATGTGTTTATAAGACTATATAAGTATTAATAGTCTCATTATAATATAGTTAGTTAACAAATTTCTTATAAATCTATTTTAGTCTGCTATTAACTATATTATAATGATATATGCACTTATATTTACCTTATATTACCTTCTAATTATTGACTATTAATGCTTATTACAGGACCTTAATATAAAGCGCTACTAATAATATACATTTTCCTCCTAATACATACACCATAGTAACCTCTATGGACATTCATTCCTTCAAACATGTTATATCTTATTTAAAGCTACAATACGTTCATTTATTTTCTTTTTCTTTTTCACTTGAAGATTGCAGATGTGAAATCTTCTCCGCCTTCCCCTCATCTGGTCTTTGTTCACCTGTGGTCTTTGGTCTTGTTCTGTCAGGATAAAAACAGAAAGATTGGGAGAATACAACAGGGGCTGGCTAATATTCATATAATTATATCATAATTAATATAATTATATGACATAATTATATCTAATTGTTAACAATTCGTTGATGTGTGAATCCCTCAGTCGTCCAGGTAAAATCCATGGCAAAAGGACAAATTCAAAATTCATTTGTTCATTTGAACAGGCTTATCTAACAGAAACTGTAAACAAGTAGGTGTGGTAGTTTTATAGTAATTTCATTGTAGTTAGCTCCTCCCTTCAGACAGATATAGGCAGTGTCCACCAGCGTCTGACCAGAACTGAAGAAGCAGCTTGGGCTGCGAAACATTCAACCAAATAAACTTTTATCCAGTCGACAAATTGAATTTCTCCTTTTGCCAAGTAGTTGATGGTTCAATGTCTGCTCCAAACACCAGCCCAAGGGTCTTCATACAAGTTGTCAACTGGATGGTTGATGATTGAATCCCCACGCTGCAGTTTCTTGCAGGTTTTTCTGAAAATAATTTCAGCTTGCTGAGAACAGGAATGTATTTATGGATGGGAATAGGTTAAAGTTATTTCCTGTTTGAGGGCCACTATTGTTAATTCAGTTCATTTAATTGCAATGACATCATCATTAATAAAATAAATAAATAAATAAACCAGTTTGCAATTGTGTGTATATATATATATATATATATATATATATATATATATATATATATATATATCTCAAACTGATTTGATACTAGCAGCATATTCCACATAATGCACATTTTAGAATGACATTTACAGTCATAAGTAAATGCCTGCTTAGTCAACCTTGGTTTGTTTGTCAGCCTCCCAAGGTCATGGTCTTGGCCTGTTAGCAGACCACGGCGACCCCAGTGCTAAACATGGATCACGCTGGCTCAGGTGGGAGTGGAGGGGGGGGTCACCCTGTCTGTCTCCCCCCAGGCCAAGAGGAGCCAGGCCTCTGTGCCCAGACGCCCGCTGACCCCCGTGGAGACAGCCTCGCGTCGGGTTGCTGCAGGGGCTCTTTGAAAAGGCCTGGGCTCGCTTGAGTGATGTGCCATATGGAGCCCAGTGCCATCCAGGAACCCCCCGCTGGGACAGGCATGGGGCGTGGGAGGCAGCGACCATGTAGTCCTGATCCAGCCCAAATATGTACTAACACAACTACATGCTGTCGTTCACTGTGCAGGCTGGAGCAGGATTTCCCTCTTCACATTACACACATAGAGATCATCATTCTGTTCTGGCATAAACTTGGCACACAGCTGAACTGGCAAAAAGAAGGCAGATAGAGCATTTATTTGAATTTCTTTACGGGTAAAGGTATCAGGCTGATTGGCTGACCAACCTGAACAGACTGGTATATACAGTAATGCTTCGATTCTAAACAAAAACAAACAAAAAACTATACTATAGTCCAGGGGTCGGCAACCCACGGCTCCGGAGCCACATGCGGCTCTTTGATCCCTCTGATGCGGCTCAGTACAGCGGTCCCTCGTTTATCACGGGGGTTACGTTCTAAAAATTACCCACGACAAGCGAAATCTGCGAAGTCGTCAGCTTTATATTTTACAATTATTCTCCATGTTTTAAGGCTGTAAACGCCTCACCACACACATTCTACACTTTTCTGAGACTGGAATTAACGTTTTCTCACATTTCTCTCTTGTTTAAACACTCAAACGTTCGTAGATTTTCAACAAAAAAGCACAGTATTAGAGAACGAAACCAAAGTGTATTTCGTGTGCATTTCACAGTTTTTATGACCGCTTCACTGTGGCGGGTTTTGTCGGGGAGAAAACTTGCAAACAAACAGCACTTCAGAGTCACACTGCGATCGAACATTTATATAAATCTGACAAACTGAACACATTCTGTACAGGAGACACGGAGGAGAATGACTGATGAATCAGCAAAGGTCTAGAGTCCCTTAGCCAATCAGGACGCAGAAATGTGCGTTGATACACTATAAAAAAAATTTGAATAAAAAAATCTGCGAAACAGCGAGGCCACGAGAAGTGAACCACGATATAGCGAGGGACCACTGTATTTAATTAATATATATTTTATTTTAGTTCATTCATTTTCAAAATGCAATTCTATGGCACAAAGGCAAAAAAGCCGTTATATGCAGCGTTATTACATTTTAAATTTCAAAAGGGTTTTGTGGCTCCCAGTGTTTTCTTTACTGTGTGAAACGGGTCCAAATGGCTCTTTGAGTGGTAGAGGTTGCCGACCCCTGATTTAGTCAATTGAACATTCATCCAAAAGATATCCAGGTAGAGCCGTGCAATTTAGATGCCATATCTTGCCGTGGTGGTAATGCTAACAACAACTAGCATTACTTCACTGTTATATTCTTGTATTCTTGTAAATGTGTTAATTTAAAGGAAAAGTAATGTTTTTTTACAATCTGAGCCTTCTTTCGGCACTAAAACAAGTAGTTTTACTCACCCATAGCAGTTTGGTGTCAATTGGAGCAGTATCGCAGAACTTATGTTGAGCCGTTCTGTTCTACCAATGATCCCGTATCCGTTAGCGTGAGTGCTCGGGGCATTACTTTGCGGTCTCCAAATAACACAAACTTTAGCACTTTTCAAATCACAGAAGATCGCTGTGTCAGGGTAGACTTTTAGTGGATTCCAAAACGGCCTGAAACCCGATATCCAGCTATAGTTTCATTTGATGACGTCATCAGAGAGGACAGTGCGCATGCGTGAACTCAGCTGTTTTGTAAACACCGCTAGTCCGAAAGAAGCTAACACCGCTCTGAACTTTACTTTTCTGTTGCGATATCGGGTTTCAGGCCGTTTTGGAATCTACTAAAAGTCTAACCTGACACAGCGATCTTCTGTGATTTGAAAAGTGCTAAAGTTTGTGTTATTTGGAGAGCGCAAATCAGTGCCCCGAGCACTCACGCTAACGGATACGGGATCATTAGTAGAACAGAACGGCTACAACATAAGTTCTGCGATACTGCTCCAATTGACACCAAACTGCTATGGGTGAGTAAAACTACTTGTTTTATTGCTGAAAGAAGGCTCAGATTGTAAAAAAAAAAAAAAAACATAACTTTTCCTTTAAGTTCTCTACTTTATTTTATTCTATTTTATTCCGCTCCAAGTACCGAAGCAATTTCCTAATGTTGTGAACATGTTCAAATATATGGCAATAAAACCTTTCTGATTTTGATTCTGATTCCCGGCTTGCAAATGCTAAAAGCCATAAATAAAAAGAGGCAGGAAGTACAAAGTGTACAACAGCACAATCTGTTGTTGGCTAAAACAAACTTTACTTTGGCCTACATCCTCTTTAAGTGTCGCTCCACATGCAATTTGTATTCAAAAATGCATTCCATTTCTCTAATTAGCTATATAATTATGTTTTGTGCTTCAGTGGTCACTATACTTTTGTAAGATAATATTTTACTATAAGAATTTTGTTTCACCCATAAACAGAATAACTACAGCGTTACTGGCATTTCAAAATACATTCCACATTTTGCACATTGACACTGCGCAAAATGTTAGCAAACGCAATTAGCACTCATAATGAAATGACAAAAAGAAGATGTCATCCTCATTCTATGGAGCGTGAATGAACTCGACAAGTAAGACGTGTGTAATTGTCGCATGTTACGTGAGGAATGTAGAAACCAAATACAGAAATAGATAGTGCAAGCAAACAGGAGTTTAAAGACATTCTGGGGCTGATAAAACAAAGCTCATGTGATATGCTGCTTATCATGACAGCTCAATGACAGACTAAATACTCAAGCAAGGCCAAATATTTCCATCTGTGTAAAAAGTGAATATCCAAACAAACTCCATGGATTCAGATGGGGAATGTGTAAAGACAAATTAACACAAAAGAGAACAAAACGTCAGCGTTGATGGTATGTCCTTCATGCTCATTGTCAGGTGCATTAGAGGGTCTGCAATGTTAACGTGAAATGCTCATTACTGACTGAAAATGCACACACTTTGAAGCCTGTATATCCTTGGGTTTCACAAAGTTGAAAAGTTAGGACCATCACTATGACAACAATTAATATAGTAATACAGTGGTCCCTCGTTTATCGCGGGGGTTAGGTTCCAAAAATAACCCGCAATAAGTGAAATCCGCGAAGTAGGACAACTTTATATTTTACACTTATTCTACATGTTTTAAGGCTGTAAACGCCTTAAAACACTGGAATTAACGTTTTCTCACATTTCTCTCTCGTTTAAACACTCAAACTTTCGTAGATTTTCAACAAAATGTATTAATAGTGAAGCGTGGGGGGGACACGGCTCCGGGAGCCCCGCCGGACGCATTAGGGGAGCGGAGACATGAGTCACTGGATCCACAGGAAGCACCGCGCTCATCCAACGGCACTGCCACGTTCCGGGACGCGACGCGCACCGACCCCTCGGCGGCACGGTGGCTGAGTGGCTAGCACTCATGCTTCACAGCAAGAAGGTTCTGGGTTCGATCCCCGGGTCGCCTGGGCCTTTCTGTGTGGAGTTTGCATGTTCTCCCCATGTCTGGATGGGTTTCCTCCGGGCACTCTGGTTTCCCCCATCAACCCAAAACATGCACCATAGGTACCTCCAGCTGAGGTCCTGACCAAACTGAAGCAAGAAGATCATGGAGATGGTCCCCGGGCACAGTCATGTGCTGCCCACTGCTCCTAGTAACAGGATGGGTTAAATGCAGAGAAGAATTTCTCCAGTGTGAGATCAATAAAGTTGCACGTGCACCCTTCATCGTGGTCAAATCCGTGACAGAGCAGCACGACCGGTGCGAGGCCGGGGCTGCACGAGATCGAACCACGGCACCCGTGCCATACCAAGGACCATGCCTTCCCCTCAGGACCGCGTCCTCGCAGCCCGAGCCACAAACCGAACACGCACAAATGAACGCAAGAGCCGCACGAAATCAGCAAAGAGCAGCACGGAGTGATTTAATCCTGGTTTAGACCTGGTCTAGTCCCGGTTTAGTCCAGGTCTAGACCTGGTCCAGTCCTGGTTTAGTCCAGGACCAGTCCAGGTTTAGACCTGATTTAGACCTAGTCTTGACCTGGTCTAGTCCTGGTCCCCCTGCATCCCCCATCTATAACATCAATCGGCAAAGCTCTACAGTCTCTTAGCCAATCAGGACGCAGAACACAATGTTACACTATTTTTTTTTTTTTTTAATCCATGAAACAGCGAGGCCGCGAACAGTGAACCGCGATAGAGCGAGGGACCACTGTAATTCATCACAAAATATTATAACATTTGAGTAATCAACCGTCCTCAAAATGGCACCGTCTCACTTCATTCAGGGATCCAGAAAAGACACTTCTTCAACACTTACTAATGTTAGTGTGGTCAGTGATGCATCTACCGTAGTCCAGATAAGTCTGACCATAGACTGTATGTGTGTAAATGGACATAGCTGTTCAGTTAGCCGCCGTGTTCCTGATAGGAAGTGTGCATGGGGTGTGTGCTCCATCGACTCCAGTTGAAAAACCGTCACCCTTTTCTCTGTAACTCCTGCAATAAGAGTCGTCATTTTGGTCTTAAAATATATGTATTAACCCGCTCTACATGCTCCTGGTGTTTTTATTGCTAGAGCTGAATGTCATGGGCAATCTCGCACTCCTTTAGTCCACTTCTTTATACTGTCTATGAGTGAATAAATGAAAGACTGATACAATAGGAGCAGTACCAGAGTCTCAAAAACATGAAAAACCAAACTACTTAATTTTGAGCAATTTGCAGCGGTCCAAATGTATTCCTTTCTTATTATATGTGTTCCGAGTATCCTTATTCACCGCTATGATTTTTCAATTTTCAACTTTCAGAGGCCAGAGTGGAGTTTTTCCGTTAGATAATCAGGGAAACAAGTGAGTTATGTCTGCATTAAAACAAATGTCGCTGCATAAAAGGAAGGAAAAAAAAAGAAAAAATATGACAAGGGACTGAAAAACATCGCATTTAGTTTAAAGTAGAAAGGCGAGAGTCAAAAAAAGAAGAAAGTTTCTATCGTCAGTAACAGGCTATTTGAACTTTGACCATAATTATAACATTATGCTTGTAGTGACACAACCTCCTCACTCTTTTATCACAACGGGCTAATTTCCAAACCAAATCAAGAAGCTGATTTGATCTTCTATTTTTATTTTTTCATTCACTGATTACTATGTCATCTTCAAAAGGTTTACTATCAAGGCTACTCAACAAGCACACTCAACACGATCCGTCCAACGTCCAAACCTCAGATCCACGGCCAACTTCAAAACACCTGCCTGTTAACTCAACTATTAGCATATTGTTTCACTGCATACTTAGCTTTATTGCACAATTGTATTAGCATATTAAACGTGCACTGTAACATTTGTGGTGTATTTTCTTCCAACTGCTTGTTTCCATGGATATTTTATTGCTTTTAATGGAATCTTTGCACAGTTTGACATTAAAGGAAAAGTAACGTTTTTTTTTACAATCTGAGCCTTCTTTCGGCAATAAAACAAGTAGTTTTACTCACCCATAGCAGTTTGGTGTCAATTGGAGCAGTATCGCAGAAGTTATGTTGGAGCCGTTCTGTTCTACCAATGATCCCGTATCCGTTAGCGTGAGTGCTCGTATCATATGCTCGGGGCATTACTTTGCGCTCTCCAAATAACACAAACTTTAGCACTTTTCAAATCACAGAAGATCGCTGTGTCAGGGTAGACTTTTAGTGGATTCCAAAACGGCCTGAAACCCGATATCCAGCTATAGTTTCATTTGATGACGTCATCAGAGAGGACAGTGCGCATGCGTGAACTCAGCTGTTTTGTAAACACCGCTAGTCCGAAAGAAGCTAACACCGCTCTGAACTTTACTTTTCTGTTGCGATATCGGGTTTCAGGCCGTTTTGGAATCTACTAAAAGTCTACCCTGACACAGCGATCTTCTGTGATTTGAAAAGTGCTAAAGTTTGTGTTATTTGGACACCGCAAATCAGTGCCCCGAGCACTCACGCTAACGGATACGGGATCATTAGTAGAACAGAACGGCTCAACATAAGTTCTGTGATACTGCTCCAATTGACACCAAACTGCTATGGGTGAGTAAAACTACTTGTTTTATTGCCGAAAGAAGGCTCAGATTGTAAAAAAACGTTAATTTTCCTTTAAAGGTCCCATGGCATGAAATTTTCACTTTTTGAGGTTTTAGAAAGTTAATGTGAGCTCTCCTACCCTGTTTAGCCCCCCCATGGTTAAAATTTGCGAAATGTCTAAACTGAGCATTTGCGATCCCTTTCTGCGTTAGAAAAAAATCAGAGCTCAAACGGGCGATTTTGAACAAGGAAACTTATTGACCTCAGCTCGAAAAAAGAAATGCAAATGCAGTTCCACCCCCGTCTGTCTGTACTCAGCGTCTCTGTAAATCACGCCCAGAGAGTTTGGACTGTGGAGGAGCTACGCAATGCGAAATGTGTTTTTTTATTTGCCTGGAGGAACTTGCGAGTGTTTCTAGGCTCGGAAGTCCTTTATCTGAGCCTGTGGATATCTGAAACAGCAGTGGTTTAATTTTATTTTCTGTGGAAATGTGTTTATTTTTCAATGGAACGCTTCTCATCTCTCCCTCCGTGCAAAAGCACGGAAGTGGGTCAGAGCGCACAGGCACAGCTGAAAAGGAAAGAGTGGAGAGTTTGGCCACGCCCCCACCCGCTACTATAGGCCATCTCTGTCCTCCTCATTTGCATTCAAGCAACAACGCCCATAATGGAGTGTTCCAGAGTGACATTTATGACTCTTTCTCATCTTATCTCTGTTTCTCATGCACTGAGTGTTGATTTTGGAGAAGGATTCATTTACAGTATTAGGGAACCATTAAGGAGCCATATAAAAGCATCAAGAAGTACCATGTCATGGGACCTTTAAAGGCGACATTAAAGGTGCACTGTGTAACTTTTCCGGTGGAGGATCCGACATCTGCTCATCTCCATGGGAATATTACTGTCTTGGATTAATTATTCTAATCTAATTGATAATCACAATGAAGACAGGTTAATGGTCAGATCTATTGAGAAGCCACAATACACGTGTTTTTGATCAAGAAACATCTGTAATTGAACAAATCCAATTGAGATATCTTTAATGCCCTAATGGGGAACATTTCAGGCAAAGAAACAACATATTTTGACATCAAGAGCAGCTTAACCCTTTCGCTTTCGCTATTTAAAAAGTAACACCATCACTTTTGCTGGGTAATTTTTACCCGATATAATATACCCAACAAAAAGTCATGAAAAAGAAATCAAAATATGACAGTGTTTTTTTATTTTATTTTCAACTGTGATATGTGTAACAAAATGGAAAAAACAACAACAACAAAAAACAGAGGAAGACCTTAAAAACATGCTCCAAAATTACTGAAAAATTAGGAATTAGAGAACAAAAAATTCCTTAAAAAATAAATAAATAAATAAAAAATAATAATACTAGAAACTTGGTCTTTGGCCCCCCCCATTCCTGGGACATGTGAGACTTCCCTGGTGAAGCACAGACTCCTCGACACACGAACAGTTACAGGAGAGAGGAACAAAAAATAGTATTTTTTCAATGGGTAAAAATGACCAGTTGACTAAAATATTGTTTTCACCATAAGAATTCCCTTTGAAATCACCACTTTGTGATATTTATTCATAACCACTGCACTAAATAAGGACAGATACACATTCCAGGACCACTCTTACTTACCTATTACATCCTCTTACATTAAATTCATTACATTCTTAGAAGAAGAAGAAGTGACTTTATTGATCTCACACAGGAGAAATTCTTCTCTGCATTTAACCCATCCTGTTATTAGGAGCAGTGGGCAGCACATTACTGCGCCCGGGGACCAACTCCATGATCTTCTTGCTTTGGTTTGGCCAGGACCTCAGCTGGAGGATTTTACCTATGGTGCATGTTTTGGTGCATTCCTCTTTCACTGTTGCCGGGTGAAAATCACCTGAAAGTCTGTAGGAAAAAGTGGGCTTTGGGGTAGGGAAACACACCTTCAAAGATGTCAAAAACAATGGTGAAGCTACAGGGACTCATGACACTCAGAAAAATGCAACATATTGAAAATCATGTAAATACTGAAAACCCGGCAATAGTGCTCTAGGGTTAAACCAGGGGTGTCCAAACTTTTTTCATCAAGGGCCACATATCTAAACACAGATGAAGCAGAGGGCTGATCGAGGGCCATAGACTGGTGCTCAGGACAGTCAATAATTGATATATGCATGTTTAACACGTTAGAATCAGTCCTTTATTCGTGCTAAGAGCCTTAAAATGACACAATAAATATTAAATATTGTCTTATCAAGGTAGATTTTCAAAAAACTTGCAGTCAAAAGTTCTGCTCAAGGTAATTTGTGGGCATACCTGCCTGTCAAAGCCTGATCTCGTCAGATCTCAGAAGCTAAGCAAGGCAGGGCCTGGTTAGTACTTGGATGGGAGACCAGTGGGAATTCCAGGTGCCACAGGGGAACGCTAGTCGCAAAAACTGTCATTGTGTCCTTAGGCAAGACACTTCACACATTGCCTAGTATGAAAGTGGAGCGTGCGTGAGTGTTGGAGGTGGTCGGAGGGGCCGATGGCGCAGATTGGCAGCCTCGCTTCCATCAGTCTGCTACAAAAAAAGTAGCTTGCCACCACCAAGTGTGGAGTGGATGAACAATGAACTGTAAAGCGCTTTGGGTGTCATGAAAGGCGCTATATAAATGCTATGAATTATTATTATTATTTTTTTTTTAAGATGCGTGAAAAGTCCCTCAGTCGTCCAGGTAGAATCCATGATCAAAGGAGAAGTTCAATTTGTCAACTGGACAAAGTTTGTTTGGTTGAAAACGTTTCGCCGCTCATCCGAGAGGCTTCGTCAGCTCTGGCCCTCATGCTGGTTCGACCCTGTTTATATCTAGCTGCAAGGGAGGAGCTAACTACCCTGAACAAAGCTCTGAACCCATCCCACGCCAGAGAAATTTGAAATACAAAGAGACAGATTAGTTGATAGTTTCAGAGCTATTTCAGTGTAGTGAGCGCCGCCTATGGCTGATAGATATGCTAATACAAGACGCCAGAGGAATTCGTAAAACAAAAGAGAGTAGCGGGGATAGGTTCAGAGCTTTGTTCAGGGTAGTTAGCTCCTCCCTTGCAGCTAGATATAAACAGGGTCGAACCAGCATGAGGGCCAGAGCTGACGAAGCCTCTCGGATGAGCGGCGAAACGTTTTCAACCAAACAAACTTTGTCCAGTTGACAAATTGAACTTCTCCTTTGATCATTATTATTATTATTAATTGAGGCCAATTCACCTGGAACAAAAATTTGTCTGTGGGCCACATTTAGCCCACGGGCCATAGTTTGGACATGCTTGGGTTAAACAGTATATTTGAACTGGGGCGAGACCAATTTTGCTCAAATACATGGAAAAACATTGGTTACAGAAGCTTTAATGGTATACTGTAGATTGCAGAACATTTCAGGCAAAGCTACACTCAAAGAGAACAGCCGAAATGTTACATAGTGCACCTTTAACTAGAAGAACACATGTTACCATAAGAGGAGCTTTTTCTATAAAGCACAGACATATCTTTTAAACTTTCTGCACCTGCACCACATCAAGCGCCCTATCCAAACAAATTGAAGCATCATGACCATCTGAACATAAAACTCCAGGCAGTCCAAACGGCCTATGGATATCAAAACCAGCTGACATGCGAGAAATACTCCACGGTTTCTCTTAAGTGGGTTTTCTACTGATTTATTTAGACCTGATAACAAGAATCGTAAAGCCATTTCAAGCCACCACCGCGCCTTCCCTCTCCCCAGCCGCTTCCACCACCTTCAAAAACAGTCGCTGCTACCGCTCGGAGTGGAAACCTTTCACCGCGGTTGTAAATCTCCATGCCCAATGTGATCTTTCATATAGATTTTTTTTTTTTTTGTATTTTCTTTGAACGTTTCTTGCAACCAGAGGAAAGCCTGGAAGATTTGAGAGAAGACAGATGGGTTAAGTGAGCATAATCATTTTACGGACACTAATTTGCTCGCATAATGCCGGCGTCGTCACTGTCAGATGTTGTGGTTGAACACTTGTTTCGGATAAAGATGTTGGGAATCCCCTTGGAATTTCTAGTTTCCATATGTGTCTTTTCGCAAAGGCTTGGATTTTATTTTGTTTTTTTTTTATTCGTCTTCCCATCTGGTCGTTTTGAGGTCAAACATTACTTTCACTTAACGTCGACAAAAGCAACATTTTTAAGGCGTCGAGCGCGGGGAACATTTGCAAACATTCAACTGCGCAAGAATAGAAATGAACAGGCTAATAATCCCGAAGCCTATCGCATTTCAAAGTGGCCTAATCCAACTTTCAAATGAGCAGAACTGAGCACGCTGTCAAATTGGAATTAGCAGAAAGACTTTGTTGTTGCCATTCTCAACCTGCGTAATCATTACTCACAAAGATCTGTGCTTTATTAGGCCCGCTAAAGCCTAAACAGCATGTGTTTTCTTGCTCTCTGAAGACCAATGAATATCAAATTCTGGACTCCAAGATACATAATTTGTGAGGTTATGATATACTTTATAGAAATTTGACCTCTGCATTTGACCGATCATTCGATGCTGATGGGACTGTTTGTCAAGAGCATCGACGCCAAATCTTGAGGCTTGGTCAGGACTACATTAGAATTTGAACTATTGTGCATGTTTTAGGTTAATAGGAGACACTCAGACACAGATAGAAACGTGCAATCTCCACAAATTTATTTTTTTTATTATTTATTTGTTTATTTGGAAGGGACAATGCATATTAATGAACGCACAATTTGTATAAGATCACACAAACCGACGTAAATATGCCGGATTTAGCACAGCGCTAATTTCCATCCGCAGTCCCAGACATAAAGATATAGACAGACATACAACAAAAAATATGTTGCAGTTGCAGACATTAGACAATTTAGTACATGTGTTATGATCACAAACATAAACACAATTTAGTGTCTATACAATAGTAGCATATAATTCAATAAATTACAGTAAATAAATGCCTGGTGGCCTGGGAGGCGAACACAGAACCTTTTCGCTGTGAGTGTTTAAAGATGCACCGAGTAACTTTTTTGGAGATGTTATTGCTTGTTGTGGTTGCTGTTTTGCATTCTTTTTTATTTTTTTTTTTGCATAAAATTTACTATACTATATTATGTGCAATACAAAATTCATTTGAGCAGTATTACCACCTGTGAAATACTCTACTTACACCTTACAGTCATACCTCACCTTACGAAAGACCCAAATAACGGATAATCCAAGTTACGAAACCCCTTTACGTAAAATCTTCGTCTCTGAATACGAAAGAAAGTTCAAGTTACGAAACGCGAAATCTGAAAAATTCAAATAATGCGCGCTCGGCTTCGCAGCCGCCCGAATCCCCCGAAATGTAAATACACTTGTAAATACACTATCCCAACACCCCGCTGGCCTCCCATTGACTTTTAGAGCTTTGCATGGCCAGGCTCCCTCATACATCAGGGATATGATCCAGCCTTACTCCCCTGTGAGGGCTCTGAGGTCTGTGGATCAGAATTTACTGATGGTTCCACGCACGCGTTTTCGGACCAGAGGAGATCGATCCTTCCAGGCTGTTGCTCCTCGGCTCTGGAACGATCTTCCACTCTCTCTGCGTTCAGTTGAGTCTGTTGACGCTTTTAAAAGCCAACTTAAGACCTTCTTTTTTGTGCAAGCTTTTGGTTAGTGTTTCTGGGCTGCTGTGATTTTATGTTGCCTTGATCTTAATCACTGTCTCCACCTTTTATATTTGTATTTTGTATATTTTGTATTTTAAGTCTTGTTGTGAAGCACCTTGTGGCTCTTGTCTGTGACAGGTGCTATATAAATACAATTTTACTTACTTCCTTACTTAGGAACGAATCCTTTTACATTGTGACTCTACTTACGGAGGAACGAATTAATTTCGTAAGGTGAGGTATGACTGTATTTAATCCTACCTGTACCTTTGTATTTTATTATATTTTATTACATATTGTTTCTTATATTGTTTACTTTTTCCCTTGTATTTTTATTGCATGCTATTAGTACTTCTCAACTCTCTTAGTGAGTCAACGGTTCTTCTGATCCTAGGCATTTCATTGCGTTATTGACCTGGTGTTGATCCTGCATATGACAAATAAACAATCTTGAATCTTAAATTGATATAGCATTTATTCAGTTGGAGTTAGTTGCTTATTAACATGCATTCTGTGACTGGATCTGTACCCTGGCCTGGTTGTATCACCTGCTTGTTTAAATTTAAAGTGAATATTCGTACGCCGTTTTCCTCTGTTAGTGGAACTATACTTGATTTGAAGCTACTAACACATATCTGACACTGTTAATATGGAGGGAAGTGTTCAGGACAAAATATAGACGTCGAATGGGGCCCACTCTTGTTTGCTCAGGCAGCTGTGTGCCTACAAAAACTCTACAGTAACATGACACACTTAACAGCAGTCTAACCAAGGTCATAAAGAAAGTCAAGGTGTTAAACAGGTGCAGAAATAGACAAAAGACCCCAGACCTGCAGTAGTGAGGTGGAGAGAGAGCTATGCGAGGACAGAGACATACGAGTGGACAAGCCTTCGACCTCTGGAGCCGTGCTGGACCGTGCTGTCATAAATTACCAGTCGTTAAGAATGTGGACATA
The DNA here is from genome assembly GCA_036785185.1 of Paratrypauchen microcephalus. Taxonomy (NCBI): domain Eukaryota; kingdom Metazoa; phylum Chordata; class Actinopteri; order Gobiiformes; family Gobiidae; genus Paratrypauchen; species Paratrypauchen microcephalus. The sequence goes on along the minus strand of JAVJIX010000053.1, from coordinate 2,919,450 downwards.
TCTTGGCACGCACTTCAAAAGCGCTGCTGGGCCGTGGCTGTTAGCTGCACATTTGGCGTGGAGTCGGGGCAGGTTGCGATCCAGCTGCTCCTTCATGCTCACACATCTGGCTGGCAGCGTCTTGGCTCAAATTGAGACTTGGTGTCTCCTGAAGTTTTCTCGTGACATCTTTATGAACACTTGCTGTTACCCATCTCGGCACCCAGCCACTTTCTGGCCCACTGCCCTGTAATAAACTTCAGTATTGACACCCCTGACTCGCAGGGTTTCCCATCCAACGCTCTTCCCAGCCACGGGGAGACCCTAACGTGAAACATGTGAGATACTTCACCCATATTCAGTACAATAGTTTTATGAAGGTCTGAGAAAACTTTACTTTTTTGTTGCACAGGTGTAGTAGTAGTGTCTTATAAGAGAGAAGTAATGCTAAGTAAATTCCGTGTTTTACATTGTTGTAGAATATACTGAAGTAGCGGAGAAGCTAAACTTTATTTATTTTTATTTATTCATTTATTTGGAAGGGACAATGCATATTAATGAACGCACAATTTGTATAAGATCACACAAACCGACGTAAATATGCCGGATTTAGCACAGTGCTAATTTCCATCCGCAGTCCCAGACATAAAGATATAGACAGACATACAATAGAAAATATGTTGCAGTTGCAGACATTAGACAATTTAGTACATGTGTTATGATCACAAACATAAAAATAATTTAGTATCTATACAATAGTAGCACATAATTCAGTAAATTACAGTAAAAATACAATTGATGGGCTTAGCCTAAAGTGCGGATTAAATGGTGCTTCTCAGTGTGCGTAATAAGGTGCCTGTTCTATTTCATTTCATTTAATTTATTGGTTTATTAGGACAGTGTACAATTACATTAAGCACAGTGGCAGAGATGTTTGTACCAGATTGTAGCTCATAGCTAATTTCCATCTGTAGTCCTGGGAAGGTGAGACAACACAACTATACAATATACAAATATACAATAAAATAATTTACAAGTTAAAGGAAAAGTAAAGTTATTTTACAATCTGAGCCTTTTTTCGGTAATAAAACAAGTCGTTTGACTCACCCATAGCACGTTGGTGTCATTTGGAGCTGTTTGGTAAAAGTTATGTTGTAGCGTATCCGTTAGCGTGATACCCACAAGGGTAACACAGGGCTCTCAAGTCTCACGCATTGAGAGTGTGACACACTCAATTCGACGTGTTCACACGCTCACACATGGCATTTCTCATTTTTTTTTGTGCCCAGAAAATCGGTCTGTGTGGCTCAGTTTATGCAGGCACCGCGCGTTTTCAGAGAAAAAAACTCCCCCCCTCCTCCCCGTCCCGCTCCCCGGAAAAAAAATCAGCCAATCAGAAAATAGATTGTTCTGTTGTTGGGCAGACTGTAGAGTGTAGTTTCAGCTGCTAAGCGCACACTGCGGTGATGATAAAACAAACTGAGAACCATCAGGTAATAACTTCATTTATATAACTCTCATTAGTTGCTTTGTAGTTTAAGTTTGCTCTTTAGACAAACATTTAATGCAATGCAATGCAATGTTGTAGCACGCATTGAGAGAGACAATTTGACGCGTTCAGGTGATACCCACAAGGGTAACACCTCACGGCAATTAAAGCCCCCCCCCCCGCTCCTCAGAAATTACGCAAGTGCGATGTGTAATGTAATATGACATTGCCAAAAGTGCGATTGCGATGTGCAATGCAATAAGTTAAAAGTGCGATGTGTAATGTAAAAATGTGGATTTTTGTAGTGTGTGCATGTAAGTGTGTGTGTGCTTCTTGTATGTCATGGCTATTGTGTTATATGATTACAGTTTTGATTTCTTTTCAGCCATATTTTAAGATGTGTTTTAGAGTTGGACTAATTCTGATTGATATAGGTATTGTGTTCCAGTTGTAGGAAGTATTATACTTCAGATGAAGTAAGCCAAGAAAACAAAAAAGGACTGACCTGGCAGTGTGGGGGCTGGCACAGCACAGAAATGCAATATCTATAATTTGTAAGTAGGGATCAATTTGATCCCTCGGTGGCCTTCGAGAGTATGCGTTCTTGTTATGTCTGGATGGATTTATTTCGTCATGCTCAGTACGCCCAGTCCATGACTAGGATTTCAATATTTTCAGTTTTATATTATCTTAAAAGTGCATTTTTGGCAAAGCAATAACATCTCAATCATTGACAAGCAAGTGTTGTACCCTCTTCCAAAACATTTTCATAGTGCACAGTTAAGTCATGCCCAATGTCGCCGCCATCTGACGCCAAAACGGAATTAGATTAGATCAGGAGTGTCAAACTCATTGTGGTCCAGGGGCCGTATCCGACCGACTTTGATCCCAAAGGGGATCAGAAAACTCATGGCAAATATACCCCAAAAATAGCAATAAACTCAAATATTTGTGCAGAGAAACGCAAATATTACAGAAATCTTTTTGTTTCCAAATATATTTTATTTTATTTTTCCATTTCAAACAAGTGAAGAACAGGTTTAGTCCAGGTTTAGTCCAGGTTTAGCCCAGGTTTAGTCCAGGTTTAGCCCAGGTTTAGCCCAGGTTTAGTCCAGGTTTAGTCCAGGTTTATTCTAGGGTTAGTCCAGGTTTAGTCCAGGTTTAGTCCAGGTTTAGTCCAGGTTTAGTCCAGGTTTAGCCCAGGTTTAGTCCAGGTTTAGTCCAGGTTTATTCTAGGGTTAGTCCAGGTTTAGTCCAGGTTTAGTCCAGGTTTAGTCCAGGTTTAGTCTAGGGTTAGTCCAGGTTTAGTCCAGGTTTAGCCCAGGTTTAGTCCAGGTTTAGCCCAGGTTTAGCCCAGGTTTAGCCCAGGTTTAGTCCAGGTTTAGTCCAGGTTTAGCCCAGGTTTAGTCCAGGTTTAGTCCAGGTTTATTCTAGGGTTAGTCCAGGGTTAGTCCAGGTTTAGCCCAGGTTTAGTCCAGGTTTAGTCCAGGTTTAGTCCAGGTTTAGCCCAGGTTTGGTCCAGGTTTGGTCCAGGTTTATTCTAGGGTTAGTCCAGGGTTAGTCCAGGTTTAGTCCAGGTTTGGTCCAGGTTTAGTCCAGGTTTAGTCCACGTTTAGTCCAGGTTTATTCTAGGGTTAGTCCAGGGTTAGTCCAGGTCTTGTCCAGGTTTAGTCCAGGTTTAGTCCAGGTTTGGTCCAGGTTTAGTCTAGGGTTAGTCCAGGTTTGGTCCAGGTTTAGTCCAGGTTTGGTCCAGGTTTAGTCTAGGGTTAGTCCAGGTTTTGTCCAGGTTTGGTCCAGGTTTAGTCTAGAGTTAGTCCAGGGTCACGTACAGAGGCACTGGAGACGCTGCAATGCTAAACTGCGCAGAAAAGAGGCGCAGAAAATTATCAATATTTTAATAGAAAATTAAAATATTTGAATAGAAAATCAGCCAAGGGCCAGATTAAAGGTGTTGGAGGGCCGGATCTGGCCCCCGGGCCGCATGTTTGACAGCCCTGGATTAGATGATCTAGTGAAACTACATTTAACACGGTCCACAGGGCAAAGATGCCAATCACTTACCTCCGGTCTTCTTTACAATAGTTTGTGCTGAATACACTTTCCACACTTCTCTAGCTGGTGTGAACAAAGGGACAGTTTGTGCACCTTTACCCCATAAACTTCTTTTAAGTTTTTCTCGATCAATGAATCCATCTCAATCTCTTTTTCTGATTTACAACTTGGCCTGGAAGTGTCCCTTAAACCTCTACCTACCCCTCTAACTTCTCCCTTTCTTGTTCACGTCCGAATGGGAGTAACATAAAATCACGGTTCACAGTTTTTTTGTTTTTTTTTTGAAGGCCTGACCTGTACGCCCCACCGCTGACACCATCTCACCAAAGCATGGAAAGAGTGCTTAATGTAGCTCGCCAACAGGTGCGCAGTGGAGACCCGAGAGTTGGAACATAAATTACACGCTACACCAAACCACACCGCACTGTCAACTGTTAATCTGCCAAAAGCTCTAAAGAATCGGACAACAAATTCAGTCCAGGGTTATAGAGAGAGCGAGCTGCCCGATGGAAACTGCAGCCACCATCAAAGGCTGTAAGTGACCCGTGGTCCAATGTCCACACAGGACTTGCACTCCCTTCCTCTTCCTCAGACTTGCTGTTAAGTTTTTAAGCACTTTCACAGCTTTCAGAGTTTTGTCATCACAATATGCTAACAACTACTAGCGTGCTAATATCAGTACAGTAATCCCTCGTTTATCGCGGGGGTTAGGTTCCAGAAATAACCCGCAATAAGAGAAAATCCACGAAGTAGGACAACTTTATATTTTACAATTATTCTCCATGTTTTAAGACTGTAAATGCCTCACCACACACATTATACACTTTTCTCAGACTGGAATTAACCTTTTCTCACATTTCTCTCTCGTTTAAACACTCAAACTTTCATAGATTTTCAACAAAATGTATTAATAGTGAAGTGGGGGGGGGGGGACACGGCTCCGGGAGCTCCGCCAGACCCCCGAGGGGAGCGGAGACATGAGTCACTGGATCCGCAGGAAGCACCGCCCTCATCCAACCGCACTGCCACCTCTCGGAACGCGACGCGCACCAACCCCTTGGAGAAGTGCGCGACACGTGCACCCCTCACCGTGGTCAAATCCGTGAGAGAGCAGCAGGACCGGCGCGAGGCCGCGTTTACACTGGGGCTGTGAGCACGAGATCGAACCGCGGCGCCCGGACCGCGTCCTCTCAGCCCGAGCCACAAACCAGCCACACGAAACCAGCAAAGAGCGGCACGTGGTGGTTTAATACTGGTTTAGACCTGGTCCAGTCCTGGTTTAGACCTGGTCTAGACCTGGTCTAGACCTGGTTTAGTTCTGGTCTAGACCTGGTTTAGCCCACGTTTAGTCCTGTCTAGTCCTGGTCTAGTCCTGGTCTAGTCCCGGTCCCCCCTCGTCCCCCATCTATCAATCGGCAAATGTCTACAGTCTCTTAGCCAATCAGGACGCAGAACACAATGTTATACTATAAAAAAAATTGAAAAAATAAAAATTAAAAATTAAAAAATCTGCGAAACAGCAAAGCCGCGAACAGTGAACCGCGATAGAGCGAGGGACCACTGTATAGCATTCGTATGGTTCAATAAAAGCACTTTCATTTACTTTCCTTATTATTGAAAAATGACTACCAGACATCTTTGAACTCTACATGTATGACTCAGAGTCTGATTTTAAAAGTCCAATACTACAGAAGTCTTTAAAAAGTTTTTTTAAGCATTATTTCTTGTTGAGAGCTATAATGTTCTGGAATGATTCATGCATTCAGTTGTGTTTGTTGTTTATAAGTCCTGTAAAGTGTAAATACAAACTTGCTCATACAGCACTTTTCTTTCTTGGAATACTATCAGTGTTTAACAGGGTTAGATATTATTATAAAAGTACTTTCTACTTCAACCTAAACCCTTTCAATCATGTCATGGTCCAAATGTCAAACTCGATGTCTTTGTAGTGCTGCAAATGACTGAATAAACTACTACACTGCAAATTTCTCAGATTTTAAAACTTGTATCAGGTTATTCATCTTGGTTTCAGATTTGTTCTCTACTTATGAGTTCTGAGACTGCTTAATTCTAGTCTAGAGGTCGTTTATTTTAAGATAACTTGTCCAGTAAAATGATCTTGTTGCATGGACAGATAATTTCACTACTTTTAAGTAAATTTCTGATCAATTTAAGTGTTTATATCTTAAATTTTGGACAGGCTTTTTGCAGTGTACTACTACTACTACTACTACTAAGTAAGTAAATAAGTGGGCGGGGATAGGAGGTAAATGAAACCATACATTTTCAGAGCACTCAAGCTTCAAATACAGGACAATACAGGATTACTCAGATGAACGAATGCATGAATCAACTCAAATACAAATTTGAAAAGGCCTACGATTCAGGAGCAAAGTTGATTTTATGATACAGTGGTACCTCACCTTACGAAAGACCCAACAAACGAAAATTTCAAGTTACGAAACACCTTCACGTTAAATTTTGGTCTCTAGATACGAAAGAAAATTCAAGTTACGAAACGCGAAATCTCAAAAATTCAAATAATGCGCGCTCAGCCACACACATTATACGCTTTTCTCAGACTGGATTTAAACTTTTCTCACATTTGTCTCTCGTTTAAACACTCAAACTTTCATAGATTTTCAACAAAATTATTAATAGTGAAGTGTGGGGGGAAGGGGGAAGGGGGAGAAAACTGCGCACGGACACATGTGGGATAGCGCAGCATGACCCGGCGCGGGGCTGCCAGCAGGTCTAGACCTGGACTAAACCAGGACTGGACCAGGACTAAACCTGGACTAAACCTGGACTAAACCTGGACTAGACCAGGTGGATTAAAGCGCCGCACGCAGGTCTATTTCCTGGTTTCGTTTCGAGTCACGGCTGAGGCGAGCAGCGAGGGGGACTGCACGCAGTCTGAGCGCATGAACGAACGCATGCAAGAGCCGCGGTGGTCTAGACCTGGTCTAGACCTGGTCGTGCCTCCTCTAGACCTGGTCTAGACCAGGTCTAGAGGACCTGGCCTAGACCAGGTCTAGACCAGGTCTAGAGGAGGTCTAGAGGAGGCACGGTTTGAGCACGGGTCTCGTTCATGCGCTCAGACTGCGTGCGGTCCCCCTCCCTGCTCACCTCAGCTGTGACTCGAAACGAAACCAGGAAATAGACCCTCACGCGGCGCTTTAATCCACCTGGTCTAGTCCTGGTCTAGTCCAGGTTTAGTCCAGGTTTAGACCTTGGTCTAGACCTGGTATAGTCCACGTTTAGTCCTGGGTCTACAGTCTCTACGCAGAACACAATGTTACACTATAAAAAAAAGTTACACTATAAAAAAAACTTGGATCGGGGCCTTGGAACGAATCAGGCTTTTTCCATTGAAATAGCTACTCAACTTGTGAAAAATTCACGTTACGAAACCACTTCTGGAACGAATCAATTTCGTAAGGTGAGGGACCACTGTATTATGTCCACTTATAATTCAAGTGTTTAGCTAGCTTATCGATGTTATTGCATAAACTATCGGCGGAGAGTATTAACCCAAGTGCATGTCCATATACCGAGCAGTGGGACAGCTGGGGTCAGACGTCTGTGACTGACAGGCTCCATTGTGGACAGAACCCCAGGAGTCACGCCGGCCTGCCCTGATGGAGTCTCTTAACACCATCACGAGTCTGTGTCAAAGAGAATGGAACATCAGAATCAGAATCAGAAAGACTTTTATTGTCAAGTGAACACAATTCACAAAACTAGGAACTTGTCTTGGTGATAAGGTGCAAACATAAAACATTAAATAATAATAGTAATAACTAGAGTATAGACACTAAATAATAATAATAATAATAATAATAACTAAAATATAGCTAAAATATAGTAAAAAATAATAAACAATGGCAATAAAAGTCTTCCTGATTCTGATTTTTTCCAACACTGGCCTTTCTGTACTGGGATATGGAAGCCGACAGAGACCATGTTTGTAATGATTATTTTCCACCTTAATAACGAGAAAATGAACTTGAGATCTCGAGGAAACGATACAGTTAATTCGTGATCTCGAGAAAACAAAAAATTATTCCGTGATCTCGAGATCTTGAGAAAACCGCTGACATGTAGGCCTAGCTACTGCTACACTCCCTTGTAGGCCAGACAACGAAGGCGAGAGACGACACGAAGACGTAGCCTTATCAGCTGATCGATTATTATTCCAGACATTCAAATGACCAAAAACGCGTCTACTCAGAATGAGAAATAGCCCCGAAGTCAACCTGTCACAACGTGGCGGTAGACCAGGGGCGTCAAACTCAATTTGGTCCGGGGGCCGTATTCAACCTACTTTGATCCCAAAAGGATCGGATCAGAAAACTCATGGCAAATATACCCCAAAAATAGCAATAAATCCAAATAATTGTGCAAAGAAACACAAATCTATTACAGACTGCTGTTTCTTCAGTCCAGCAATAATGCGTTTATCTTCTGTCTTCTCAAATCTCCGTTCAAGTTATTGTATTGTTCGAAACGCCATGTCTCATAGTGGCGTTTAAGATTATATTCCTTGAGCACCGCCACTTGTTGCAAACACACCGAGCGTACAGGTTTTCCATTCACCTCTGTCAACAAATAGGAATTAGTCTATTTTGCTTGGAAAATCCTGTACTCGGCGTCCACTTTTCTCATTTTTGACATTTCGCTGATGAGGGTGTCACGGTCAACAGTCAAAACGATGGTCCTTCATTTGTGCCTGAAAAGCGGTGAAGAAAATGACCAATATTTTAATCGAAAATTAAAATATTTCAATAGAAAATCAGCCGAGGGCCAGATTAAAGGAAAAGTAACGTTTTTTACAATTTGAGCCTTATTTCGGTAATAAAACAAGTTGTTTTACTCACCCATAGCACTTTGGTGTCATATGGAGCACTTCCAGAGATGTTTTAGATTTGCGGTTAGCCTAGCGCAACTTCTAGCCATAGCTCGGGGCATATAATATATTCCCCAAGCATGTAATATGCCCCGTGCGGGCTCCAAATAGCACAAACTTTAGTACTTTCAAATCATAGAAGCTCGATGTCTTAGTCTACGATTTCGTTTGAAGCAAAAGTGGCCTGTAATCTGAGATTTATCCATAGTTTACAGCTTTGCGTTTCATGTTTGGGTCCCGGGAGCTGAGAGCACAGTCCGCACATGCGCACTGGCGTCCTCATCTACTCGAAACTATGGCTAAATCTCGGATTACAGGCCACTTTTGCTTCAAACAAAATTGTAGATTAAGATATCGGGCTTCTATGATTTGAAAAGTGCTAAAGTTTGTCTTATTTGGAGACCGCAAAGTAATGCCCCGAGCACTCAAGTTAACGGATACGCTACAACATAACTTCTACGAAACTGCTCAAAATGACGCCAAACTGCTATGGGTGAGTAAAACTACTTGTTTTATTCCCGAAAGAAGGCTCAAATTGTAAAAAAAAAACATTACTTTTCCTTTAAAGGTCTTGGAGCGCCAGATCTGGCCCCTTCAGTTGTTTTCTCGAGATCACTGAATAACTGTTTTATTTTCTCGAGATCACAAATTCATTATCTCATTATCTCGGGATAATAAGGAAGAAAAAATGTTGCTTATGCATATGGCCTCTGTCGACTTCCATATTGGGCAAAACAGATGACGTTATTACATGGAAATAATTCATGTACAACCCTTATAATATTTTTTTGTCTCTCTACATTTTTCTCTCTGTTTTGTATACGTCTTTTGTTGGCGTCGCATAGAAACACTTTAAATACCTAATACCTATTCCTCCGCTATAAATAAAACCTAATTGACATCTACTAGTAGTATAGCATTTCTCCTTTCCTTGCCAGCCGCTACTAGCCTCCTCAACCCCTGAAGTGGCCCTCTCTCCTCTGCCTCTCTAATCTTTTGTTTCCCTCCCCTCTCCAATACACCACCGAGCACCATCTGACTGCTCTGTTCTTTCTGCCTTTTCATTCACACTTTGGTCCCCTCTCTTCTTCTCCTCTCTTGTGGCTGCGAGCCGGGGAGAGCAGGACAGGGGGAAATTGGTGTAATGAATTTAGGGCGTTCATGCTTGCCGCGCGGGGCCTCCCTTGGCTGCTCGTAGCCATTAATCTTCCGCACTCTGTCAGAGCAAAATGTGCCCACAATAGGCAAAGGGGGAGCTCAAATTGACTACCAATTACGCGGCGGTGAATAATAGGATGTGGGGAGAGGAGGGAGGGCACAATATGGTTCAGCGCTGGCGTTTATTTGAACCCGGGGAGAGGGCGGAGGTATGCACCAGGCCCCGGAGAGATGGAGTTTAGGGAAGAGGAGTGAGACCCGACCACAGCTCCTCTCCCCTCTGGAGTCCGCCAGGGGTAGGGTAGGTGTAGGCTACCACATTTTTACTGTTTTAAAGGTAATTTTTTTGGTTGGGGGTCTCACGTGTTTGTTTCTGTTTCTATAGATATGTCATTGCACTGCCCAGAATGTAAAAGTTACGCAATGCACCTTTAAAGCGAGAAAAAAAATCTTAAATTTATCATTTTTGAAATTTCTCCTGTAGTTTACTTAAATAAATGTATGGAAAACAACAACAACAACAACAACAAAACACAATAGAGCCACAAGCGGCGATGATCGGCCCTCGATTGCGCTCGCAGTTATTTTTGATTAAAGTTTATTTTCGATTAAAGTTTGAGTGAAATCGGCCAAAGTATGCACGGATTATCACTCTTCGAAATTTGATGACGGGCTGCAAAAACAAACCTGAAATTTGTGGCGTTTTCACGGAAACACTGTTCACTCTTTTAGAACGCTTTTAATAACTTTTAATGTCCCACTTGTCGAGATGATCCAGCACGATTCTGGTGAGTCTGGGTCAAAAACCCGAGGAGGAGTTCGTTAACATACGAGGACAGGAAAATTTGCCTTTGGCGCCGGGTCACGTGCTCTGTCCAATATGGCTGACTTCCTGTTGGTCGCCTAGCAAAGGTGTAATATACTTTTTTATTCCTATTCCCATGATGCATCTGTGTACCAAATTTGGTTTGGCTACGACAAAGTTTTTGCCAGGCGTCCCATTGGCGACGACAGATGTTTGGCCTGTTACCATGGCAACACGGGTATAGCCATAGGTGGAATGTATTTTGATTTTCCAGGGGGCGCTGTCGAGCCATTTATTAAGATTTTTTTAATACAGATTATTTGTAAATTCCTTTTTTGGCGTTCTTGAATTTTGTGCAAAATTTTTTGTGTTTTCGTCAGGGGGAAGTACTCGAAATAATAATAAAAACCAGAACAATAATAATAGGCCCTACGCTTTAATGCTTGGGCCTAATTACAAGTTTGTCATCACTGAATCTTTTCATATAAATTAAAGCATTTTATGTGTAAAAACAATATGCAGATTTGAAATTTCTTGCTTCTTTTTGACGACATATTAGATGCTAAAAATATACAAGGGGGTTTTGGATATCTTATTTAGTATTTGAGTAAAATAGCTTTTTAAAACATGAATAAATCAGACTTGAAATTAGACATAGAAAAATCCTTCGGTACATTTCGTCTAAATCTTGTTAAGTACAAGATTGGAGATTTTGGTGTATGTAGGTGCTACTTTAGGGGGTGATCCTTATGTCCTGATGTATTTATTTTGTAAAACTATTTAACTCTATGGATACAGGTGGATTAAATGAAATATTAAAACATCTTTCAGTGCAGAGTGGACAGCTTTGTTGTTTCCACATGAAAGCTTGTTTGCTAAGAGACCAAACTGACCAAACAAACAAATGAAAAAAAAAGCCTGTGTGTTGCCTTAAAAACATGAAAAACAGAACTTTGGTCTGTGGTCAGTGGTCCAAAGTTATTCCTCACTTTCATAACACATTATTAGCATCCTAATTATTCACTGCGATGACTTTAGAAGCATTTACCACAGAGTTTTCACAGTATGCTAACAGCAGTATAGCATTAGTGTGGTTTGTCGGCAATAAAAACACTTTCATTTACCCTCCTTATTGTTAAAAACCCAGGAGGAGGAGAAGGAATGCGCCAGGCTTGGAGTTCGGTTCTCTCTCAGGTTTAGAATGGAGTGGTTGAGTCAGGAGGGGTAGGGCAGGGTCACATCGTTAGGTCAAATAGTTTTTACCACAATATATAAGAGAAAGTTTGCGCTATAACTTGGGGTGCGTAATGGTAGGTTTTGTAATATCTGTACTTAGTTGTTTTGGGCTATTTCAGTGAGTTCTGCAGTTGCTATAGGCCTTTGCAGTAGCAGTCGCAGTTAGCCACAATCTCTATCTGCCTTTTGCAAATGAGAGTAAACAGTGGTACATTCACCATATCAGAATTTGGACTAAACCAGGATTAACCCCAATATTAAACCTATACTAGATCAGGACTAGAACTAGACCAAACCAAGGCCACATCTGGACTAAAATTGGCTCTTAGGACCAGTAGTCGAGTTGTAAAATGAAACCAGGGGGATGGTGAAATTTTTCATTTATGTGACATATTTTCCAGTGACAAACAAAACAAAAAGTCCATATAATCATTCAATAAATCAATAATACACAGGATATGTTATCACACACGTACACACACACACACCTTAGTCCTGGTTCAGACCTGGTTTAGACCTGGTTTAATCCTGGTTTAGTCCTGGTTTAGACCTGGTTTAGTCCTGGTTTAGACCTGGTTTAGTCTGGGTTTAGTCCTGGTTTAGTCCTGGTTTAGACCTTGTTTAGTCCCGGTTTAGTCCTGGTTTAGTCCTGGTTTAGACCTGGTTTAGTCCCGGTTTAGTCCTGGTTTAATCCTGGTTTAGTCCTGGTTTAGTCCTGATTTAGACCTGGTTTAGACCTGGCTTAGTCCTGGTTTAGTCCTGGTTTAGACCTGGCTTAGTCCTGGTTTAGTCCTGATTTAGACCTGGTTTAGTCCTGGTTTAGACCTGGTTTAGACCTGGCTTAGTCCTGGTTTAGTCCTGGTTTAGACCTTGTTTAGTTCCGGTTTAGTCCTGGTTTAGTTCTGGTTTAGACCTGGTTTAGTCCTGATTTAGTCCCGGTTTAGTCCTGGTTTAGTCCTGATTTAGTCCCGGTTTAGTCCTGGTTTAGTCCCGGTTTAGTCCCAGGCCCCTGCTGTCAGCTAATATGTCCCTTTGATGCAGAAATAATATGATAATATAAGTCACCCCATAAGAACACGGTCAGCTCTGTAGTTTGCGGCGTTGTCTGATAATTCACATGTATGTAGTCCACGTGTATGCACGTGGAAACCGACATAATTATCCCGAGTCCAGAGGCGAGAGTTCCTTCTTACGTAGCATTAACGTAGCGTACATATTCACGAGGCTCGCTCACAGCTGATCAGCAAACAGGCGCAAACACAACAATGCTAATCGTCATGATTGGCGGGAGTGTGATTGGTGGGTATGCTGCAACCTGATTGGAAGCCGGAGCGCAGTTCGGCCTATGATTGGCTCTTGGCACTGGCCACGATTCATGTAGGTCACCTATTTTAACGGTGAATTTCGCCAAAAGGTGAGAGATTTTCATGCCCCCCCTTCCCCCCTCAACTCGAGTACTGCTTAGGACCACATAACAACAAAGTGTGAATGCACCTTATATCAGTGGTCCCCAACCTGGTATTAAGCATACATTTTTCAGGGACAAGTATAAGGTGGTGGAGCTTGTAATAACAGCATAGTAAAATGCATAAAACGTTTAATTGCAGTCCAAAAACAAACAAACAAAAAAGTCTTAATATTCACGTTTGCTGTTTACCAGGTTAATTTCCATTATATTTTCACAGCAAAACATAAATATGGTGGTCGACTACAAAAAAGAAGTAAACTCCTTTGAGTGAGGCCAATACCAGATGGCCCGCAGACCGGTTTTGGGCCCTGGATCAGTAGTTGGGGACCCCTGCTTTATATCATAACAATCCAAACCTCATATAATCCCACTTTGTACTCAGAATCAGTCAGAGAACAGAATTCACAAACTAGGAACTTGCTTCGATGGTATGATCCAACATAAAACATGAAAAACAATATCAACAGACTATGATGGAATAAAAAACACCACTGATATGTTTTGTTCGAGCCGTAACCAGGAAATCCACAGCTCGCCGGATGAGAGCACGGAAGGAGGATCAAGACAAACAATGCCGGAGCTTTGAACATGAGCGAAGGAATCTGGAATTGGTTTAAACATTATTAATAACAACAGTGTATAATTAAAACCTTAATTGCCCTTAGCAACACATGGAGAAATCGTTTTACAAGAATAAATCAGGTTTAGTAACCATTTCATTAATATTGTAGCTCTAACACCTCGTCCTAACCCTTTATACAATTAAGCCTGACTCATTTGCTCATTAAGTCTGTGTCGGTGCTTTATTAAAGTTAATGAAGTACTTATTACAGTAGTAACAGTAGTAGTAGTAGTTAATTATAGTTATTATAAAGTGGTACAGTGCAAAGTAACATTGAAACATGTACTGTATGAATAAAATGCTTGTTGGGTTTAACAAAAATATCCATGTTTGTATTTGTATTTTTTACCTTTGGCGATTAGTTTAGCAAATAGACAACAATGATAAGGCAACATAATAAATCACTAGAATAACGCGGACAATTTGAGCAGCTTTTGACATCCAGTTTGTAAATCACTCATTTCAAACACTGTCACTAAAGGCCACCACTTAATATGCTGTAATAGTCAGTCACTTGCTAATCATTGAGTGTTGTTGTAAACTGTCAGTGTGTGCGGAACAGTGACAGTTCTACACAACGTTCCTACTCCAGCGACATCTAGTGGTGGGCTCGCATTTTAACGCACTGCAGATAACCTTTTTTAGAGTAGGCCAGAAATGTAAACAAAGCATGCACACTAGGTCAAAGTCTTAATATAGGTCCTGACAGGCTGGGTCAGATGCAGATGCCAAATGTTCCACCTTAAAGCCACATAATTTAAGCTAAATAAACTATGAAAAAGCATGTTTTTATTTTGGTTGTTTGGTTGTTTAGTGCAATAAAAACATAGGATCTTACTCTGGGTGGGCTTGCATCTGCACAAACCTGACTCTTATTTGGCCTCTTCCTGCTCTTCCTACTAGTTTTTAAATGTTGTTTGTTTGGCTATAATCTTCCAATCTAAAAAAAAACATCATAAAAATCAAAGGTGTACTGACTTGAAGGGACTTAACGATGCATTTTAGACTTAGGCTACGTTCACACTGCAGCCTGAAACGACCCAAATCCGATTTTTTTGCCTCTATGCGACCTGTATCTGATCTTCTAATGACAGTGTGAACGACACAGATCCGATTTTTTCAAATGCGATCCAGGCCACTTGGATATGTGGTCCTAAATCCGATACATATCCGATCTTTTGACATGCGACTGCAGTCTGAACGGCCAGGTCGCATTCATCCGACCTGAGTGTGTTTCCTCCAATGAGAGTGGTACAAGTAGGCGTTCACAAATGTGCACAAACGTTCTTCTCGTCATGCGAAAATAGTATATAAACTCGTATCAGTGAAGCGGCGAAGCACGTAGCAATCCCATCCCTCCTGCCTGTGACTCCGCACCCACACGTTCCTTTCTGCACACGTTGCTGCCACTGCCCCGCAAAACGCTGTGGCCAAAAACCTCGTCCTTCTCCTTCTCCGTCTCCTCCTTAAAACAAATAAGCTGTACATGTTTTGGCTCTGGTACGAAAGCAACTTTAGGCTACTTCCGTAAACATTGAGCGCGTTCACTGCGTGTGACGTCATCGTGTCCTCCAAGGCGCATGCGGGACACTTTTGGGGAGTTTAGCGTTCACACTGGAGATCACATACAATTCGCATTTAACTGGAAATGTGAACGGCCTCGCAAAAAAATCGGATTTCACAAAAAAATCGGAATTGAGCATTAAGCCCTGCAGTGTGAACGTAGCCTTAGACTTACACTTACGCTGCAAAAAAGCTTGGCCAAAATTTAAGAAATAAACACTTAAATCTATCAGAAAATGACGTAAAAGTTATCTTAAAGCACCTCGACTAGAATTATACAGTCTTTGGTCTAGAAAGTAGATAATAAATCTGAAAACAAGATGAATAACTTGATAAAAGTTCTAAAATCTTGGATTTGCAGTGTAGACAAACTTTATTGATCCACAAGGGAAATTATTAGGTTAGACCAGGCATGTCCAAACTATGGCCCGTGAGCCAAATGCGGCCCTCAGACAATTTTTTTTTTTGACCCTCAGGCTTCCAGGTGAATTGGCCCAAATTGCCTTGAGCAGAACAAGTTTTTTGAAAATCTACCTTATTGTGTGGTTTTGAGGACAAATAAAGGACTGATCGCTCATTCTAACGTGTTAAAGATCCAATGACATGGTACTTCTTGATGCTTTTATATGGCTCCTTAATGGTTCCCTAATACTGTAAATGAATCCTTCTTCAAATTCAAGACTCAGTGCATGAGAAAGCCTCATGAAGACAATCGGAGTCATAAATATGTCTCTGAAACGCTTTATTCTGGGCGTTGTTGCTTGAATGCAAATGAGGAGGACAGAGACAGGCCAGTGCAGCGGGTGGGGGTGTGGCCAAACTCTCCGCTGTTTCCTCGTTTAGCGGTGGGCTGTGCGCTGTCACCCACTTCCGAGTTTAAGCGCAGAGAAAGATATGAGACGCGTTCCATTGAAAAATAAACACATTTCCACAGAAAATAAAATTAAACCACTGCTGATAAAGGACATCCGAGCCTGGAAACACTCTCACGTGCCTCCAGGCAAATAAAAAAACGCATCTCGCATTGCGTAGCTCGTTCGCGGTCCAAATTCTCTGGGCGTGATTTCCAGAGACGTTGGGTAGACATCCAGACGGGGGGGGGGGGGTGGAAACCTTTCCACGAGTGTGACGTCAGAAATTTCCCTTGTTCAGAATCGCCCGTTTGGGCTGGGTTTTTTTTCAAACGCAGAAAAGGACCGCAAATGCACAGTTTACACATATCGCAACTTTTAGCCATGGGGGGGCCCTAAACAGGGTAGGGGAGCTCACATTAACGTTCAAAAACATCAGAAAGTGAAAATTTCATGCCATGGGACCTTTAAACATGCATATATTTAAATTATTGACCAGTCTATGGCCCTCGATCGGCCCTCTGCTTCGTCTGTGTTTAGATATTTGGCCCTTGATGAAAAACGTTTGGACACCCCTGGGTTAGACTAATGGCCTGCTCAATGGCCTCTCCAAAAGAGTGGTGAGACAGCTACAGAACATCCAGATCACTGCAGCTCGGGTCCTGACTTGAACCAGGAAGTACGAGCAGATACCTCCTGTTCTCGGGTCTCTGCACTTGCTTCCTGTGACTCAGAGAATAGTCTTTAAAGTGGCTCTGCTTGTGTACGAGTCTCTCCATGGCCTAAAGCTACAGCACATCTCTGACATGTTAGTGCCACATGAACCATCTGTACTCAGAGGAGCTCAGGGACCGGCCTCCTACTGGTGCCCAGAGTCAGGACTAAACACGGGGAGTCAGAGTTTCTGATTCACGCAGCTAAAACCTGGAACACTCCTGAACATGTGAGACAGGGTTCTACTCTGACTCTGTTTAAATCCAGGCCCAAAACAGTTCTGTTTAGCTGCATATGACTGAAAGTTTTTTCATTTAATGTCCCTCTTTCTTTTTAATTTATGATGATTTTTTATGTTTTGATTTGTTTATATTGTGATTTTAATGTATTTCTTATCCTGTAAAGCACTTTGAATTACTTTGTGTACAAATTGTGCAATACAAATAAACTTGCCTTACCTTTTACACCATAAAACATCTCTATTTCCACGGAGAATATTCTAGGAATACGGGAAGGGGCAAGGTTTTTATGTGTTACCACCATAAAGTTACATCCTGTACCTTTAAATAACGCAAAATACATAATCCAAAATGCCGTTTATATCTTATCTATACATGACTTATACATAAAGGTAATAAACGGTACAACAAAACAAAACGTAATCATAAAAACCAACATGTTATAAATACTTAAAATGTAATAAAACATCTGTAAGTGGCCTCACAGTCAAATACTTATTTATTACGTTCAGCTTTCTATTATACGTGACATTATGGGTGACATTTTAAGGACTTTTTCCACGTGTTAACTGCTACGGCAACGGTCCTAATTCCTCGTCCTTCCCGAACCCAAGGATAATGTTTTGTTGCGTTATAAAGTTTTACCACCCTATTAGCTGATTTTTTTGGCCAGCCACGTGTGGGGAGACCCAAATATTTTCAACGCGCCCCGGCCTCACTTCACAACTTCCATAATGGACAGATTAAATACACCTATATCAACAGTGGATCGGCTCTGATGTGGGCCAATGGGAAATGCGATTGTTAGCGTTAGCATGATTGCAGCCCTGATGGTTGCTATTACCGTGCATTACTGCTGTTTATTGTACTACCCACAAGAACATGACAAGGACTAATAGATTCCTTAATGCACTCTGATTTCATTCAAAGCTAATTTTTGGCTATCAAGAACTCCGGCCAGTTTCCTTGGCGCGCCGATCTCCCCTTTAATAAGACCATTACACGAAGACTACGCGTGCAACATGTGGTCCGCCGCACAACACCGCGAGATAAATCAAACGCACTAATGAAGTTTGACGCGCGGGATTAAGGGGAATTTCGGATAAGTTATGCACACTCAAGTTACGAATCCAAGGAAAACTTTCACAGCTAAAACAATAGCTTTCAAATGTGATCACGGAGGGTGAGGGTAAGCAGCAGTTTTCCGAGCTGAAAGCTAGCGGAATATGCCAGGAATTTTGGCTTTAGGTGCACAAACTGAGATGGATGGCATGCAAGAGCTGTTACGGAGCGATATCCTGGGCAGAAATCGAGAAGTATGGAGTCAGGCAGTCTGCTTTATGTCAACAGGGAATTTCGTGTGTAAAATCAGAATTGGCGTTTGAGGTACGATCGGTTATTATTTGATATTGCATTTGTTGTAGTTTTAATGCAGTTCACAGATGGTCATTTGGCTTTAGGAATGGGTAATGTTCAGAAAATTGGCCTTTAAGTGAATTCCACTTTAAAGGACTTTGTAAAAAAGACTTATTTTGGTAAAGGGACAAAGATTTGGCAAAGGAATTGTCATTATTATATAATCTTTTACGTCAGATGCTCAAACTCATTCAAGGGCTGAACGTGTATGATTATAGCCTATATTTGGTTGTACCTATTTTACAGGCTATACTATACCAGAGGAGGGACACTTTTGTCCTGATGGCTGTTTCTCTCCTCAAACTCCCCTGGCACTGGACCTCGGACAACTTTTGTTTGAGGTTTTTAATTGTATTTTACTGCTCAGTGTCCTTAAATCACCCCTCTGATTTGATTTGATATCAGGTACGGGAAGAACATGCAAACTCCTTTCTGTGTGGAGTTTGCATGTTCTTCCTGTGTCTGGGTGGGTTTCCTCCGGGTACTCCAGTTTCCCCATCAACCCCAAACATGCTTCACAGGTAAAATCCTCCAGCTGAGGTCCTGACCAAGCCTGGCAATAAGATGATGAGATGGGTCCCCGGGCAGCTTCATGTGCTGCCCACTGCTCTAGAAAGATGTGTGAAATGCAGAGGATATTTCCCTACAGGGATAAATAAAGGATATTAAAAATAAAATAAAATAAAATAAATAAGGACAGTGAAAGTTTCATGAAGTTCACTAAGTTCTAAAGAATTAAACTGTATAAATACAATAGTTAAGTCCTAGTTAAGCCCTCTGTGATCCCACCCACCCATCCAACTGCCTCTTCAGTCTGCTGCCATCAGGAAGGAGACTGAGGAGCCTCAGGGCCAAGACCAGCAGACTGAAAGACAGCTTCATCCACCAAACTGTCAGGATGCTGAACTCTCTCCCTGCCCGCCCTCCCCCAGTGACACTGCTGCTTAAATGACACTTAAACGACAATGTTGCTTAAATTACACTTAAACGACACTGGCACTGCTGCTTAAATGACACTTAAAGGACACTGATACTGCTGCTTAAAAGACACTTAAAGGACACTGACACTGCTGCTTAAATGACACTTAAATGACACTGACACTGCTCCTTAAATGACACTTAAATGACACTGACACTGTTGCTTAAATTACATTTAAAGGACACCGACACTGCTGCTTAAATGACACTTAAAGGACACTGACACTGCTGCTTAAATGACACTTAAAGGACACTGGCACTGCTGCTTAAATGACACTTAAAGGACACTGGCACTGCTGCTTAAATTGCACTTAAATGGCACTGACACTGCTGCTTAAAATACACTTAAAGGACACTGACACTGCTGCTTAAATGGCACTTAAATGACAGTGATGCTTAAAATACACTTAAATGACACTGACATGCTGCTTAAAAGACACTTAAAGGACACTGACACTGCTGCTTAAATGGCACTTAAAGGACACTGGCACTGCTGCTTAAATTGCACTTAAATGACACTGGCACTGCTGCTTAAAAGACACTTAAAGGACACTGACACTGCTGCTTAAATGGCACTTAAATGACACTGATGCTTAAATTACACTTAAATGACACTAACATGCTGCTTAAAAGACACTTAAAGGACACTGACTCTGCTGCTTAAATGACACTTTGAGCTTTATTACACTACACATTGTGTGTTTTATCTATGTGTATTATTTACAAGTTTACTGTACTTTTGCTACAGGTACATGTGATGTTTTAGTCATGGTGTTTATTGTCTTGTTTATCAGATGTTTTATGTTCACTGTGGGCCTAGGGGGCGCTGTAATTTCAAATCTTGTGTGTGCAACCTGTACATATGGTTTTTGACAATAAAGCTGACTTTGAACTTTGAAGTCATTTTTAAGCTCCAAAATGAATCTAATCATGTAAAAATAAGTATTCATGTTTTTCATTCATATTTCACACAATTTAGAGAAGGTTTGAAGTTTTTAAATTCCATTGCTGTTGAAAATTTCCAAGCAAATTCCTTCAGTCTGCAGTTGACGATCAGTTTGGTGTACATTGAACTTTTGACCAGACTTGAGTCCATCTCCTGGTGCGTGGCAGGGCTGTCCTCTCTCCTCTCAGATGGATGTTCATGTGTGAAGAAGCGTGAAGCCGCCACTGTCACCAACTGCCCGGGGTCACACTGAGGCCGCATGGGTCTGGACACAAACACAAACTCGATATCTGTCTAAAATAAGCCTGAAATACACTTTTATTTAGTGGTGGGTAGTATTTTTACTTAGTATGTTTACTTTTAAGAGTAGTTTCATCATACTTTTACTTCTACTTGAACTATACTTTTACAGATGAACTCTTACTCTCTTACTTTCTGTGCATTAGACTTAGACTTAGACAAACTTTATTGATCCACAAGGGAATTTATTTGGATACAGTAGCTCACTCATCAAATATAATATTATATGTCACAGAGGGTAACAAAAGATGGAATAGCAAAAAAGATAGCAATGAGACATAATTATAAAAATAAAAAATAATAAATGTATATCTACAAATCAGAATAAAATAGAGAAACAATAAAATATCAAATAAAATCCAATCACAGCTGTATACAGTTGTAGGGAGTATTATCTGTTACACAATTAATTACTGAGTTAGCTATTCTATGCACATTTGCTTATATTTACTTGTTTAAATCTGCATTTTTTTACTTGCTTTATTCATATTTTTATCACTATTTTGATTCAGAATTGTTTGTTGTGAGTTATTTGTATAGAGATCTACTGTGCGTCACTGTTATTTCCTTTATGGATCAGTGAAGTTTGTCTCCGTCCTCCCACATATCCTCACTTTCCTTATTCGTGCACACTCACTCCTCATGTGCACACTCTTAACACACACACACACACACACTCCTGAGGCACGTGCGCGCTCCTAACCCAAACATTATTACTAAAACAAACAGTGTGACAGGGCCGGGCCAGTGCCACTTAGACCAGAGTGTTGAGTGGAGTGAACGACGAACGCTAACCTGTGACTGCAGTGATGGGAAGAATACTTTGAAAATGTACTGTATGTAGTTACAAAATACTGAAGAGCTGAAGTGAAATGTATTTTGGAACATTTTTCGTTACATGATCCAATTAGAGTACAGTGGTCCCTCACCTTATGAAATTAATTCGTTCCAGAAGTGGTTTCGGAACGTGAATTTTTCGTAAGTTGAGTAGCTATTTCAATGGAAAAAGCCTGATTCGTTCCAAGGCCCCGATCCAAGTTTTTTTTTATAGTGTAACTTTTTTTATAGTGTAACATTGTGTTCTGCGTAGAGACTGTTGTCCCAGGACTAAAGGTGGACTATACCAGGTCTAGACCAAGGTCTAAACCTGGACTAAACCAGGACTAGACCAGGTGTCTATTTCCTGGTTTCGTTTCGAGTCACGGCTGAGGCGAGCAGCGAGGGGGACCGCACGCAGTCTGAGTGCATGAACGAGACCCGTGCTCAAACCGTGCCTCCTCTAGACCTCCTCTAGACCTCCTCTAGACCAGGTGGATTAAAGCGCCGCGTGCGGGTCTATTCAGTCTGATTCATGCGCTCAGACTGCGTGCGGTCCCCCTTGCTGCTCGCCTCAGCCGTGACTCGAAACGAAACCAGGAAATAGACCCGCGCGCAGCGCTTTAATCCACCTGGTCTAGTCCTGGTTTAGTCCAGGTTTAGTCCTGGTTTAGTCCAGGTTTAGTCCTGGTTTAGTCCAGGTTTAGTCCTGGTCCAGTCCTGGTTTAGTCCAGGTCTAGACCTGCTGGCAGCCCCGCGCCGGGTCATGCTGCGCTATCACACACGTGTCAGAGCGCAGTTTTCTCCCCCCTCCCCCTTCCCCCCACACTTCACTATTAATAATTTTGTGAAAATCTATGAAATTTTGAGTGTTTAAACGAGAGACAAATGTGAGAAAAGTTTAAATTCAGTCTGAGAAAAGCGTATAATGTGTGTGGCTGAGCGCTCATTATTTGAATTTTTGAGATGTCGCGTTTTGTAACTTGAATTTTATTTCGTATCTAGAGACCAAAATTTAACGTGAAGGCGTTTCGTAACTTGAAATTTTCGTTTGTTGGGTCATTCGTAAGGTGAGGTACCACTGTACTATATTCTGAATATGACATAGGACTATAACTATAACTATAACCTTATTTTATTTTTGTTGTTATGCCTTAATTTATTTCTAAACAGGGCGGCAGTAGCTCAGTTGGAGCGTTAGTTGGAGCGTTTGTCTTGTGATCCAGGGGTTGGCGGTTCGAATCCCGCTCTTGACAGGTTGACCGTGTGTGAGCCCAGCCGTTGTGTCCTTGGGCAAGACACTTAACCCACCTCGCCCCCAGTGTCTGCGGATGCTGGTAGCCCCCATGGCAGAAGATACATCAAGGCCATTTGTGACGTGAGCCGTCCTCCTGTGGACCCACCACCTGTGGGAGGATTCATGGGGGCTGGTGCATTGTGTTCTGGGCAGCGGATTTGCTTGGACTGCTGCCCCCGCGACCCAGAAAACGGAAGAAGATGAATGAATGAATGAATTATTTCTAAACAGAGACGAAAAATCCCACAGTTACGCACTGTAAGGGCTGCTTTGTTTTCTTTTTTTCTCACTAATACCATGCAGTTCAAAGCCAAAATTACACGATGAAGTCCCGCCATGCATTCCTTCGATTTTAAAGGTCCCGTGGCATAAAATTTTCACTTTCTGAGGTTTTTGAACGTTAATGTGAGCTCCCCTACCCATGGCTAAAAGTTGCGAAATGTCTAAACTGAGCATTTGCGATCCTTTTCTGCGTTAGAAAAAAACACAGCTCAAACGGGCGATTCTGAACAAGGCAACTATGTGACCTCAGATCGAAAAAAGAAATGCAAATGCAGTTTCACCCCCGTCTGGATGTCCACCCCCTGTCTCTGGAAATCACACCCAGAGAGTTTGGACCGCGAAGGAGCTACGCAATGCGAAATGCGTTTTTTTATTTGCCTGGAGGCACGTGCGAGTGTTTCTAGGCTCGGAAGTCCTTTACCCGACCCTCTGGACCTCTGAAACAGCAGTGGTTTAATTTTATTTTCTGTGAAAATGTGTTTTTTTCATTGAAATGCCTCTCATTTCTCCCATCGCGCTTAAAACACGGAAGTGGGAGACAGCACACAGTGCAGCGCTCCAGCGGCGCAGAGGACCCGCTCCTCTAACCTATCTGTGTCCTTCTCATTTGCATTCAAGCAACAATGCCCATAATGAGGTGTTCCATACATGTGTCTTTCTCATGCACTGAATGTTGATTTTGAAGAAGGATTCATTTACAGTATTAGGGAACCATTAAAGGTCCCATGGCATGAAATTTTCACTTTCTGAGGTTTTTGAACGTTAATGTGAGCTCCCCTACCCTGTTTAGCCCCCCCCCATGGTTAAAAGTTGCGAAATGTCTAAACTGAGCATTTGCGATCCTTTTCTGCGTTACAAAAAATCGGAGCTCAAAGGGGCGATTTTGAACAAGGCACCTTATTGACATCAGATCGAAAAAAGAAATGCAAATGCAGTTCCACCCCCGTCTGTCTGTACTCAGCGTCTCTGTAAATCACGCCCAGAGAGTTTGGACCGTGAATGCGCTAGGCAAAGCGAAATGCGTTTTTTTATTTGCCTGGAGGCACGTCCGAGTGTTTCTAGGCTCGGAAGTCCTTTATCTGAGCCTCTGGACCTTTGAACAGCAGTGGTTTAATTTTATTTTCTGTGGAAATGTGTTTATTTTTCAATGGAACGCTTCAAATCTCTCCCCCCGTGCAAAAACAAGGAAATGGATCAGCTGTGAGCTACAGCGGAGAGCGGAGCGTTTGGCCACGCCCCCACCCTCTACTATAGGCCAGCTCTTTTCTCCTCATTTGCATTCAAGCAACAACGCCCATTATGGAGTGTTCAGAGTGAGAAAAATGACTCTTTCTCATCTTATCTCTGTTTCTAATGCACTGAGTGTTGATTTTGAAGAAGGATTCATTTACAGTATTAGGGAACCATTAAGGAGCCATATAAAAGCATCAAGAAGTACCATGTCATGGGATCTTTAAGAAAGTCACTCTACTGAATTACAGTTACTCAGCGTTAATATTCAGAATACACATTTTCGGTGTATTCATTTATTTCTCTGACTGTGGCTTTCACTGACTAAGGAAGAAAAGACTAATGTCATGCGAGGGTACAGAAAGTGTAATATTTATAGATATACTTCTTATGTAAACTTATATTTTACTTTAGATTTTAATAATTTGTTGATAATTGGTAAAAACACAGATAAAATCCCATTTACAGTTCTGAAATAAATTAAAGTGTATTAAAGATGTACTCAAATGTAACTTTCCTCTCCACCATTTGTTTGTCTCTGTCTTGTCTTATTGTTTTGGCAAGAATTTTCTGTCGTGGCTTTAAAAGATCCATATCACACTTCTTCTGATCTGTTATAATGTTGTTTCCTCATCACAAACGTACCAGGAGTTGTGTTTCGCTTCATTCACACCTTGTGATGTCATGTGGTACTACAGGAAATCCTCCACTGTGTTTTTAAACTCCATACACTTTCACTAGAATCATGTGGATGATTGTAGGTTATTGCAAATACTAATCTCTACTGTGTCGCTGTTATGTCTTTGTGACATCACAAGGTGGAACAGAGCATTTAGAGATTTAAAGATGTAGACAGATAATGTAATAATGAAGGATTACTCAATCAATCAATCAATCAAACAATATTTATAAAGCGCTTTTCATACAAAAATGTAACACAAAGCGCCTTACAGTGGTTAAGGATTAGAAGATTGACTTTTATTGATCTCTTGATTTGACCCGGGGACCATCCCCATGATTTTGTTATTTAGTCTTGGTCAGGCCCTAAGCTGGAGGATTTTACCTGGAGCATGTTTGGGTTGGTGGGGGAAACCGGAGTGCCCGGAGGAAACCCACCCAGAAACGGGGAGAACATGCAAACTCCACACAGAAAGGCCCAGGCGACCCGAACCTTCTTGCTGTGAAGCATGAGTGCTAACCACTCAGCCACCGTGCTGCCAGAAGGAAAAAAAAAAAAAAAAAAAAAGTATGTGTAGGTTATACATTAAAAAAAGAAGCTTGCAAGAAATTTGTGTAAAGACCTTTAAATTTAATACTAAACGTAATATAATATCTCCAGGTCAAGTCACAGGTCAGATCTGTGGAGACTGGTCCCCGTTTGCGGTAAGAAAACATCTTTTCCAAAGGATTTTTGAGCAATAAAAACATCTACATTTGGAAAGGTTATCTGATTAAAGTGACCTGTCACAGCAGTCGGATAACAATTCTGAGGAAGATGACAGCTGCTTACTGACACATGTCAGGCTAAAAACAACTTATTTTGACTTGAAACAAACAAACAAAAAAACTTTAAAGAGGCAGTACTACATTTCTATGGGGTATTAATGCGAACACATAATATACAGCTCTGTAAAAAATAAGACACCACTGCATTTTTTTCTGAAATCAGCATCTCTACATGTATTACAGCCATTCCATTCCAGCGTCTGTTGAATTCCAACACAAACACAAAGCTGAGCTACTTCAGTTCTTGCACCAGGAGTGGAATAAAGTCACCCAAGAACAATGTGAAAGACTGGGACTAAACCAGGTCTGAACCAAGACTAAAATAGGTTAAAAAGGGGACTAAACCAGGACTAAACTAGGACTAAGCCAGGTTAAACCAGGGACTAAAACAGGACTAAACTAGGACTAAACCTGGTCTGAACCAAGACTAAACCAGGATGAACCAGGACTAAACCAGGTTAAAAAGGGGACTAAACCAGGACTAAACTAAATTTGGACTGAACCAGGTCTAAACTAGGACTAAGCCAGGTTAAAACAGGGACTAAAACAGGACTAAACTAGGACTAAACCTGGTCTGAACCAAGACTAAAACAGTTCTGAACCAAGACTAAACCAGGATGAACCAGGACTAAACCAGGTTAAAAAGGGGACTAAACCAGGACTAAACTAAATTTGGACTGAACCAGGTCTAAACTAGGACTAAACCAGATCTGAATTAAGACTAAACCAGGTCTAAACTAAGACTAAACCTGGTCTGAACAAAGACTAAACCAGGTCTAAACTAGGACCCAAGAACAATGTAAAGACTTGTGGAGAGCATGTCAAGACACATGAAAGCTGTGATTAAAAATAAGGGTTATTGCACCAAATATTGATTTCTGAACTCTTCTTAAGTGTAAACATTAGTATTATGTTGTTTTAAAATGAATTTGATCTTGTTTCTTTGCATTGTTTGAGGTCTGAAAACATGGATCTTTTTTGTTATTTTGACCATTTGTCATTTTCTGCAAATAAATGCTCTAAACGATAATATTTTTATTTGGAATTTGGGGGAAATGTTGTCAGTAGTTTATAGACCCAAACACATATCTATAAGTAGTAAAATAAAAAAACTGATAATTTTGCAGTGGTCTCTTATTTTCCAGAGCTGTTTTTAGATTTGGAAGTGCTATATTTGCTTTTTGTTTTTGACGCTGGTTTTGATCAAGGATATTATATCATGGTTGTAGTACATGGTCTTTAATGAAATACTCCCCTCTTAATGAAAATTCTCCTAGAAACTACCATTTGTGTCATAGTTGTAATCATAACTTAAGACCCTTGTCAGTTTACCTTCTTCCACATCAGTCCCTCTTCATCCTCAGTCTCCTCTAAAAGTGGGCGGAGCCTCTTTAACGCCCTCTCCGACCAAACCCATCCATCTCCCTCTACTTCTGCATGTCTCAAAGGCCTTCTCTCGTCCAGAGCTGTTGACCTGGGGGGAGAAGCGACAGAGACAGCGAGATAAACAGGAGGGCACCCCGATTCCTACACGGGCACCCGACTCCCCAACCCACCCCCTCTTCCCTTCACCCCGGCAAGACCCCACAACCAGATGGCCACAATATTAGCCCCACAAAAGGCATCTAATTAGGATCACAATACAATGAAAAGACCAGGTTTTCGGACGTGACAAGGCAGTTCAGTCAACAGCTCCGTCCCCCAGTTCCACACGCCCACACTGGAGCGCTATGACTTTATTAGCTCTCATTAACACATATTAGCCCACTCCAACCCCCATTCACAGCGTTGACAAATCGAATTAAGTGTTTCGAGATACAAGTCAGTCTCCTCCCCATGCAACACTATCACCGTAGCCAAATCTGCTCCTTTAAAGCGACTTTGGGCGTTTTGAGACATTTTGTATGGAAGCCCATTCCCGCCAGTAAAAAAAAAAAAAAGTTGGTTACACTAAGTCATAATTATGAGATAAAAAGTCAAAATTATGAGATAAGAAAGTCAAAATTATGAGATAAAAAGTCAAAATTATGAGATAAAAAGTCAAAATTATGAGATTAAAAGTCAAAATTATGAGATAAAAAGTCGAAATTATGAGATAAAAAGTCAAAATTATGAGATAAGAAAATCAAAATTATGAGATAAGAAAGTCGAAATTATGAGATAAAAAAAAGTCAAAATTATGAGATAAAAAGTCGAAATTATGAGATAAAAAGTCGAAATTATGACATAAAAAGTCAAAATTATGAGATAAGAAAGTCAAAATTATGAGGTAAAAAAGTCGAAATTATGAGATAAAAAATCGAAATTATGAGATAAAAAGTCAAAATTATGAGATAAAAAGTCAGCATTATGAGATAAGAAAGTCAAAATTATGAGATAAAAAGTCAAAATTTTGAGATAAAAAGTCAAAATTATGAGATAAGAAAGTCGAAATTATGAGATAAAAAGTCAAAATTTTGAGATAAAAAGTCAAAATTATGAGATAAAAAGTCGAAATTATGAGATAAAAAGTCAAAATTATGAGATAAAAAGTTAAAATTATGAGATAAAAAGTCAAAATTATGAGATAAGAAAGTCAAAAATTGTCATAAATTATCTCATAATTTTGACTTTTTATCTCAAAATTTTGACTTTTTATCTCATAATTTTGACTTTTTATCTCATAATTTTGACTTTATATCATAATTTTGACTTTTTATCTCAAAATTTTGACTTTTTATCTCATAATTTTGACTTTTTATCTCAAAATTTTGACTTTTTATCTCATAATTTTGACTTTTTATCTCAAAATTTTGACTTTTTATCTCATAATTTTGACTTTATATCTCATAATTTTGACTTTTTATCTCATAATTTTGACTTTTTATCTCATAATTTTGACTTTCTTATCTCATAATTTTGACTTTTTATCTCATAATTATGACTTAGTGTGACCAACTTTTTTTTTTTTTACTGGCGGGAATGGGCTTCCATAATTTTGAGAGCTGTCAGTTGTGATTTTTTATTTTTTTTTTGGGCTTGCTTCCGAGTGGTTTTTCCGCGTCATAAAATAAGTGATTTTTATCGTTTGTGAGTTCTGTTTCATATTAAAAGTGCATTGTGTAACTTTTCTGGTGTCTGGAATGTTTCAGGAATGTTTCACGGTGTGGTATTAAACCTTTCCATCTTCACGGAGACCAAACCGGACCAAGTTGCAGGTCAGATTTGACAGAATTCACATTTTTTCAAGATTCTTTACTGTCATTATGCAAGCGTAACCAAATTTTGACAGACTCCCGGCTACACAAGTATAAAAATACAACAAGCATAAAGATAAAAAGTATCACAAATAGATAAAAAAAAAAGCATCTGAGCCATAAAGATAAGATAAGATAAGATACGATAAGATATGCCTTTATTAGTCCCACAGTGGGGAAATTCCAGTGTTGCAACGCACAGATCAAGAACAGCAGGAAAATGTAGCATGCAATAAAACAAGATAATAAATAATGGCTTAAAATAATTTAAAAATAGACCTAAATAAAACCACCTGCAACTGAATAAATGTAAGATAGAGCTGTTTAACCCTAGAGCACTGTCGCCGGGTGATTTTCA